>CM021102.1:377319803-377542058 GCA_007115665.2 Sequoiadendron giganteum
CTCAACAAAGGCCATCATAAATTGATTCCATGAAGCAATAGAACATACTGGTAAATATGAGAACCAATCCCTAGCATCATCCTTCAAGGACTAAACAAAAAGCTTCATAACAACATCCTCATGATTTACTTCATAATCCCCTATCAAATAAATGAAGGTTTGTAGATGTTTAGAGGTTGATTCTGAATCTTTCCCTGTGAATTTGGGAAAATACTTCCTAACATTCTTAGGAATCAAGTTAGGGAAACACTTAATACCATTGAAAATAAATGGCATATACCTTTCAATAAAAAAATCCCTTTGAGGGCTTAATAAAACTTGTTTTCCCTACATACTTTTACTTGATGTTTCATACAGAAACCCTCTTGTATCCATATTCAATCATTATCAATCTTCATACATGGTTATTGATTACATCATTTACAAATTCAACCATGATCGTAGAATATAGAGTGAAACACTATGCCTTAAAGCTTTCTTAGAGGCATAATTCAAAAGGACACATACTTCTCAAATCATCACAGACATTAATACATTAGAAGTATGAAAAAACTACTATCATTCCCTATCTTAATGCAATTTCATCTAATAGGGAACCATTTATTATCTAATTTCTCATAAACTTCTTTCAAACAAAATAATACTTTCTTCAGATTTATGAGAATACATGGAAGCCCTATAGCACTTATTAACCTTTCTTCCTAAATGCAAATTCTACAAATCTGGAAGTCTTCTTCACAATTCAACTGGTTCATAGACAGAGTCACCACCTCCTTTCATAGAGGAATAATCTTCAAGAAACATGAAGTTCTTTCAAGAGTAAATCTCATTTTGGGTCTTCTCCAATAGCAGAGTCACACTCAAATCCTTTGATATTTGTTGCAACACAATCTTTTCCAAGTTCACAAACTTCTCAATTATCTAAACAAGGATGGTTAGATCCACCAAATACTTGAATTTGTGATATTACCATTTGTGCCTGGGATTCCTTTTATTGAAATTTCTCAAAAGTTCTCCCCAGCAAAGTCACCATTTTGTTGGTTACTCAAAATGTTCCCAACTAAGCCTTGACATTCTCTAAGAGGTAGTCGACCTCTATGCTTAAGAATTGTCAAAAATTAGTGGCCAATTAATAGGTAAAGCTTCTTAAGTCCTTACCCCTAATCTTTAGGCTCTGTGAAACCAAGGAGGGTGTTCCTATTTGTGTTCATAAAATATTTCATGCTTCAAGAACACTACACTCACAGATAAATTCCTACCAAATGCAAACATATACCATTTAACAAATAATCACCTAATGCTAGGAATACAAGTGTTATATGAGATTTGCATCCTAGAATGAATTGAATTTTTATTTAATAACGTTCAGAATTTGAATCTACATGCAAGGGGTTATTGATTTGAATTGTTCAATGAACCCTAAATTAATTGACCAGTGTCAAATCATATTAGGCAGGAGTCACATAAAATTTAACCCTAACATCAATGAACAATTCTCATAATGCCTTACATCATTAGACTTTCAATATTTAAAACAACACTCCTTATTGAATCCTTAGCACATTATTATAGACCTACAATCCCTTTTGAAGAATTTGATTAACTCATTAAGTTCAACAAAAAAAATGAATCATACATTCAAATATACCATTGAAGATAAATGAAAGAATCCTTGATAATTTCATTCATGATTCTGTCATAACACACACAAGAGAGAAATTGGCTTAAATTTTTTAGATTTCTTTTGATGTCAATAATTACATAAAATATTTTGTGACTATTTCATGTACATACCCTACCAAAAACAATTTACTAGCTAAATCATCCTAAATTCTACATTGTATGCATTCAGTGTACACCACCTAGACTTTAGGATTCCAAAATCTAACACTAGAAATGAGCCTTGAAATCTCCTTTATAGAAAAGGAGAGCAACAAGTGTCGGGCTCATTCCATTACAATTTAGTAGAATTTTGTTTCAAAAATGAAATTTCATTTCATTTCACAATTCCCATATTGATGGATATAATCATTTGGTAAGCAGGGAATCAAAACATTTAGGACCCTTGTAACTAGACAGTCAAAGGAAAACACCACCAACACTTTGTCGTATTCATCCACGTTGGACCAAAAGAGACAACACCAACACCAAAAAAAAAATGTAGGACCCAAAAATCCACACCACTAACCATAACCAGGAGCAATACCATGGCCACGGTACAAGTGACTGCTTTGAGTCCTCACTTCAATGAGAAGCGAGAGTACCACCTTATCTTTATCAACATCAACAAAAAAATCAAAAACAACACATGATGCCACCATGGAAACAAGGGACACTGCAAGTACCTCCTCATTCACACTGACCAATTCAGTTAAGGCCATGAGGTAGCTATGATAGTTCAAGTCAGTGTCAGAGATTTCACTATGAGAGTCGCCAGTGATCTTAATGGGCGATTCATACTACCTAAACTTTGGTTCAACCATTGATTTTCCACCACACTCAACAAAACTCCCTTCTTCTCCAAAGGCCAATACCTCTGCCCATGTAACCTCACCTTTGAGCCAAGGATTAATCCTAACCAAACTCGGGAGGGATGCCACACCCTCTTCATTAGCTTCGAGAGCACCTAGAACAATGCTTTGTTCGCTTGGCTTCGCCTCCCACTAAGAATTTATCACACTCATCCTCGCACTTTTGTGCAACGGTGAACCAAAACAAAATAATTTTCTCATTTTACACATGGACCTAAAGCTTCACAAGAACAACAATCACTCAATGCAATAGAAAAGATGAACTCAAGCTCAAAAATGAAATAATGCAAATGAACAATTAGCAAGCATTTATCAAGCCAATTGGTGCAGTAACCATTAATGCTCCAACCATAGTATGAGCAAGAAAGTGATGAGTGGTTGACATCAATCTCACAATTGTTAGTTTCCAAGCTTATGGAAAACAACATACAATCCATCATGATTTCTAGGAGAGTACCGCTTGCATGCATGGAAATCAAGATGATATCCATCAAAAATCTTGTGCCATTAATATGTGTAATTGGTAGAGCTCAAGCAGTCATCACATCCCTGATTCCATGTTTTGAATTTGGGTCATTGATGCAATAGGGAGTTGGCATGTTGAATGACTCGGATTGAGTCAAGCATCATTGAAAATTTCATTTCACCACATGGCAAGCTCGTCGGCCAATAACATAATTTCCAATCAGCAGACAAGCTCATCACTTGTGAGCTCGAATCAACCACCCTATACCGCCAAATGAAAACATGTGTCATTAGTCTACACACCTCATAGTAGTTTTAAAATGATTAGTTTAATCACGTGCAGTTGGTGAGGAATGGCAACATCTCGCAGACCTTGCCACACTTCAATGATGTCATCAGAAAATCCTGCGAGGTCCACAGGGACTGGTTAGGTTTAAGATCATCAATCCAATGATCCAAAATCCTGCACATGCAACAATGTTATTTATAAAAGGGGCTGACCTAGGTCGACAAAGGGAAAACTCTTTAGGCATAAATTTTACACTTATGTCTAAAATTTAAACAATTATCAACCTGACATTAAGAAAAATAAAAACAAGTCCTAATATAGGGGAACCAACAGGCTAGGTAAAAGGGTTGGTAAGTGCACGACACAAAATGCTCAGTTGATGACTTAAGCGAGTGACAACCTAGAGCAACAGGTCAACGCAAAAATATAATGCAAGGTTTTATTTGGTGAGGATGTTTTAAACAAGTGTGACTAAAACCCTTAAACCCTAACATTTGACCTCCTAAGCATAAGGGTAAAACCCAGACAAGACATAAAACTAGCCAGAATTTGTAATAAACTTAAAAGGTTCTATCAAGTCTATTAGTGATGTTATTCATGAAAAATAAAAATTTCTCCTAGCCTTTAATAATTATTAGATTTCTCACATATATAGGTAGGGGAATAGAGATGCAAATGCATTGGTGAATTTGTGAATAAGTCTCAACTCCTTGAGATGCTAGAGGAACATAGAAAATTTCTCAAAGTATAGACACAAATCCTCCTCTTAAAGGAGTGGAATATACCACCCCTTCAAATCATAATAAATAGAAGAAATCATATGTTAGAATATATAATTTTTTATATTATGTTATTATCTAACCCCCATTTTAATCCCCATCTTCTAGATTCCAAGGTTTTATGGACTAATAATTTGGAAATGGTGAAGGTGGTAATGAATTGGGTAAATTTATATCAATTTTATCCTTTTATGTGTACATGTAATTTGATTCCTCATCCCCTTTTGGATTCAAAGGTGATGTGGAGTAGGAATTTTGAGGTTGTAATGACTAGAAAAGTGTCATCGATAGATGTATTTTAATGATTTTTAGGAGCTCAATTTTTTTATGATGGGACTTCTCATTGATGGGTTTTGATGGTTGTCATTTCTATTAATTATATACCTAATAATTTCTTCCCAAATATTGTAGCATGAAATTTTGAAAATAACTGATGGAATGGGTTTAATTATAATCCCACATGTCAAAGGTTTGTGTAGGACTATAAAATTTTGAAGGTTGGATTTTTTAATAAAGATGATGGTGCCAAGTAATAAGGTTTATTACTTCAACACATATATTTATTTATTTTACTATACATACGATAAATAATCTTGTAAAGTGATAATTACCCTTGGCTCTAGAAGTTTTTACTTTAAATTAAGAAGCCAAGCATTCTTCTTACTCTAGTTATCATGTTGGTATATAGGTATTCTCAAAAAAATTAGTTTATAGTGTTTTTTCTTGGATATTTTTAGCATGGGTGGTGATAGGGTTAAGGAACTAAACTAGGATCTTGTGATAAGTTAAAAAATTATCCACTCATTTGGCACATATGTATGGAATTAGGGACTACCCTACCCATTGAATGATATAATGGGAATTATGAAAGTCTATCAATCTAATTTTCAAGTGCCTGGAAGAAGAACTGGGTGAGGATGGGTAGTATTTCCGTTGAATTCAATGAGGAGGTTATTGCCAATGAATCTAAGATTTCATATAAAGGAAAAAATATGAAGAGACACAAAAAAGTTTGGATAATGAAAGCATGGTCCTCTTTTTCAAAGAGGGTGAGTTCTAAGTGAATCTTCATGATAGGTTTGATAGAGTGAAGCCCTTATAGCCATGGGATAATATATTATTTCTTCTTATGAAGTATATTATGCTAGAAAGGAAGTTCAAGTGTTTTTACTTTTACCATTTACCCCTTGTAAATCACTTCATGAATAAAACTCTCATTAGCTTTTCTTTCTATTTTCTATCCTTGTTGGAGTCCACTATGAAGGAAGACATTGAATTGGGTACTATAAACCTTGAAAAACTCCCTATCCTACTTCATAAAGGTCTCATTTACACCTAGCCCTTTAACTGCCAAAAACCATAAGGGCTTGTCTCATTGAAGACTTACATGTTAGCCCCCTAAAAACAACAACATTGATTCTCCTATGGGGAAATATGTGATGCCTCCAAACAAAGAAAAGAGTAAGCTTGATACCTAAAAAAAGTCACCCCTATTTCCTCCTTGGATGAGGATAAACCTACCCCTTCTATATCAAAATCCCCTAAAACCCCTCACTCTTCTATCTAAAGGATTATTACGATGAGCCTTTGTGATTTGAAAAATAGCCCTATAAAGAGCCATATAAAGAGCCCTTCTTTGGGTATGTAGTGCCATATAGGGATCACCAAAAATCCTACAAGTAAAAAGAAAAAGAAATCCTTTGTCCATTTTTCTATGGAGGAAGATAATATGGAAGGTGAGGAGAATGATGCTAAAGCTAACTTAGATGACAAGGAAGGGACTATTAAAAGTGTGTCTAACACTATGAAGGATATGGAGGGCCCCAAGGTGAACATTAGGCAATCTAACAAGCTTTCTATCTATTGGACCCCCAATTTAAGTATTGATGAAATTTCCAACGACTCTATTATTGAATGAAAAAGACAACTAGGAGGGGGTGAATGAGTTGTATCTTAAAAAAACATCAAAACCCTCATTAAAATTTAGATCCACATGCATTCATTAAAGCCTTAATTTTTTATGATGTAGTGTACAAAATTATACCCCTTTCTAAGAGAAAGAACAATTCACACTTATTTGGACCTATTTTGGTGATCTTCTCATTAATGAATTTTAAAAATCCCACTAATAGGCCCCTAATACCCTTTATCATGTATCCCAAGGCCTATTTAACTTAATTTTATTTAACTCCCAAAACCACAACCTACATTGAATAAATGCTATAGATCAAATTAATGCCTTGACATTTATGGAGTCTTGAAGTTTTAGGCTAGGATCCATTCACCCATGCATAAATGGATCCTCATTAAGTAACTTAAAATAAAATTTTGATATATTTTTTATTGCATTTCAATCTCTCAAATTCAAATTTCACATGTCAGATTTCAAGATCTGATAAAAAATTAGATAGAAAGCCTATAAAACTAAGTCTCACATTCATTTTACACTAGCAAGACAAGAATTAAAGAAGACAAGTCCATATGAGATCAAGCATTTAAAAGAAAGGATAAGCATTCAAAAGTGAAGTATTGGAGTAGTATTTGAGTTTTTTTTGTAGGTCTTCATGCTCCTTTAGTTATCAAGATCAAGCATTTCCAAAGGATTGATGATAGTTTCCTATAGAGAACCATGATGGATTCTAGATTTTGGGAGATGCAAAAGAAATTCAAGCAAGCCTAATGAATTATTTCCTAAGTGATTCCATTTTCTATTATCTCTCTACTTTCAACCTAGGGTATAATCAGATTTTTTACTTATTAAGATGATTTAAGATCTCTTAGCATAGGCCTTCATCATTATACATGTTCATTTAGGGATCCTATTCTAACACACTTGAGTAGGGTTTCCTTGAATTATTAGTCTTAATCTTAGATGCACTTAAGGTTAGGATTGCACACACTTTTCATATTTCAGATCTATGTTTTCAATAAAGGTTTAATTACCAAACTTGTGGTTTGACCGAAGTAAACCCCTATCCACCAACAAACAACAAAATTTTTTTTGAGGATTTTTCCTAGATTCGGATCTAAGAGAAAAGATATCAAGTTAGAGGAAGGAATTGTGGGTCTCAAGCTTCATTCTTAGATTCTGAATTTTCCTAAAAAAATTTCCAGGACCCATTCACCCTAGTGTGAATGAGTCCCTATTTAGCCTGCAAAAACAACAACTTTTAAAAGGTGCACAACATTAATTCCTCTTAGTTTTTCTTGAAACTCTATTGGTTCCTCTAGTTTTATGCTAAATCTACTAGATACACTTTGTAGAAGTTATTTTGGAGTTGATTTCTATTTTAAATATTTCTCCCCAAAGTGTTGTTTGACCTAGACCCCCATCCTTGCATAAAAGGGAATTTTATAGATTCACACTTTGACTTGACTCACCTTCTAGTTGATAGCCATTTCATTGTTTTGATATCACTTCTTAATGAATTGAGAAAGAATAGGACCCCTTTTCCCTCTTTGGATCCACTTTTCCATTTTGGGAAACCCTAAGGACACCCTCTTTTTTTCCATTTCATTTTGGTGAACTTGACCTTATACAACATCCTAAAAATTTAATTCCTTTGAACCGTAGATCTAAGTTTTGTAATAGATTGCATTAGATATGCATTAGTTTCATTACATTTTAGGTTTCTTTAATCTTGCATTAGTAAACATTGCATTTAGGTTTAAATTTTCACATTTACATCATTTCAAATCATTAAAAAATAGAAAATTTGTATTAAATCTGAGTTAATTTTGCATTAGGATCATTGTTCAAGCATTCAAGTTCAAATTTAGATTCATATTGCATCTTAAAATTTTTCACATAATCCATCATTTAGCTTTCATTTAACTTGAATTTAGAGATAAAGACCTAGAAAAATTTGTTGCAAAACTTCCTATTATAGATCAAAAACAAAAAAAAAATAAATTTAAAAATACGTAATCTAGGACCCATTCGTCCTAGGAAAAATAAGTCCCTATAAAGAAATTTTTAGCAAAAATTATGAGTTCCTTTTGATCTCCAATTTGCATTTTTGTTTTGTTTCCATATTTGAAAGTTAGATTTTTGAAATATTTCACTTCAACATTTAAAACATTGCTAATTTAGTTTGATTGTGTAACATTTTGAAGATAATTTTCTTACATATTTCAATCAAAATTAGTGTTATATTTCTACACTTTTCTTTCATTTTTTAGCATTATTGCATTGTTAGATAGATTAGTTTAAATTTTTAAATCATTAGATAACAAAAACATAAAACACCAAAATAAACAAGAAGCACTTGATGAAACTATAGAGAAATCATAGTAATTTGATCATTTCAATTCTCTTTTTCCAAGTTAAAAGCCCTTTAGTAGTGATGAATTTTATAAGTTAGATGAAGCCCTTGAGGATTTCATCTCACAAGGTTCATCCAAATAAGGTTGGTCATGAAAAACTAAAACATAGAAATGTTAACACAATCACACCTCAACTTATCCTACACCCACCCTCACAACAACCTCAAGTTCAAAATAAACCAATGCTTATCTAAGGAACACCTACAAAGAAACCATTGAAACTAGGAGATATATTGAACTTTACATCACAACATAATAATGACAATGTTTTGCAGCAACTATGTTACAATACCATTGTTCATACATATACCACAAGGAACAATAGGAAACAACAAATGCCTCTCATTTCACTACCTTTTCCTCAACCTATATTTCCTAGTGCTCCTCGATTGTCTTCGCATCTATGGAAAGGAGTATGATCTTATTGAACAACTTAAGAATATGTAATGCCCCACCATGAAACCCTAGAGGACAACACACAACACCTAAAACAAAACAATTTTTTTTTAAGTGCAACATTCACATGATTGCAAATGAAACATTAGCTCATATTCTACTTAAGTCCTCTAAGTTCAATGACTACACTACTAGGATCCCATTAACCATACTAACAAGAAAAGTAAATCATCACTATCATCTCATTAACCCAGATTCATTTAACAATATGAAATTTCCATTCAATCCATCTCATTTAATTGAAAAACTAGTATAAAATAACCATAACATGACATCAATATAGAAATATCAAATATCACTTAATTAATTAATATAAACAAAGGGAATCATTAACATTGCTCACTACTAGAGAGTTCATCAATGAATTATAGCATTACAACATTACAAATCATACAACCATGTTTTCATGAATGCATAAGAGGAGAGTACATCTGAAATATAATGTGTATTACAACTATTTACAATCCCATGAAAGTACAAGTAGATATTCCACTTGAATAGGAATAAATGCAGAAGTCCAGATCACCAAGAGTAGTTGCCACATGAACAATCGACAACAAGGAAACCCAATTGAGAGATAGGCACATTCCACCCAACCATGTGGAACCCAAAGGTCTACCCCCTATGCTATGAGATAACCCTTGGTCCCACAACAACAAGAACAAGGAGAACACAACTGACATAACAAGGCTAACAAAGGACATCATACACCAAAACAACTTAACCAACTCATAATATCATACATTGCTTCCAACGGATAGCACATATCAAGGAAATGAACAAGCAAGGGAATACTAGTCTGCAAATAAGAGACCCAAAAATATAAATAGGGTAAAGCCATCATGCGTAAGAAATTAAAAACCACAAGCGCAAATCCCAAGCAAGGTATGAACCATCTTGTTCTCAACATAATAGTAATTACAATAAGGAGTGCATGGTTAGGAACCCACAACAACACACCACAAGTATAGTATCAACCAATTAGGTCTCAATCATAACATTTCAACCAATATCATATTCTCCCCAAGCCCCTAGAAGACTTACAACTCCATTAAACACAAAGGAATCCCCACTTTAAAACAATCATCAAAACATCCCACTTCACCATATCGACATAGAATACAATGAAAGAAGCCAGTCCAACATCAACGCCATACTCAATGCTAAAATCAACATCAATACATCCTTGGGAGACATAACTCCCACATTACCCAATGCTCAACAAATAATTTTTTATTAAACAATTATAAAGAAATCAACAATCATTAAATTTCTACTCTATTTCATTTACTTAACAAATTCTTCTTTCTCTACATATAATAAAATCAATTCTCTCTTTTATTTCTAATTAATTTTCCAATATACTAACTACATCCTTAATTAAATACAAGGTAACTCTAATCCTTTCTTTCAGTACCATAATTTATAAACAAGCATTCATATACATATATACATATATATATATATATATATATAATATCAAACTATGATGTGACAAACATATTTATACATATAAAAACATACACACAGCCACAGACATATAGAAATACCAAGTTGCACATTAAAATAGGATGATTAAACAATTCATCTTTACAATTCTACTTGTTCCTTAAATCATTTAAGCATATACCATTAAATAAGTCACAATATACCAATTTAACAAAACGTAATACATGACCATTCATTTTTTATTAGTTAGACATCATTAAATAGATAGGTTCCCATGAACATGTATATATAAGTATAAATAAGGTTCTCACATTAATATAATTCGATATAAATATGATATTTCAATCAAGAATACTTATTTTACAATTAAATCTATTATCATAAATTCCAATCCCTATACATCCTTAATTAAGTGTAATTAATTTAATCTTTTTTTTCTAATATTGTTCCATTTATTCACCAATAAATCTCTTAATAATTACAATTGTACACTAATTTTAATGCCAAGATATATAAATAAGCATACATATACATATATATTTGCTATTAACCAAAATCTTCTAAACTCTCTCACCATACATTCTAACCCAACTCATCATAACCACAACTTATAGGTTGATCAATAGTAGCATAGATGTCACTAACTTCGATGCCATCAATATATAAAATCCATAATAATAATTTATTCAAAAGATTTGCAAATACAAAATCATGGTTTTATAAGGGATTGGTAATTCACTAAGACTTCTTCCAAGAATATAATTTATGTGAAGACCAACACTTTTATTTTAACCCATTCATTCAAGAAGTCACGATTAGAAATATTTTAAGGGAACATGGTGATTTTTTTTGGAATTTATTGTTTGTCTCTGAGCCTCCTGTCGTTGCTCCACCTACATGTCAGGAGTTGTTTTCTCTTTGCTAGTTTTGGGATCTTCATCCTTGCAGCTCCTGATTGCTCAGAACTGAATGAGGTAGATGATTTTGAATTTGGCATTTAATGCTGGTAGGTATTTTTGAATTTTAGAGGGAATTTTTTGAGAAAGATAAAAGGAATGAAGGCAGTTTTATTCTGTCAGTTGGAGAAGTTGGAGAGGTTAGTTTTTACAGAAGCAAGTGATTTGCAGCAAAAAGAAAAGTTATAGCAGCAACAGGGAATGTTCTTAGAACATTTTGTAGTGAGCAGAAACCTCTCCTGATCGCTCAGTGATTGCCATGATTAGTAGATAGTTCCAGTCGAGTTTTTGACAGTGAGCTCTAAACATCTCCTGATTGTTTATGAACTGGTTGAGTAGTTGATAGCTCCCAGAAGATTGTAATGGGTAATTGTTTAGTTTGTTTGAAGTTTCATGTTTTATATATTGTTCATTTCCAGTCAGCATTTCAAATAGAAGAATAAAATATTGCATGTCTCCTCTTGTTTGTTATTATGCAATTTTAGAGATTTGGGTATTTCCAGTTTAGCTAGAAATCAGAGTAGCAGCTTTGTGTCTTGTTTTATTTTTGAACTCAAAATCTTGACATGGTATCAAAGCCATAGGCTCCATTTCCTTGTGAGTTTGGGCATTTTTTTTTTCTAGGTGTTGAATTTTTTATTGTACAAGACATGGCTGGAGATGAAGCAAAGAGTTGGCAATAGCCATCGTCCTTTAATGGAAATAACTATGATGTTTGGGCCAAGAAGATGAAGACCATCATGGTGGCCAATGATTTGTGGGATTTTCTCATAAATGGGTTCATGGATATCACTAACCCAATTGCATTTTTAGCTCTCACAAATAACCAGAAGACCCAGTTGAAGGAGCAGAGAAAGAAGGATGCAAAAGCTTTGAGTTTGATTGAAGTAGTCTTGTCAGAGGCCATTTTTCCCAGAGTAGTAGGAGTTGAATATGCAATTGGGAAATCCTTCAGACCGATTACAAAGGGACTAATAAAGTTAGAGGTGTGAAGCTCTAGTTACTTCGAAGAGAGTTCAAAGTTATTGAAATGGAGGAAAGTAAGTATGTTGCAGACTTTCAAACAAGGTTCTTGGGTTTGTTAAACCAGGTGAGAAAAAATGGAGATGTGATAGAGGAGCAGAAGATTGTTGAAAACTCCTTAGATGTCTACCCATGAGGTATGATCCACTTGTCATTGCTATTGAAACAGTGAAGGACCTTTCTACTTTGATAGTGGATGAGTTAATGGGTTCTCTCCATACCCATGAGTAGCGCTTAAAAAGGTCTACTACTTCTTCCCAAGAGAAAGATTTCAAAGCTCAGTCAAATGCAAGAGGCAGGGGGAGAGGTAGAAATGGCTCCCAAAGAGGTAGAGGTAGATCCAGTCAAGGAAATGCTGGAGGAGAAAGCTTAGGATCAAGCAGTCAAGAAGGAGTGAGCATCTCTCAAAACCACTCCTGAAGAGGCATGAAGGACAATAGTTCGAATGGGAGAAGTGACAAGAGCAATGTGGAGTGCTATTACTGTCACAAGTTTGAACATTATGTGAGTGAGTGCTGGAAAAAGCATGGTAATCAACAAAAACAAAATGCTAATGTGGCTGATTCAAATGTAGTTGAAGGAAATCAGTCCATAGCCTTCATCATGTGTAATGTTGGTGAAGAAGGCAGCCCCGAAGTCTAGTATTTGGATAATGGTTGCAGCAACCACATGAGTGCTAATGAAAGGTTATTTTCTTTCATTGATAAAAATGTTAATTCTGAAATTATAATGGGGAACAATGGAGTAGTTCCTATGAAGGGAAAAGGATCTATCATGATCCACACCAAGCAAGGTGAGATGAAGGAGGTTCAAAATGTGTTCTTTGCATTGAAGTTAAAGCATAACCTTATGATTGTTGGACAACTGATCCAAAATGGATACAAAGTCCTGATGGAGAAGGACCAATGCATCATCTATGACAAGAATGAGAGGATGAAGGTCTTTGCAGTAGTTGCAATGACAAAGAACCAGACCTTTTCGTTGAAGATTGAGATGTGCTTCTCATCTCAATCCATTGTTGCACATCTCATGGATGGAAAATGTACAATAGTACAACATGCAGCCCTCAAAAGCACCATTGAAGACCCCTTCGAGCTATGGCATCTCAGGTATGGACATTTAGGCTAATCTGGTTTAAGTCTTTTGTCCAAGAGCAAAATGATTGATGGTTTTCCAAGTATAGTAGAGCCTAATGTTAGATGTGAGGCTTTCATTTTGGGAAAGAAACATAGGCAGCCCCTTCAATCAGGCAAATCTACAAGGGAAAGAGCACCATTGGAGTTGGTGCAAACAGATTTGGTAGGCCCTATGCAAATCACGTCTATTGGTAATAGAAGATTTTTTTTTACCTTCATTGATGATTTCAGTTGTAGAACATGGGTTTATTTCTTGCAGCATAAGTTTGATGCATTTGATAAGTTTTTATTGTTTAAAGTCCAGGCTAAAAAGGAGAGTGGACATTTCATTAAGGTTCTAAGGTCAGATAGAGGAGGAGAGTATACCTCCAATCAATTTGTGAATTTTTGTAGGAAAAATGGCATCAAGAACGAACTTATAGCCAGTTATACTCTACAGCAAAATGGAGTGGCTGAAAGGAAGAATACAATTATCGTGGAGATGGCAAGGAGCGTGATGAAAGCAAATGAACTTCCAACTGAATATTGGGGAGAGGCTGTAGCAACAACTATTTATTTAATTAATAGAAGTCCAACAAAGGTGGTCCATGACAAGATACCTCAAGAGGCATGGAAAAAACGTAGATGGATGGTTGAGCACTTAAGAGTGTTTGGTTGTGTGGCTTATGCACACATACCTAAGGAAAAGAGGCAAAAATTGGATGACAAGGGAGATAAGTGTATTTTCATGGGTTACTGTTCAAAAATCAAAAGCCTACAAGCTGTATAACCTAATCAGCAAGAAAATTGTTATCAGCAGAGATGTGGATTTCTTAGAAGATCAATCATGGGATGTAAAAATCACTCCCGATCACTCCAAATCGCTCCTAAACATTCTTGATGTTGAAGAAAAGGAATAGGAAGTACAAAATAATGATTCAGTGGAGCCAACAGTCACTCCTAATAGCTCCTAAAAATTTTAGAAATCGCTCCCGATCGGTAATAATTGTTCCTGATCCAAACAGACAGAAAAGCAAGCAACCACAAACAACTAGAGAATGGGTCACAAAAATAGCTCCTGATCGCTCCCGATCGCTTCGAACCTAGCATGTTCAGCAAAACAAGAGCAATAATGAGAGTTCAGACCCTACTCTTGCCTCCCTAATGCAAAGAAATACTAAGAGTCTAAGGGAGATCTACCAAGATGAAAGGTACGATGAAGAATTTGATGAGAACATGAATTTTGCATTGTTTTCTCATAGTGATCCAATTTATTTTGAAGAAGCTATGAAGAGGATAAATGGTGTGAGGCCATGGATGAAGAGATAGATGCATTAGAAAGGAATAGCACGTGAGAGCTAACTGATTTTCCTCCCAACAAGCAAGTTATTGGAGTGAAATGGGTCTACAAGACCAAGTACAATGCCGAAGGAAGGATAGAGAGGAACAAGGCATGATTAGTTGTCAAGGGGTGTAAACAACAGTTTGGGAGAGATTATGATGATCCATATGCCCCTGTTGCAAGGTTGGAAACTGTGCAGATAGCCATAGCAATTGCAGCCCAGTGCAAATGGAAGGTATTTCAAATAGATGTGAAGTCCGCCATCTTTAATGGAGTGTTGAAAGAAGAATTTTATGTGGAGTAGCCTTTTGGATATGAAGTTCCAGGTGAAGAACACAAGGTGTATAGGCTAAAGAAGTCTCTTTATGGGCTGAAGCAAGCTCCAAACGCATGGTACAGTAGGATTGCCTCATATTTGATGAGCAATGGCTTTCGCAAAAGCGATGGTGAGCCCACTCTTTACATCAAGGCAACAAATGGTAATATTTTGATTGTTGTTTTGTATGTAGATGATCTTTTCTTTACTGGGGATGATGATTTCCTCATTCTTATTTTAAAGAGGCCATGAAAAGAGAATTTGAAATGACAGATTTAGGTCTCTTGAGTTATTTTCTAGGCATAGAAGTAAAACAAATGCATGATTGCATTTTTATCTCTCAAGAAAAATATGCAAATGATATCTTGAAGAGATTTAGGATGCTTGAAAGCAAGCCTGCCCCAACACCAACATCCATAGGTCTAAAGTTGAGTAAGGAAGATTGTAGCAGCAATGTGGATTTGACCATGTATAAAAGTCTGGTTGGAAGCCTGATGTATTTGACAACTAGGGTGGATATAATGCAGGGAGTGAGTCTTATTTCCAAATTTATGGAGACTCCAAGAGACACCCATTGGAAAGAGGGCAAGACAATCTTGAGGTATGTGAATGGTACCAAAGGATATGGCATGTTGTACACAATAGCAAAAGAGTATGGGCTGGTTGGTTACACTGACAGTGATTGGGTAGGAAGTTTGGATGATAGGAAGAGCACTTCGGGATATGTGTTTCATTTGGGTTTGGGTGCTATAGCATGGGCTTCCAAGAAGCAACCTATTTTTTCCCTATCAATAGTTGAAGTTGAATATATAGCATAAAATACAGCAGCATGTCAAGCTATTTGGCTGAGAAGAATCTTAGCAGATTTGAGAGAAGAACAAGAGGATGGAACAATGATCTTTTGTGATAGTGTTTCATCAATAGCCTTGACGAAAAATCTTGTGTTTCATGGAAGCAGAAAGCACATTGAAATTAGGTATCATTTCATTCATGAATTGGTTGAAGATGGTGAAATTAAAATGGATTTTTGTAGGTCTCAGCAGTAGCTAGCAAACATATTCACCAAGCCATTGAGCATTGACAATTTTGTGTGCCTAAGGAGAAGATTGGGTGTTGTTGATTTAGATTAGGTTTGATCTTGTTGTTTTTTTGGCTTAGGACAAAGGGGAAGTGTTGGAATTTATTGTTTGTCCTTGAGCCTCCTGTCGTTGCTCCACCTACCTATTAGGAGTTATTTTATCTTTGCCAGTTTTGGGATCTTCATCCTTGCAGCTCCTAACTGCTCAGAATTGAATGAGATAGATGATTTTGAATTTTAGAGGGAATGTTTTGAGAAAGACGAAAGGAATGAAGGCAGTTTTATTGTGTCAGTTGGAGAAGTTAGTTTTTGTAGAAGCAAGTGATTTGAAACAAAAATAAAAGTTGCAGCAACAACATGGAATGTTCTTATAAAATTTTGCAGAGTGTCTAAAATGAGCAGAAACCGCTCCTGATTGCTCAGTGATTTCCAGGAACAACAAATAGTTGTAGTCAAGGTTTTGACAGTGAGCTCTAAACAACTCTCGATTGTTTATGAGCTGGTTGAGCAGTTGATAGCTCCCAGAAGATTGTAATAGGTAGTTGTTTAGTTTGTTTGAATTTTCATGTTTTATGTATTGTTCATTTACAGTTAGCATTTTGAATAGAAGAAGAAAATATTGCATGTATCCTCTTGTTTGTTATTTTGCATTTTTAGAGATTTGGGTATTTCTAGTCTAGATAGAAATCAGAGCAGCAACTTTGTATCTTGTTTTATTTTTGAATTCAAAATCCTAACAATTTTCTGTGAGTGCAATATTACATATATATCTATATTATTGAATGAAAACATATTGTAATGTTATTAAAGGTTTATTATAGGAAATAAATCACAGTGACCATATCAAATATGGAACGCACAAACAAGGCTTTAGAAGCTTCCAAGCAAATGTGGTTGGCTAGTGTAAGGCAAGTTCCACTACATATCTACCTCACAACCATGTATGCAGGAAAAGGGTGGCATCCACCAGTGGAATAGTTAACGAAGACAACTCTTGTTTGGATGGGCTACCCTCTCATTAAATCTCATTCATATTATAATCTTTCAAGATCTATCATAGTAAAGCTAATTATGACGTTGCATAATTATGTTTCCATACTCTAGGCTGGGACGAGTTCAAGTGAAGCTAGAAGATCTTAAGAGACCCCTCTCAAATTTCTCAAGGTTTAAGAGGTCCACCATAGGAACCATGAGAGCTTAAAAGTTGTAGACCGATATATGCATAGGAAACTATGTATACAAGAATTGAAAGCATAGAGGAGGCACACAAATTGCTTGGTTGACTACCTCAAATAGAGGTCATGTCCTAGAGGGAAATGATTGCAAAAGGTGCACAAAATGGGTTTTTTGAAAATTCATTAGAAATTCCAAGTGAATACAATTCACAGGTGTAAAGTTAAATTCCACAACCTTTTCCAGTGTCCTCCTTGCCTATGCCAATGTGGGAGCTTTGTAAAAGGATATGAATGTCCCTCAATGCAAAGACAATGCATGGTAGTTCACCCCAAATGGAGGAACCCAATTTTTGTTTAGATGCTTCACTCAATTATGAGAGGAATAATGCATAAATAATAATCAAAAAATAAACCCAACTATTATAATAGAAAAAGGGAAGGTTTTTAGATGCTAAAATGATGTGTACCTTATTGAAAAGGAGTTGTTTCAGGCTTCACTAAGGACTCATTCACCTAGTGGCTAATCGGTCCCTATTAGGGTTCTAGAAAATTAGTTTCAACATCTTGTTCTTCAATGTCTACAATCCCAAATCCCAAGTGCTCAGCTCCCGAAATTTGGAAATAATTCTTGTAGCTTAGTTTTTGTGATCTTGCAAGTATGATGACAAATTTTACAACTTTGCAATCTTGACAACTTTTGTAACTTTTATTCTCCACTCGATCTTCAATCTGAAACCTACAATTACACATCAAGAGAGAAGAAAGATTGTTGATTTTTAGGGAATAGGGGTTTGCCTTGGTCAAACCCCAATTACATCATTAAACCTTGAATTGAAACAAAGCATAAAAGGAAAGGTGAATGAAAAATAATGTGTAACAACTCACCAATCCTCAATTGAAACCTTGGAGTACAAATCTGAAACTTAGCATGAAATGGCCTTAATGAGTGGAGACATTGATCATGAACATGACAGGGGATAATGGCTTCAAATACTTGAACTTGATCACCAATGCTACAATCAGATTAGCTTAACAGAAGAAGAAGATAATGGTCAAAAGAAGAAGAAGATAATTTTCCAAAGTACCTACAACTTACGAAACAAGACCATTTCAGAAGAATTTGTCAAGTTTAAATGTAAGGAGACAACTATGCCTATGAAGAAGGCCATGAAATAAAGAGACAAGTGTTCAAAGGCATATTTGGGGAAACATAATTCTCCCATTGTGCTTTCTATTAGCCTTTTAGATGATGGAGATGACATTGATAGGGTACGACTAGTACCTGGTCTCTCTAGTGTCGTATGATGATTCTGATGAGGATGTGGTGATGGTTCCTCTGATTTCATCATGAACAAAGAGAGGATGAGCATACTCTAATTTTGAAGAATCAGAGTAATTTCCTAGCCTTGTTTTAGGTTTTTATGACACCATTGTCACTGCATTGTGTTTGCTCTTTCCAATTTGCCATTGGTTTTTTTATTTTACTCTTTCATGCTGATGTGGAAGTCTTTTGGCTGGTATGATGAAAAACCTTTTTTCTTGACATGGACACTGCAATGGTGACTAGAACTACGCTATGGTTCTTTGGCTAATGTTCCTCGACAACTTATGTAGAATTTTGTCTTGTTGCTTCCCCTTGTTTTATCAATGATTGCATATAACCGTCTGGGGAATCTCTCAAATTTTATTGAATTTTTTTTGAAATGAATATGAAATGTAATCATAATTCAACTAGATTTGTGCTGCTACCCTAATATATAAAGAGGATTTCAAGGCTGATTATAAAGGAGGAGTTCAAGTTTTGGAGTCTTAGAAAGGTCTAGGTGAAAATGCTAAGCTCAGAAAAGGAGCATAATGTAAATAGATAGATTAATGGATATATTAGGAACCATTTTTGGGTATAAGCTATGATGCAATTATCTTAAAAGTGTTTATAGTAACACAAGTAATAGAAAATATCACTTTAAAGTATGTGTTCTCCTGCATAATTTCTTTACAGATTATGAAAGGAATTGTTAATGATAGCTTCATTTGTCTTCTATTGTTTAAACTAATTGAATGAATGTACTTATGCTTCAATTCAATGGGTTGATTAAATGCTAAATTAAGGTCATGGGTTTGTGAGGAAATGATATAGGATTTGGTAAGAAACCATGTTTTAGATACAATGAGTTGAGTGCTATAAAGTAGTATGTTAGTGGCCCACAAATTATTGGGTTGAAATGTTAGTGTATTATTGGTTAACTACAAAATGAATCCTTTGTCCCATGAAAGAAGCACTAGTCTCTTTATTAGCTTATCATGGAGTAAATTGAGTTTAGGCACACATCTAGCCAGAGGCTTAAAATAAGGAATAAATCATAATAACCATCATTTTTAGAATGTCTCAATCTAAAGTATCATTTGGTTCCTAGCTATAGATAGTTTTTATTTGAAGGTTCACCAAGTGTTTAGTGAATTTTATCTATGTGCATTTAAGAGGAATTCATTTGTGTATGCAAGTTCTCTTAACTGAATGATTATCTTAGGAGTACAAATACGATTACACTCCTAGGTTTCATAGAGCCTGAAGAGTAGAAGTAAGGACTCTTAAATCATTTCTTGTGTGTTGGACAATCCTTATCCTTGTTAATAATTGAACCCTGGAAAGTTCATAGGTAAGGGATGAGATCAAGTTTGGTTCATAAAAAATCACCAACAGAAATGGTGATTTTGTTGGGGAATGAATGTGAATCTCTAGTTGTAGACTTCCCTATCACAAAGTGAAGAAGAATTTGAAGAAATTGAAAATCTAGTTCAGTTTCCAGGAAGTTTTCAAACCTAAAAAATGGTTATGTTGTAGTAGATTGTAAGAATTTGTGTGCGTCTCCATTGTTGGAAAAGACCCAAAATGATATTCATTTTCAGAAGGCTTTATGCTATTTGAAATTCAACCCTCTGCCAAGAGAGGTGGTGACACTGTCATCAAAACCTAGCGAAAAAAAGCTTTGATGATTTCTAGTCAAGAAGAACTTACAACAGTTGCAACATATCTAGGTATTCTTTAGTGTTTGAGTTTCTGAGAAGAAATAAATTTGTATGAAAGCCATTTTTGAAAGATCTAGAAGAAAATTGAGTTCCCTACTAAGTGAGTTAAGCACTAGCAAAGGGAATGGTGGTAGTTTTTTTACATACTTCTAAAGTGTAATTTGTAATATATGAAATGTTTTGAAGTAGTATGCTTACTCCTGAACTATACCTCTTAAAAAGTTTTAAAGCATGGGTATGTTTTAAAATTGTGATAGAAATTAAGGAATAAGGTAGTGGATAATTGACTGAAAGGTTGATTTTTGAAGATTGCATAAGGGTACAAGAGAAATGTATCGTTTCCATGTATACCCTTGTGGAATAGTAAGTAGAAGTATGCAAGGCATGAAAACCTTATCACATCCATCAAAAGAAGTTTCTATGGAGAGATATAATCCATTAAGTTTCAATAGTGTTCATGGTTTTCCTAATAAGATTCCCAATGATGTTAGGAAATAGCTGCCCAAATTTACAGGGAAATATGATGAGTTAGATACCAAACACCTGAATGTATTCATATATTTGATGGGTAACTTTGAAGTAGATCACGAGGATTTTGTTATGAAGCTCTTTGCTCAGTTTTTGAAAGAAAATGCTAGAGACTGGTTCTCATATTTTTGCCAGTACATTCAGTAGGTTCATGGAATGACTTCATGATAGAATTTTTGGAATAGTTTGGTGAAGAGGTTAGTCCTAGTGAGATAAGAAAAATACTTATGGAAATCCAAAAGGATGAAAATGAGATGGTTTTAGCTTTTAACTTGAGATTCACACAAGCAACAAGAGGTGTTCCTAAAAACCTAAGGTCTAGTGATGTAAATTGTTTAATTATATATCTAGGTGCATTTGATAATGAGATGAGCAATTTGATAAGGGATAAGAAACCTAAAACATTACATTAGGCCTATCACATTGCTATGGACATTGAGAATATTATGAAATATTCAATGATGAGGGGTTATATGGCTGCAAGTGTTTGTTGTCTTGATGCATGTCATATAAATAGAATAGATAAGGATGAAAAGGATGACCACAATAATGATGTTCCTAATGCCTTATCTAGTTCATCATCACAACATGTTGATCATCAATAGATGCAAGATGAACTACAACAAATTCTAAGTAATAATGCTCAGGTATTACTTAGATTATATAATATGAAAAGACATGAAGGGGAATTTCCCTATGAGTTGCTAGAAATATTTTTGGATGCCTTGTTGGAGATCTCTAAAGTGTTATGCCCCGAAGATTCTATTTGTATTGACCTATTTTGTGACATCTATGATCCAAGGCTTAGTACTTTGCCTAAGGAATTAAAACCATGGGATTTTGATCAAATAATTGATTGGATCAGGATTATTGAGGAGGCTAAATGTGAACTTATGAAAAAAAATATCTTAGGATGACAAGGGTGCTCCTTCTATTATTATTAATCAAGGGCTATTTCAAGAAAAAGATAAAGAAATATCTAAAGAATAATATCTATCTAGTAGTATAGATGATGATATTGTTATATTTGTATGTACTGCTGACATACCTTTGAGGATGCAAGATCAAAGTAGTGAACATGAAAATATTGATTATTCTCATAAGGAGTATGAATCTTTTTATGTGATTGACTTGAAGGCTCCCTTCTTGCCCAAGGAATCCAGTTGTATCAATAATCATGAGGTTGTATATTTTCCATTAGATGAAAAAATAGCATGTGATGAAGTTTTGAATTGAAATCAATCTATATTTGGATTGGAATACCCTAGAAATGTGGTAGATAATAAATTTGAAGACAAGAATATCTATACTCAGGGTCTTGAGCCTGATGTTAAAAATAATGAGATTGGTGATGATAGTTAGGAAGGTCTTGATTCTAGATGTTTGTATGAAACAAAAATGAAATATACAAGTTTTATGACAGAGATGGACATGATGGTTTTTAACAAGGAATGTGTTAAGAAGACTTGTCTAGCTAAAAAGGAGAAATGTTTAAGTTGCAGGAAATTTTACACATACAAGCCAACTAACCTAATAGTTGATAATGCACCTAAACACCTTACTACTGATCACATCAATCCTAAGTTACTTGAATGATCCTTTCGGACTTTATTTTTCAATTTGAACAATGATCTGAATGGAGGATGAGAGTGTGTTGATGATCCTAAAACAAGAATATTTTTTAATTCTTGGAAAAGCATGAATAGTTCCTCTTGCAAGAATAACCCTGATGAGAGAATAAGTGCTATGGGGACTATTGAATCAAATCCTTGAGGAAATGAAGAATATGGTAGCATATCTAGTACATATTTCTCCAATAAATATAAATACCAATTGGAACAAAAGCTGGTGTATGATCAATTTTTATTCATCACACAAAGTGAATATGTGCTTAATATGGGACAAAAATTAGATGATAATGACCTTCGATTTCTAGATGTGAAATGGAGATATTACTCTAGAGGGTTAGGTCATAATGGAAACCCTAAAGGGAATGTGTATGAGGATTTCTAGTTTAGTGAGAAAAATAAATTTGATATCAGCTTGTATGATGGTAGTGATCAAGTGGAGTATGAATGTTATATTTTCCCTATTCAGCTGGATGAAAATTTGGTGAAATATGATTATAAATTGAGTCAGTTGGAAGGTGACATTAATTATGTATTTCAGTTAATAATCAGCTACAATTCATAGAGGAACATGAATGAAAAGATGATTGTAAATTCATATACATGCCTATGATAGTTGAGTACAATTCCTGTAGCATTTCTAATTGTTGGGTAGTTTATGATAGTGTCTTCAACCTTGGCATGGGGCAAATAGTGGAAAATGAGGTTTTTGACAGAGATAAACACCAATTTTAAGGTTGGTACGACCCTATATGTTATGTAAATATTGTACATATGTTGTTTTCTTTGGTTTGGTTTTCTACTTGGTCCTTGGTTTTTCACTCTTTGTGTTTGGTCTGCTTCACCTAGATTTTGGATTCTCACTCTGTTCGTTGAGGAATAGACATCCCCAACTAGAGCCACTAATGGAAATCTTGAAAAACTCATAACTCCTTGACTAATTTGTCTCGACTTAGGGTTTTGTTCATTAATTTTGCCTGGGGATTTCACTTCCAAAATCTAACCCTAGAAACCCTTGGGGCTATAATTTGTCATTGACCTATTGTTGCTTGTTTTTGGTCATTTTAAAACATCTTATGTCATTTGAGCCTGTAAAGTTACCAACCCCTCGTGGCTAGTTCTAAAAATCTTTTATTTTTATAAGGTTGATCAATTGACCTTATTTGGCCTTTACATCCTTTGAAAATATTGTGTATTAAGTCCTTGAGGCATTTTATACATCATCCTAGATGGTCCCCTTCTTAAAACAACTTGTAGGCACATGCTTAATTGTTTCCACTTAAGTCCCACCAGGTGCTTCCTTTTATCGCTCATTGCTCATAGTTTTATGTATGCAAATGAGACTTGGTGATGAGTGACGAGTGATATTTCCATGGTTTTGTGCATCGTGGATGGATTTGCGAACCTCTGATTAAAATTAATGATGCACGATGTGCTTATTCCTTCGAAGGTTGTTGATTATCATTAATTGCTTTTGAGCTTTGTGTATTGAATCAGTGATCAGCGATGACCTCTGGGATTTTGTTTCCATCACTCATAATGGATGTATGTGTGATCATCTTGCTTAAAATGAGTGGTGGAAGATGTGAAGCTTCTCTTTTGTTTTGTGCATCGTAGATAGTATGTTTGTTCAAGTTTCAAATTGGAAATGTATGATATGTGGGTTGATGTCAGTATTGTTGGCTTCTCGCACATTACTAATTGCCCATCTATTTCATTATGAGAATTAGTGGTGTGAGATGGACCCCAGAGCTTGTTGTCTCTTTTCTTATCTCTCATCACAAATCCTCTCTAGGTTTTGAATTTCAAATGGGCGATGAGTGATGAGGTTTTTGTTCAAGGTTCTCCTTCATTTATGTGATGTATTCTTGGGAATGATGTCTTTGGTGCCTCGATATTTAATGCAGATGTACATGGCTTGATATGGTTTCATAATCAGTTTCAAAGAATATCACTGATGTGAGGTGGATTTTTAATTCCAAATCAAGGACATGCACCATGATGAAGATTACCAAAGAGATGCAATGATCTAATGGTCCAGATTTCATCATGTCAATGTTGTTTCTTTTTGAACCCTAGAGGGGTGGTATGAACCTATGATGCATGATGAGTCATTTCAAAGAATATTCGCTTCAAATACTGGCTCTATGTACTTCGTCAATATAAATGGAAAGGTACATATCAGGTTGGAGATGGATGTTAATCATCAGATCACAAATGACTAATGAAGATTAAGGGAAAACATGGTAGTATTTGAGGTGGCATCACTACTTTCTAGGAAAAAGTTGAAAAGGCCAAAAACAATGCTTGAGGTTGCCATTGATGATGTTTTAAATTCACAAAGATAGATGGATCAGATTCAAATCAAAGCTATTAACTTATCAACTCACTCGCACGAGGATTACTTCAATCATTAATTGTTACATGCTCCAAATTGTCTATTTAATGCAGGATTATTTTATGTTTAATCTCACCATTTTCAGTCTGTAGAAAATCTAAGGTGTGAGTCATAGGAAGAAGTGTGTGAGTGATAGGTGCTTCAAGTGATGAGGAGTTAATGTGTTATTTTGGGTAAGTTGGTATTCATATGAGCACTCCATGATCCATGTTCTAGTTTGTTTAAGGATTTCATATTTTGGGACTAGTTTTAGTTGTTGGGGCTTGTGGGTGTGCTTTTCTAAAAATTTGGTTCAAAAGTTTTTAAGTAGGTAAGGTTTTCTACTCATTTTAAACTTGCTAGCTTTCAATTGTGTTTTACGAAATGGGAAAGTCTAGTGTTCCAACTTGGCCTACTTGGAGGTTTGGCCATCTTAGTGTTTTTGAGTGTCATGAGGATTTTCCTATAGTTGAACAAGATATTTTTAGACTCCTATGACTCCAAAGGGTAAAAGGAGTGTTCGTGGTCAAAAGAAGAAGAAAATTGTATAGAGTATTTACAACTTATGAAACAAGACTATTTCAAAAGAATTGGTCAAGTTTAAAGGCAAGGATTTGGATGTGCCTCTGAAGTAGGCCATGAAAGAAAGGGAATAGCATCCAAAGGCCTGCCTGGAGAAACATAATTCTCCCATTGTGCTTTTTGATAGCCTTTTAGATGATGGAGATGGCACTAACTTGGGGTACAACTAGTATCTACTCTCTCTGGTGCCATATGATGATTTTGATGAGGATGTGGTGATGGTTCCTTTGATTGCATCATGAACAAGGAGTGGACAAGCATACTCTAATTTTGAACAACTAGAGTAATCTATCGGCCTTGTTTTATTTTTTGATGACACCATTTCCACTCCATCGTGTTTTCTCTTTCCAATGTGTTTGTGGTTTTGGTCTTTTACTCTTCTATGCTGATGTGGATGTCTTCCCATTGGTATGATGGAAAACCTTTTTTCTTGACATGGACACTGCAATGGTGACTAGAGCTACCCTATGGTGATTTGGCTACCGTCCCTCAAAAACTTATGTAGAATTTGTTCTTTTTGCTTCCCTCCATTTTATCAATGTTTGCATACAACTGTCTAGGGAATCTCTCAAATCCTATTGAAATTGTTTTGAAATGAATATGAAATGTAATCGTAATTCAACTGGATGGTTGTTGCTCCCCTGATCTATAAAGGGGATTTCAAGGATGATTACAAAGGAGGATTTCAAGTTCTGGAGGCTTAGAAAAGTCTAGGTGAAAATGCTAAGCTCAGAAAAGGAGCATAATGTAAATATATAGATTAATGGGTATACCAGGAACCAGTTTTGGGTATAAGTTATTATGTAGTTATCTTAAAAGGGATTTGTAGTAACACCAATAATAGAAAATATCAATTTAAATTATATGTTCTCCTGTGTATTATCTTTGCAGATTATGAATGGAATTGTTAATGATAGTTTCATTTGTCTTTTGTTGTTTAAACCAAATGAATGATTTTACTTATGCTTCAATTCAAGGGGGTTGATTAAATGCTAAAGTAAGGTCATGGGTTTGTGAGGAAATGATATAGAATTTGGTAAGAAACTATGTTTTAGATACAATGTTTTGAATGCTATAAGGTAGTATGTCAATGGCCCACAAATTACTGGGTTGAATTGTTAGTGTATTACTGGTCAATTGTAGAATGACTTCATTTTCCCATGAAGGAAGCACTGGCCTCTTCATTATTTTATCTTGGAGTAAATTGAGTTTAGTCTCACATTTATCCAGAGCCTTAAAATAAGGAACAAATCATAATAACCATCATTTGTAGAATGTCTCAATCGAAAGTATCATTTGGTTCCTAGCTATAAATCGTTTTTATTTGAAGGTTGGCCAAGCCTTTAGTGAATTTTATCTATGTGAATTTAAGAGGAATTCATTTTTGTATGGAATTTCTCTTAACTAAATGAGTATCTTGGGAGTACAAATAAGATTACCCCCATCGGTTTCACAGAGCTCGAAGAGTAGAAGTAAGGACTCTTAAATCCTTGCTTGTGTGTTGGCCTATTTCCTTATCCTTATTAATAATTGAACCCTCACAAGTTCATAGGTAAGGGATGAGATGAATTTTGGTTCATAAAAAATCACCAATAGGATCCTCATATGTCTCATTAGTATCCTCACTCATAGACTGGGTATCCTCCTCCTCCTAATCTAAAAATATGTCTTACACTATTGTTCTCATTGGTATCACCATCAACTTGCTCATCGTCCATGTCATCTCTACGACCAAGAAGAGGTCTTGCATGGCCCGTAGGGTGATGGCTCAAAAAGACATGGGATGGTCGTGCTCCAACCCACCATTTGTCAAAGGATGGTGAGGTTGGGTTGATCATATGTTGGAACTTGTATGTATCCAAATTGGTCCATGATGTGATCATAATATAAAGGTCTCACTATATAGTCACGTCGGCCAAGAACAAGTTAGTCCTACTGAAGTCTAACAAGCTCATGCCTCTCATTCACCCACTATGGTATCTTGAGAAAAGGTCTCCATGAGATATCACAATCCTCCAACCAATCAAATCCAACATTCCAGTGAAGCAAGTCTTCCTCCTGCTATGCCAACCTCATTGGATAGTTGTAGGACCATGGATAGCCCATGGCTACTATGGTAGGATAACCTATGGGTCTAGTGCATGTGATATGCTCGAGAAACCACACCTATAAGAGTGTATAGTGAGCTATACTATCAAGCTCCTAGTAAGAAAATTGCCTGAGATCATAGTATAAATGTGTTAGAATATTGCAACCCCAAGAATAAATGGTCTGATGTTTCTCCATATCCAAAAATATACGAACCAATCCTCCATCTAGGTGGGCCCCTCATCCTTCAAGAACGAGTGTGAGTGTTGTGGTGATGATCATAATCTGCCAAATTAGTGGCATCCACATGTGTAGAATCCATCTCAGCTCAATGTGGGGCATGATGCTCGACTCTTAGATGGGGCACCCTAGACAATACAATATATCATCCTACATATCCTGATGTGTGCATTCATTTGTTGAGTATACAACCTCACCCCAAATGGGTAACCATAGAATGCAATGTGTGTCCTCTAATGTCACTGGCATCTCATCAGTAGGTAGATGAAAGGTGTAGGTGTCCACATCCCACCTCTCTACTAAGGTTAGCAGTATGACATCATGGTACCTCATAGGTGGCATGGTGTAAACCCAAAATAACCCTATATCCTGTAAGATAATGATCTCCTCCTCTGAAATCCATGTAAGGAGGTCTCAAAGGAAACAAAACTTTTTCACGTCGAGATGTGGACGAGCTTGAGGAGGGATCTAAATAATAAAAGAAACTAAGTAAATCCTAAAAATAATCATTAAATAATTAAAAAAGTACACTTAAGTTGTTCTAAGACACTTTATGACCAATTTGGACACTTATTCCTTTTTTGGATAGGGGTCTTGGATGCTTTGTGCCAATGATGGATGATTTGTAACAAAGATAGATGCTTTGTGACTATCTTTTCTAGATTCCTAATCATACTTAAAATACATGAAAAATGACTATAAATACATGAAAACAAATATATAGGAATCCTATAAAACTAAGTCTCACATTCATTTTACACTAGCAAGACAAGAAGCAAAGAAGATAAGTTCATATGAGATCAAGCATTCAAGAGAAAGGTGAAGAATTCAAAGGTGAAGTCTTAGAGAAAAATTTGAGTTGTTTTTGCAAGTCTTCAAACTCCTTTGTTATCAAGATCAAGTAGTACCAAAGGATTGATGATAGTTTACATTGACAATGATTTCACACATAATCAATAGTGTCGAATAAAAAACTCCACCGATAGAACACGAAGAAGCCTATTCTTCTTGAAATATATGGAACAAGGAAATATCGAAAGGGGAATCTACCTAAACTGAACAATCAAGATCAACTCAGTTCAATCCAAAGTCTTTGATAATCAGGTCATGATAATACTAGGTTCACTTTAGGGTTTGATGTGAATTTGTTGTTAATCTCAAAGGCAATATGCTTGTTAATTCTAATTTTTATACTAGACTTTGAGTTTTCAATTTGGATTTTAAGAACAATTATCATGAAATCAAAAGATTTGAAATAATATTTCATGAACATCAACAATTTCATTTTCTATCACTTAAGTAGGTTTAGCTTTAAGCATTCAACAATTCTCATGTAAAATGAAATATTTTCAATAAGTTTCTATTCATTCATCTATTTTTTTGGAATATTTTCAAAGAATTTAAACATCTATTCTAAAAAAAAGCATAAAAATATTGAAATTAAAAGTTTCTCCCAGTTATTCTTCATGCATGCCCTAAAGAATTAATTAAATCAAATCAAACTACTTTATACTTCACCAGATTACTTCACAGCTACATACAAAATGGTGCGATCTTTTAAAGAGAGGGTTTTGTTTGGACACCAAGTAGTTTCTGTATACACCCTTAAACAATGTAGTATACAGGCTTGTTCAGTGAAACTAACAAAACCAACTACAAAATATTCATGAGATAGGTAGATATCAAATTGGATTTGATATTAATTAACATCTACGTGCATACACGTTTTTAGTCCGGAATGATTCAAAAATAGTAAAAAAGAACAAAACTTAAAGAAGTTTTGGCTCTTCCGACATCCACAAATTTTGAACTTAAAATTAAAAAAAATATTCATTGTCCTTTTATAGAACACAAGGCACAAACAAGATAAAACAAATACATTAGAGGAAATCTAAGGGATGAATCACATCAAGGCACATGGAAGAAAAGTGATTGACCAATAAATTACAATTAAAGTCTTTGAAGATTGACTTCAATTGTTCATTGAAGCTCTTTGATTTCCTTCGTTATTGTTAGGGTTCTTTTATGGAACCAAACCAATCCATTCATATGAGTGTAGAAGATTCCCATATATATTGAAGTTGATCCAGTGGAAATTCAATTCCTACACCTCAGGTCCAATCTCGGTTTGAACATTCCAGGAATAGGTAACTCTCAGAATGCACATACTCCTCTGCTACATGCTTAAACTCTAGAATCTCGAGATTCTGGTATCTAACATTTCTTTGCAATGTGTTTTATCCAAGCATGAGCCTCTAAAGAGTATCACTGAACCTGGTAATATCATTAGATCCATTTGCAAACTTAGTTTTCCTAACCGTCCATACCCAAAATTTTCATCACAATCTGTATTTCCTACAATCACAAATTCGACATATTAAATCCCTTAAAAAAAAACATCTATAAACATCTCATGTAAATAAAAACATTAATCAAATATTATAATATTAATTTCCATGAATAAAATGCTTTCCAAAGTGTATTATAAATTCTTGTATGATTATCTTCTACATATATACTGGATTACTAGACTATCAGGCTTATTAGATAATCACAAAATTTCAAAACCTTATTCATTCAGAACCTAGTACCCAGTACATGGAATTCAACTTTACCCACAAAATTTCCCTATACTTCAGTTTCATCGGACTTCCATTTATCCCAGGCTTCCATCATAAGACTGGAACACATGACTTACCTTCTTTATAACCTTTTCACCTTTCAAACATCCCTGGTTTCTGGTATTTACACCCAAAACACTTCACTGCAAAGAATTCTTTTACCTTTCCTTTTTTGGCGATCTTCCAAATAGCTAGCTCATACCATAAGAGTAAAAATGCATTGCGTCCCCAAGCCTTACAGTCTTGGGGTGTGTTGTGAGACCACACAATAACTTGTAACCAATAAAACCAAATTTAAACAAAATTTGAGAAATGAAATCACCTATTGTAAATCAAAATTTATACATATTTTAAAACAATAACCCTTACCTTTACCTAGATTCTAACATAAAAAGGTAAAATTATCCCTAGAAACATCCTTGTGTGCTTTGATTTATTCCAATTTTTAGAACTCAATAAAAAGAATCAGTTCATTACATTGAACTACATAATATGATAATCCTCTAAAGCCAACTAGGGATAGAGCCTTGTTGCAAGTTAGGCGTCCATAGCCCCAACAAGGTTATAATTGTAATTCCCCCAAACATAGCTCTACTTCCAGCCAAACGTCTATAGCCCTGGTAGAGTTATTTGGATAGCCTAAAGAGTTGATTTCTCTCTCTCTCTCTCTTTTTTTTTTTGAGATATAACAATGATAGCTCATTTTTACTTTTGATATTTCAATAATAGCTCATTTTCAACTTTCAGGTAGTGAAGCCCGCTATTAGGTTGGGAGTTACAGTGGTAGCGAAGGTTACCTTTTGATTTTTCATTTAATGTAAATCCCTTCATCAATTTACCATTTCCCAAAAAATCACTTAAAATATTCCCCGTTGGTGTATATTTCCCGCTAAATTTTACCATCTTATGCCAAATCCTAGTTAATTGTAAACCATTATATGTTAAAAGATATGCATAAATTAAAATTTAGCAACAAGCAATTTAATCACCAAATTAAATCTAAATTTAGAAACATTAGTTACCACCCTTTCCGATAAATTATTATGGCAACTGCTAAAACTTTGACTAGAACTTTTGATTTGATGACGCTTCTCTTCATTAATGGATCAAAATTATCATGATTGCATAGGGACACAATCACATTATTCTTCATTTAATTCACATGCCTAATTTTACATGTATCATTTCTTTTCACTTATCGAGGTGATGACATGTACTGTTTTATCAAATTAATTACTCCTTTTTTTGTTCCACACATACCAACACCTTCATAATTAATACGTCCAAAACAATTTGAAAAGATCACAATTAACTTCAAAATATTCAACTTGCTTGATTTTCAATCTTTGTATTGTTCATCTTTGAAGCAATGTATCACCAAGAATGTGCATAGAACTAATTTGATTTAACCTTCAGCTCAAGAAACACATGTCTTGTTGCCACCTTGCATATGATTTTCAAGATTCCTCTCAAGGAAACTATGTACTGCACTTCACTAACAAATTTCTATACATTCTACATTGCTTCCGTCTAAATTCTTCACACATCTTCTTAACTTTCTTCACTAATTTTGCATTCTGGGTCCTATTTATTTTTGTTTACTTCTAAGCCATGGATAATCCCATTTTTTTAAGCTACTCTCACCACCAGAATATCATTTTAGGAAGTATCACATCCCAAAGGCTTGAAAATATTTTCTTCATTAGGACTTCTAGTTTCACTATTCCAAACTTATGCTTAGTCCTTAGGGAAAAAGATGTTGAATCTAGCTGATACTATCACTTTTACTTTGATGTGGCTTCTCATTTTGTAGTGTCTCTTCTGGATATAGGGCTTTCTATGGAAGATGTTCACTCAGTTGCCAACATGATAGTGAGACCTAAATATCTGGAGAATCTGGACACCATTTTATCTATGGTGCACCTAACCATTGGAATCCCCTCGATGGATGATATTCCTCAGTTTTTAGAGCATGGGGAAATAGTTCCTCTTCGGCTTTTTCTCTCAGACCTCAATAGTTAGGACTTTGAAACACACTGGGAACTTTCCTATATTGGTTATTTAGCTCTGATAGATGAGGCTTCCCACATTGACTGAATTATTGCCACCACCACTTGCAACTAGGCTTCCTCTTTTTGACTTTTTTGATTTTGAAACAAGAATTCCAATATTAATGTATATACGTGATACACACACACACACACATATATATCTAACTTTTGGTACTTTCAAAGAATGCATTTACTGTGTATGGTTTTATCATTTTTTGCATTTTATCGTATTTTTGTACAAATGTTTAGATTAACTCTCATGTATGCAAGATAAGTTTAGAAGAATCTGCAAATTCAGAGGCTAGACAGAAGAAAGAAAGACAAAAGCAAAAAAAGAAAAAAAAAAAAAAACCTAAAAAAAAAATAACTAACCCTAAACCTAACTAAACATCCAATCTAACAAAAAATTAACTCTAACAAAGGAACTAATTCTAATGTCTATAATTACTTCTGTAGTCATTTTTCTACAAATTACATCAAGTTTATCTTTAAATTCATTCAGTAAAATTTCAGCTATCCTACTACAACAAAGAATTATTTTAAAAATTTTGTGTTTAGCAATCATAAATTTGAAAGAGTACTTACCAATGACTTGGCTCATATGTATGAAAATGACCTCATTAAAGGTCAATTGCACACACTTGGTCTAATGCAACCATAATCTACCTTCTTCCAACCTTGATTCATGGTTCATTTTTGTCCTTTGTTTATCTCCATGAACGGTTACGTCCATTTTTTGACTTTCTCCTCCAAGAATCTTCATATCTTCTGTAGGACATCAAAATCTACAAATGAGAGATTTAAACAATTTCATGTTGTTAGCACAAAAGTTAGTTTAAATCAGCAAACTTAAACATCCCTATGAAATATAGAATCATGTTAAACAATGCAACTAATAAGAACAATGCAAAAACATGAATTATTCCTATCCCATAGTGGATTGGTGCTCTTTGAGTATGTGAAAGAGCCCTTTCCCAATCCTTGATAAGCTTAATGATATGATAGACAATGAGATGCTTGAACTCAAGTTGCCTATAGTGTAGATGCTTTCAAAATGTGTATAGATTGTAGATGATGAAGAGCAAGATTGATTCTCAAATGAAGAGAGTAACCTTGCAATGAGTAAGTGTTGTGTGTTGTGGATCATTTGTGTTGAAATGCTTTGCATTTTATAGATTCAAGATTAGGAAGAGTGATAGATTTGGATGAATGTGGGATCATTCATGAGCCAATGACAAGATGCCACTTGTCAAAGTGTGAGAGGGTGAGGAATGTGCAAGTCTTGGCCAATGTGCCAATTTGAAATTCAAATTTGGATGAAATGACATGTTTAGGGGGGATGAAAGGTGCAATAAATGCCATGTTTGACTTGTGCAAATAGCATTTAAAACCTTGTTGGAAGGGACAAGTCCCTTTTGGGGGGAAGATTCAAATTGGAAGAATATTCCATTTTGATGCCATTTTGAATGTAATTAGAGGAAATAATAAATCAAATAAATGATTTATTGGTGCAAGTGGGTGGGTTAGTTAAGAGTTTGGATTTGACTCTAGTTGAGTCAAAAGCTAGAGAATGATAATCATGATTAGAAGTTAATTAATTTAGATTAATTAACTTAGGGAATTTTAGAGATTTGACATTTGATTAAATTAGTTTGATTTATTAAATCAAATGAGAAGAACATAAGGATTAAATAATTTGATTTATTTAATGAACCTTAGGAAATTAATCAATAAATTGTTATAATTGATTAATAGTAGAATGGTTAGAGCAGGATGTTAGTTTTGCATGTTTACATTTTTCCCCTCTTTGAAGCAATGTACTCATTGCATTGGTTCAAAGAATGATGCTGCCGACATCGAAATTAAAAAATTATGGTTTTTTCGGATGCCCCAACGAAAATAAGTACGTTAGTACATTGCCCCCTCGAGAGATCGAGCGAAAATATTCAATTTGAGGTGGATCTCGCGACAAAGAGGCTCAAAATGAATGTATGGATGGTTAGATGATATGGTCTATATGATAATGATGATGTAAATGATATGATCTAATTATGCAAGATGCATGATGGATGCAGGATGGATGCATGATGGATGTAAGATGGATGCATGCTAGATGTATGATGGATGCATTGTTAGTGTGAAAGAAGGTAGAAGAATGAGAGGGATCAACCCTTAAATTCAAGAAGATGAAGAAGTCCAACAAGACAACTTTATTAGAAATGATGAATGATGATGATGTATTGCTTATCCAAGGATGGGAAAAGAGCATACCTTTCTTTATGTTTGATAACACACGTAGGTGTGATGCATCAAGGTATTAAGAACCAGGATGGCGTGGCGCCTAGTGTGATGGACTTTGACTCGTCAAATAGATAGGAGTACTCTTGTTCACACTTGACAAACATAACTTTATTCAGAATGCAGTTCAGATATCATAAACATCTCAGACCAAAACATAACAAGGAAAGCCTTTTTATGTGGTCAACAAGACACTTAAAACATCTTTCCTACAAACAAAACAAAGTATGCATGACAAAGTTATTTTACAGGAATATCCAACAAGCAAAGTAGATAAAAAGATAATGATCATTGCCCCATTCCTTTCTCTCTAAACCTGTTTTGTTTAGGCATCATCAAGAGGTCCTTGGAATGAGCGCAAAATAAGATAAGTCTAAAAAGACCAAAATAAAGTAAACAAACAAGCTGATGTTCATCGTACCGCTAGCCAAGGCTAAACTACTGTGGGGTACCTGATGCTTATGTCCATCGCAGGAAAGCTTCATCCTAGGACATGTAGTGATCAGGGTTTTGGTGAGACTGATTGGGTGATAAGCTATTGATACTCCGAGTTGACCAACTTGCTGACTTACTAATCTAGACTTGAGACTTTGATGATTAAGTATTCACTTTGGAACCTGCTAAACTTGCTTCTGATTGCTTCACCAAAGGATGAAGGTGACGATAATTTATTATGAGCGGTGATTATTATAGGTGAGACCGAGATGGGACGGGTGCACCATTTTGGGTTTTTTAGATATTTGGATGTTTTTGATATTTTGAAATTTTTTCAATGTTTTTGGTATTTTCAAGATTTACGACGAACAAACTAACTTAAAGACCTATCCTAGGGGTCTCGGGAGCTGATCCATAGATTAGCCTTGCCTACGTTATATACGCAGAGACCACATAGTTCGACTAGTGGTGGACTAACTTGATGATAATATGGACAAATGGATTGCCATTTTATTGCCTAAAGGACTGACTTAAGATGCAGACTAGATGGGCAAACAGATTGCTAATACGACGGACGCTTAAAGGGCTGACCTAACCGTCTTAGGGGATGATCAAAGATCAACCTTGCCTACGTTCAAGCTCAGAGATGATGTAGTTCGACAAGGTGAAAAACCTACAAGACTTGATGATGAAATTTTTTGAAGATTTTCCGATATTTTGATATGTTTTTGATGATTTTTTCTAATGAGATTTTGAATGTTTTTGGATTTTCTGTTGAGATTTTGAATGTTTTTGATTTTTTGATTTTTTTGATGTTTTTGAGTTTTTTGATGGATTCTTTTGAATGTTTTGAATTTTTCGCATGATTTTGATAATTTGGATATGGATGTGATGATATCAATGCTTTGTTTTGAGATTTTGTTGAAAACTAGGCTTAATTTTGATAAATCGGCTTGATGGATTGATAGTTTGACTAAGTGTGTTAAGTCAAACAAAAGTGATAATGCACTCGTAATTTCTAGGAAGTTGTGTTATCCCAGAGTAAACTCGTACAAAAAGGATAATTTGGCTAGGTATGTTAAGCCAAACAAGGTGATTATGGATTTGATAATTTGGCTAAGTGTGTTGAGCCAAACAAAGTGATGATAATGAACTTGTAAACCCAAGGAAGTTGTGTTATCTTGGAGTAAACTCGTGCACAAGATGATAGTTTGACTAAGTGTGTTAAGTCAAACAAGGTGATAATTGATTGGATTCGATTGATCAAGATTGATGAAGCTTTATTTGGAACAAAATTATTTTGATGATTTTGATGTGATGTTGAATGTGCGCATTAGATGCAACTAATATTGATTGCTCAGATGGATATTCCATGAAAGATAAAGCTTGATTAGGAATGTCGTCTTGCTGTCAAAATATGCCATGGGCTAGTGATTTGGATTTTGGCTCACAAATGATTTGACCAAGTTGATTTCACGTTTGCCAATGCTCGGATCTCCACATAAGTTGGAGGATATAGATCAAGATTTATTCACAAAGCAAGATGTAATTATCTGCCCCCAGTGTCTAGCAATGTTTGGAATGCCACAGGTAGATGCTTGGATATGAATTATCTTACGATAAGATAAGGGTGTTCAAATAGAGGAATGCTCATTCAGATAATGCTTCAAGGCTCAGATAGTGTTAGATAGGATGAGATCTGTGAAAATGACCCATGTCAAGATATTTACCATAAACAAGTGTAAAAAATTTACTAAACCTTCATCAAGATCAAGATAAGGTAGATAGATGGTAAGGGGTTGGATAAATGGTTGATGGATGAATGGATGATATGGCCGAAATTTTGGCTTTATTATGGATGTGATAAGATGCTTTCTCCTGAACTAACGCACGTAGATGCTCGATTCTACTCATGACACCTATTTGCCAGGTTTTCATCATGGTACTTGTCCAAAGCGCCATCGAAATGGTTTTCACTAGAGGACAATTTTTCTCTTTATTATTTTTAATCCATTTTCTTGATTTTATTTTTATTTTTATTTTTTTGGATTTTTGTATTTTTTGATTTTTTTGTTGTCGCCAAGATGCCTGTTTGCCAGGTTTTCATCAAGGTGACCATTTTTTCAGGACATTTTTTGATTTTTTTGTATTTTCTGAGAGATTTTAAGCTGATGCTGAGCCACCTAGTGGTACTGATGTAGATGCTTCTGTCATAACATGCCATCCGTATCCTATTTGAAGAAGTTGCTTTGCCAAGATACGTGCACTTGAATGCAACTTTTGAGATCCCTAATCTGTTTTGCTGATACCGGAGTTAACTCTATCTTTGTGCGCACATCGCGATAGAGTGCCTTCTGAATCCTTATGATGAAGGGTCATTGCCAACACATGGTTGATGAAAGAATTGGATATCATGCATGGAGGCGTGGATGGAGTGTGTTTAGGAATAAAAGATGGATTGGTCGATAGTTTGGAACCTTTGACTCTCCAAACTTGGGAAGATGAGCAATAATGGGTGGATATAGATTTCCAAAAATTTGCACTGGTTCCAAGATACCCTGTTCATGTAGGCCTAATCCTCTGCCTTGATAATTCATCTGCTGAAGAAACTTATTTGCAATAGGATATGATTTACCTTGGAAACAAGGTGTTTCTCCTTCTCTGCTTTGTGGCGGATCTTCAAATGTCATAGCTCTTTCATTGATAAGATGATTTTCCCTTACAAAGGTGAGTGATCCAAGTTTATAAGTGATAGGATCTTCCATAAGTGGGATGAATGCTTGATTGATATCTTTAGCTTGATCTTGTGACATATCAGATTGTAGTGCTTCTTCAAGAAGTGTTGATGCTTCGCTGTCTACACAAAAGTCTTCCTCATGACTCACTTCATAGGATGTTTTTGATTCATGACTTATGTACAAGCCTTCTTCATGATCCATTTTTGATATGTCTCTACATTTCTCTACATCTTGATCATGTGTACAAATTTTAAGAGTAGGAGACTCTTGTTCCTCAGTAAGAGTATGAGACTCTTGTTTTGAATGAAGATCATCTACAAGTCCATCCAAAGAGAGCATCTCATGGGTAGATGGAAGAGTATGTGCTATGCGGATATGGTCATCATTTGCAACATCTTGTATAGATAGGAGAGTGTCCATTATATCATTGTAGTAGCTTGGAGATACAAATTCTTGATCTTGAGTGATTTCGAATTGCTTTCAACATGCTTTGGATCAAGTTCTTGACATGGGTCAATTTCAAAGAATGGATTTCTTTCTTGGATATCTTCATTAGGCATAGGAATATTCTCAAATTTCATGAGGTCAAAGGATGGCCATATGTTTTGGAGAGGATCATTGCTAGACCTTGGTGAAAGATGTTGATCATGCTTTGGAACAAATTCTTGAGATATGTCTTCTAACTCATTAGGTGATGTAGAGACATTTTCAACATTGTCATTAGTCAAAGGATCTTGATCATCATTTTGAATTATTATGGTGGGAATCAGTTGCAAGCTTTGTTGTGGGAGTAAGGCCTACATTTTCTGCTGAGCCAACAACGCTTGTTGTTCGTCATGTTGTTTTTGTGCCAACAAAGCTTTTTGTTGGGCTCTTTGTTGTGCTACTTCTTCTTGGATTGATTGCAATAGTGCCCAGAATTCTGCATGCACTTGCGCTTGTTGGGATACTTGAGCTGCTTATGCTTGCTGGGCAACTAGCTGTGTAGCTTGTTGGGCTTGGAGTGCCTTTTGGCGGGCAGCTTGTTGTGCATTTTGCAACATGATGGAGAATGAATTGGTCGTGTTGTATTTTGGTGGCGGTGGTGGTGGTGGTGGAATGGGAATGTTGTTGATTGTTGGGGTTGCTTGGATGGTTTCCATCTGTTTTTGTGATATCCATGGAAAAATGGGATGATTTGGTATGATGTTTTGATTTGGCATGATAGATTGAAATTGAACATTGTTGTGGTTGGGAATCAATTTGCCTTGATTTAGGTAACTTTGATTTTGCATGGTGTTACCTTGAATTGAATAAACATATGGAGTTGCTAATATATTGCTAGGATTTTGAACAACATTAGGGGGATTTACAAACATGTCGACCCCAAAGTTTACCAAGTGTGGATTTGAAATGGTCATGTTTGGTAAAGTTGTGCTTGGTATGTATGGATTTTGTGGGATAATGTTGTTTGGAAAACTCATGCATTGAGCATTTGGTTGATAGATTTTCAGATTTGGACTTGGATTTAAATCTATCATTGGGAAAGGTGTTCCAAACTTTGGATTGGGTATGCTCATATTTGTTGTACCATTGATGTTTGTATGAGATAATGCTCCCATGTATGCATTGTACAAGCTTTGAAAATCAAATGGTATTGCAAAGCTTGGATAATTTGGTTGACTTGAATTGCTCATGATGGATGGATCAAATTTATATTCCATGTACCTCTTGTGTTGAGATCAAGTTTGAACCATAAAATGAAGATCAATTTTCAAGAATGTAAGAGATGAGCCTCTAATTCTTTAGATCGGTCTAAATCTTAGGTTTAAAGAAGCAAAGAACTAGGATAATTGAAGGATCAAAGTGATAACGAGGATGAGATGAGTGATATGGATGAATGGAACTCTTAAAGAAACTTTGAAAGAAATGCTAAAACTTTTAGGACTCTGATTTGATTGATTCGTGATTGGATTGATGGTTTGACTAGGTGTGTTAAGTCAACCAAATGTGATAATGTAATCGTAAAGCTCTAGGAAGTTGTGTTATCCATAGAGTGAACTCCTACAAGATGGTAGTTTGACTAAGTGTGTCAAGTCAAAGGTGATGATGATTTGATAATTTGGCTAGGTGTGTTAAGCCAAAAAAGATGAACTCGTAAACCCTAGGAAGTTGTATTATCCAAGAGAGAACTTGTGTATAGGATGATGGTTTGACTAGTTGTGTTAAGTCAAACAAAGAGGTTTTGATTTTGCCTAAAATTTTAGCATAAAAGATGTTTACAAAGTTTCCAAGAGTTGGTGAGATGGAAATTTGATTGATTTTGATGGTTGAGAGATGGATGAAAGTGATTAAAATTGATCCTAGACTTGACTTGGAATAACACTTCTTCTTACAAGACCTCGGTGTTGAAGAACACGCTATATTTCCTATGGGAGGAAAGAAAACCTTTCAAACGATTTAGGATCTCAAGACACTCCTCACTAGCTTTTAGACTAAGCTTTTTGAACTTCGGTTTTGGGATTTTGATCATGTTAGAAAACACATGTGTAATCAAATTTTTCTTTTATCTTGTCTTAGTGAATCCTTTTTACCAACACACTTGCTTGATTATGTTTTCACAACTGAATGTCTAATGTCATGCTTTCGTTTTCATCCCACAATGTCCATTATGTGGAAATCAAAGAAATTAGGGAAAAAGTTTCCTAGGTTTATCCTTAGTGAAAACAAATGACGATAGAATTTGTGCACTTAGAAACCTCTAGAGATATGATCCCTAGGGAAAGCAAGAGTGTCCAAGTTTGCCAAGAGTATTTGTTTCCTCCAAGGTGTTTAAAATTTGAGGCTCTTGTGTATGTCTGTTTTTCAATCATTTTGACAACCAAGCAATGTATCTTTTACTTCCAAGCACTTTTTACAACCCTAGGATGATGAGACAATATCTTGTTGGGTTCCCACTTGGATAAATCTAGCTGCGCATATCTTGTACGAATGGCTAAATGCTTGACCACACTGGCTCCCCTCCACGACACTCACTTATTCGGGTCAGCCAAGCATTAGTACCCATGAATCTCCCATGGCATACTTTCCATTTCCACAACAAGACCGCATGTCATGTGGGGTGGCTTCAGAGGACATGACCTCTTGCACCAATAAGATAGACAAGGTTTTGGCCAATTTATAAACAAGGGATTCTAATTCGGGCATTCTTTTTGTGGGGGATTATCCAACATCGGTGAGAGTCCATTGCTATCCATCTCGTCAGAATAATCCTCATGATGTTGCCCTTTGTTCCAATATCCACACTTATATACCAATTGGAAGTCACTTGGCTTTAGTGTGTTCCCAGTTGGGTCATTCCCTTGGGTGAGTACTTTTTCCCACAAGGCAGGCCCTCTAAGATAAACAAAAGCGAGCTAACATATCCCGTCGTTCACACAACCTTTGTTGAAAAACAAAGGGGAGAACCTCCGCAATATATCGTGCTCACACTCGCATGTTTTGTTCAATTTTAGATCCCAAATCGAAGTGTGGAGGCAATGTTTTTGACAACTTAATATTAGAAAAAGACTTTTGGTTCTCAAGGTCGCCATGAGGCACGAGAGAAGCGCATACATCTTTTAGATGATATTACTTTGTGAAAAAGATTACAAAGCATGACAAATAGTTGTTCATTTTAAATCCAAAAAGTAGTGATGAATTCATTTTAAGCACCAAAATCCAAGTGTGAAGGTTGTCTTGTTCAATTTTAATCCCAAATTGGAATCTAGTAAGTGTCTAAGGTTCAATTTAACCAACTTTGAAAAAGATCAAATTAGTGCTTGATCTTAAACCCAAATTGAAAGATGAGTTGCTTTAAAATAGAAAACGAGAGCAATAATTGGAGCCTTAAGCATTAAAAAACGCTTTATGAATTTCAAGCTTCAAATTCTCAATTTTCTCTTTGACTCCAATCTTGCTTTTCCTTTGCTCAATTCTGGTATCAACCTCCTAAACCTCTTTTCGACCTACAAAAAAAAAAAAAAGTTTATTCAAAATAAGATTTATTCTTGCCAAGTCACTTGAAAAGACAAATTTCTCTCCTCATAAATGCTGCTCCTGCTTTTCATATGAAAAAATCTTGTGAGATAGATATTCATTTTGAAAACAAATAAAAGGAAATTAAATTATTGTTCAAATCGAGATCCCATCAATTCAAACATAAATTGATCCAACTTAAGCATAATGCAATCAGATTGTAAAATTTGTATAATTTTTTTTTTTTTTTTTCAAGCATAAATTTATCCAAATCAAGCTTCTCATGTCCCACACGGGGCCTTCAATAGCTGCAACATTTCTTGTTATAACTGCCTTCCAACTTGAAGCTCTCAGCAGTCATAGTGGCAAGGATCACCAAAATTGAACAGATAATATGCAATAAATCCCACGAATATTTGATAAGACTACAACTGAAACAGTAGTGACAAAAAAAAGATTTATGGGGGAATCTCAGGATTTGTATTTGAGGAATAGCACTGGTTGTTAGGCATTCACTCAAAGAGAAATTATTATCTGTCAGAAGGAAATATTATTATCCACAGGATGACAAGAAGTTGGTGAATGAAGTGTCCTAGAAAATTAATAGATGAGACGTGGGTAAGTAGCTGATCACTACCAGTACTATCATGAACGACTTTAGACACCATGCCATTCCCAAGATGGTGACAGATTCATTGGACCTTGCTGCAAATTTTACCTCTTCGGTCTAGCCTATACACCGTAATAATGAGGAAGTCTATGAGGCGGTGGATTTGGTCACAAAGGCTGGGAGCCATAGTTGGCGTATCCATGAAGGATTTAGCCTATACATTCCTCCTCATCCCCCAAGAGAAAGCATAACTGCGGGCTCTAGACAGAGTATAGTTTAATCCTAAAGGGTTATGATCACAATAATGCCCATCGACAACAAAGCCTTAAAACATGTGAGGGATTTTTATTTTTGGACGTGGGGCGTGAAGAGGTCCACACTCTTGTAGACAACCTAAGGATGTATAATGACCACTAAAGTTGCTTAGTTCAAGAGACACAAAGGATAATGGATCTTTAAGCGACTTATAGATAATGCTCGCCAGTTATCAGATGTAGAATACGAGGACCTCCCACAGTCATAGCCTGATTAACAAATGATCTTCACAGCCTAAACAACCAACAATGTTTATTGATCTGTTAATTTCTAGTTTAGAGAAAGCTATCAAATGCAGCGATTACAAGCAGTTTAATCAAAATAGTAGATATGATTCTGGGTGCAGCTCCTATAGGTCAAGGCAAAACATGTTTGTTAATTTTACTACCATTGCCAGTCAAATTAGAAAATCATATTCAACAGATTCAATGATATTTTTATTGGTGAGATATGGATGCAAAACAGGTCTTGGAAATTAGTCCACCATGCTGCTGCCTAAGTACAAAGGCAAGCTGAATATAAGACTTAAAGCAAAAATCAAAATCTTAAGGAACACGACAGGTTTACCTTCTCCCTCAATACTTAACAGCCAATACCTTCAAGCACATAAAAGAAACAAAATGGCTATCTTAATGATCGTCTCTCCTGGAAAGTTAAAAAAATAAAAATAAAAAATGTGACAATAAGTTTATGCAAAATCAAACGTATCTGTTATGCTTAATTCTCTATACGAATGGCCACCTTGCTTCAAAATTTATGTCAAGACACACATACATCTCAAGCGACTGATTACTGCATTATGAAGGTACTAAATCGAAGATCAGCAGCAACATGATATGCGGTACTAAGTCCAAGAGTAGATAGTGGTTGAAGAACACGATGGTCTGTATTTAATGCAATAATGCTTGATTTATTTCCATATCCACTTTTCACAACCCTCCTTCTAGCGCCATTTTGTAGGACATCAAAATCTGCAAATGAGAGATTTAAACAATTTCATGTTGTTAGCACAAAAGTTAGTTTAAATCAGCAAATTTAAACATCCCTATGAAATATAGAATCATGTTAACAATGCAACTAATAATAACAATGCATAAACATGGATCATTCCTATCCCATAGTGGATTGGTGCTCTTTAAGTATGTGAAAGAGCCCTTTCCCAATCCTTGATAAGCTTAATGATATGATAGACAATGAGATGCTTGAACTCAAGTTGCCTATATTGTAGATGCTTTCAAAATGTGTGTAGATTGTAGATGATGAAGAGCAAGATTGATTCTCAAATGAAGAGAGTAACCTTGCAATGAGTAAGTGTTGTGTGTTGTGGATCATTTGTGTTGAAATGCTTTGCATTTTATAGATTCAAGATTAGGAAGAGTGATAGATTTAGATGAATGTGGGATCATTCATGAGCCAATGACAAGATGCCACTTGTCAAAGTGTGAGAGGGTGAGGAATGTGCAAGTCTTGGCCAATGTGCCAATTTGAAATTCAAATTTGGATGAAATGACATGTTTAGGGGGGATGAAAGGTGCAATAAATGCCATGTTTGACTTGTGCAAATAGCATTTAAAACCTTGTTGGAAGGGACAAGTCCCTTTTGGGGGGAAGATTCAAATTGGAAGAATATTCCATTTTGATGCCATTTTGAATATAATTAGAGGAAAATAATAAATCAAATAAATGATTTATTGGTGCAAGTGTGTGGGTTAGTTAAGAGTTTGGATTTGACTCTAGTTGAGTCAAAAGCTAGAGAATGATAATCATGATTAGAAGTTAATTAATTTAGATTAATTAACTTAGGGAATTTTAGAGATTTGACATTTGATTAAATTAGTTTGATTTATTAAATCAAATGAGAAGAACATAAGGATTAAATAATTTGATTTATTTAGTGAACCTTAGGAAATTAATCAATAAATTGTTATAATTGATTAATAGTAGAATGGTTAGAGCAGGATGTTAGTTTTGCATGCCTACATCTTCAACCTTGTCTTCACTTTGCATTTCATTAAACAAAGATATATCACAATTTATATTATTATTAGAGAGAGAAAAAGTGAAAGAATGATATTTTGTATTTTGCATAAAATCAGGGAAATTTCCCTCTTTATCATGTAGGTTTTCTATTTGGGGTAAAATATACGCGTCTCTCGCTTGATTTTCGTGCTCCTTTTCTTCATTTGTGTTTTCCACATATATGGAGAATGATGACTCATCAATGTCGTTTCCTTGTTTCTGATGTAATATTATGAAATCTTGACATTCTTGTTTATTTCGTTGCAATGTGTTAGGCTTTTCATTGTAATGAATGCAGTTATCCGACTGTTTTGATGTGTTAATTGATTTTTTAACATTTTCGGTTTTACTAGGGTTATACACAATGTTCACTAAATTTTCCTTTCTTCTAGTAGTTAGAACTTCTTCTGTTAAAAAAATTACTTCACACATGGCCAAGCTCACCCTAGTCAAGAAAGTTTCACAATTGAGTTCACCGTGATTATTTGTATCATGAATTCTACATTCAGTGACCCTACCAAAAGTGAGAAAACTTAAAGGATATAACCTTTGATTAAACATTTTCACAAGTTTCTCAACTTCCATACTAAACTATTAGCTTTTCTTTTCCTTTAATTTACAAGCTTTAAGACTCAGGTTAAAAAAATTTTGAACGATGATTGCCCTCCTTCTAGCGCTAGTTCTTATTAACAACGATTTCACTCGCATCAGTAGTGTCAAATAAAAAACTCCACAAATAGACCGTGAAGAAGTCTATTCTTCTTGAAACATATGGAACAAGAAAATATTGAAAGGGGTAATCTTCCTAAACAAAACAATCAAGATCAACTCAGTTCAATCCCAAGTCTTCGATAATTAGGTCATGATCATATTATGTTTGCTTTAGGGTTTGATGTTAATTTTTTGTTAATCTCAAAGGGAATATGTTTATTAATTCTGATTTTTATACTAGACATTGAGTTTTCAATTTGCATTTTAAGAACAATTATCATGAAATCAAAATATTTAAAATAATATTTCATGCACATCAACAATTTCATTTTCTATCACTTAAGTAGATTTAGCTTTAATCATTCAACAATTCTCATGTAAAACAAAATATTTTTAATAAATTTCCATTCATTCTTCTATTTTTTAAAATATTTTCAAAGAATTTAAACATCTATTCTAAAATAAAGCATAAAAATATTAAAATTAAAAGGTTCTCCTGGTTATTCTCCATGCGTGCCCCAAATAATTATCTAAATCAAAGAAAAATGCTTTATACTTCACCAAATTTCTTCATAGCTACATACAAAATAGTGCGAGATTTTAAAGAGAGGGTTTTGTTTGGACACCGATTAGTTTCTGTATACACCCTTAAACGACATGCAGTATATAGGCTTGTTCAGCGGAACTAACAAAACCAGCTACAAAGGATTCATGAGATAGGTAGCTATCAAATTGGATCTGATATTAATTAATGTCTACATGCATACAAGTTTTTAGTCAAGAATGATTCATAAAATAGGAAAACAAAAAAAAACTTAAAGAAGTTTTGGCTCTTCGAGCATCCAAAAATTCTAAACTTAAAATAAAAAAAGATATTCATTAGCCTTTTATAGAACACAAGGCACAAACAAGATAAAAAAAGTACATGAGAGGAAATCTAAGGGCCGAATCACATCAAGGCACATGGAAGAAAAGTGATTGACCAAGAAATTAAAATTAAAGTCTTTGAAGATTGACTTCAATTGTTCATTGAAGCTCTTTGGGTTCCTTCATTATTGTCAGGGTTCTTTTATGGAACCAAACCAATCTATTCATCTGAGTGTATGAAATTCCTATATATATTGAAGTTGAACTAGTGGAAATTCAGTTCCTACAGCTTAGGTCCAATCTCGGTTTGAACATTCCAGGAATAGGTAACTTCCAGAATGCACATACTCCTTTGCTACATGCTTAAACTCCAGAGTCCTAGGATTCCAGTATCTGGCATTTCTTTGCAATGTGTTTTATCTGAGCATGAGCCTCTAAAGAGTATAAATGAACCTGGTAATACCATCAGATCCATTTTCAAACTTAGTTTTCCTGACCGTCCATACCCGAACTTTGCATCACAATCTATATTTCCTGCAATCACAAATTTCACATATTAAATCCCTTAAAAAATAACATCTATAAACATCTCATGTAAATAAAACCATTAATCAAATATTATAATATTAATTTCCATAAATAACATACTTTCCAAAGCGTATCATAAATTATTGTATTATTATCCTTACATATATATTGGATTATTGGACTATCGGGCTTATTAGATAATCACAAAATTTTAAAACCTTATTCAACCGGAACCCGATACCCAGTATTTAGCTTTACCCACAAACTTTCTCGAGACTTTAGTTTCACCAAACTTCCATCTATCTTGGGCTTCCATCATTGGACCAAAATGCATGACTTACCTTCTTTATAACCTTTTCACCTTTCAAACATCCTCAGTTTCTAGTATTTACACCCAAAACACTTCACTACGAAGCATTCTTTTAAATTAAAGATTTATTTTACCTTTCCTTTTTCGGTGATCTTCCAAATAGCTAGCTCATACCATAAGAGTAAAAATACACTCGGTCCCCATGCCTTATAGTCTTGGGGTGTTTTGTGAGACCACACAACAGTTTCCTATAGAGTATCATGATGGATTTTAGTTTTTGGGAGATGCACAAGACATTCAACCAAGTATAATGACTTGTTTCCTAAGTGATTCCATCTTCTACTATCTCTCTACTTTCAGCCTAAGGAAGGTATAATCCGATTTATGACTTATTAAAAGGTGCACAACATTTATTCCTCTCAGTTTTTCAAAACCCCTATTGATTCCTTCAATTTTTTGATAAATCTACTAGATCCCTTTTGTAGAAGTGATTTAGGAGTTGATTTCCTATTTTTAATATTTCTCCCTAATGTTTTGTTTGACCTAGACCGCCATCCTTGCATAAAAGGTAAATTTGTAGATTCACACTTTGACCTAACTCACCTTTTGGTTGAAAGTCATTTCATTGTTTGGATCTCATTTCATAATGAATACAAGAAGAATAGGACCCCTTTTACCTCTTTGGATCCACTTTTCCATTTTGGGAAACCCTAGGGACACCCCTATTTTTCACCATTTCAGATGAACTATCATGAAAAGAAAAATAACAAAAACTAAAAAAAACTTTAACATCATGCACAAGAGAACACTAGATTTATGTGGAAAACCCAAGGGAAAAAACCATGGTGAGGATTAGCTCACAATATGAGTAATTACATAAATGGTTACAAAGGCTCACAACCAAGGCTCACTGCTGAAGTAGAAAAAGAAGATAGAGAAGAAATTTTACACAAAGAATATGATCTCTATGTAATAGATATTCCACCAAAATTGCTCCAACACCTTTGCAATTTGTTTGAATGATTGCAAACACCTTCTTCTCACTACATATGGTGGTCTAACACTTGAAATCTCACACTGCTATAATTAATTTCATATCATTCACATCATGCACTTCACACTTTTCATTTATCTTATCCTTCTTAAACAATCCAAATCATACTTATACCTTCGTCAACCTTCAAACCCTTTCCAAGGTTAGCAATGCACCTCAAGCATGCAAATTCAAATTAGGTCAGAGCCAAAATGGTTTCATGGTGATTAGAAGTGTATGTGTACCACATAAAAACTTAATTGGAACCCAAATCAACAACATCACCTAACCACGTGCTACCACAAAATTTTTTTATCCTTCACATGTAGTGTAAACACCAAGTCAACTATTGTACTCATGCAAATATCATTAAAATTTTAAGTAGATGCCTCCTAAAACCAAAAGATGACTTGCTAAAAATATACTATGAATATTTATATACCCCCTTCCTCCCTTTGGGTTATTTTTCATGTCTTGCTCGACTTCCAACCGCTTCCAATAATTTCGAAAGCCTCTTGATAGTATTTCGATTCCCTCGACTAAATGCCACCAAGTGTCATCAAAGCGCTCATCGAAGGGGGGTTTACCTTCCATTCTCTTTCGGCTCTCGACTGCTTGCCACATAGCCTTTGCCCGTGTAAACTTTTGGCAGGCCCCTCAAGCAGTGTCGATAATAGAGATGCTGCCACATGTCTTCTCATCACAAGCTCTCATCAAAGGACAAGAAGAATGAACTATGGGTTGCAAAATGCCTCCACTTGTTCCTTTTGCATAGCTGTATACAAAGAGAGAGGTAGTGCAATCACCATGCTACCATACTATCACGTGCTCTAACTGATTTCGCTAGGGGGCGACACTTGTTTGCACAGTGTTGATCAGGACCACTGCCATCATTTTGCAGGGAATGTATCTGGTTAGAAAATGATTGGATTCATGCTCGAGAATCTTTTAGATATCTTTTTATGATCTTTCAAGTGGTTTATGCCCTTTGCTATATATACTACTCTTGTGAGGGAGGAAGCAATTGTTTTTTACTAGTTAGTTAGTAAGTAGTTAAAGTAGCAATTACAGAGTTGATTATTGCTAGTTTAGAATATTTATAGAAGGATCAGGAAGACATCAGGTCTTTGTTTTGTTTGATAATTGTAAAAGACTCATAGATAGTGCCCTTATAATTTGGACTTTTTTGTCTCTTAACTATTGATAACTCTAGATACTGTGGTGTTTTCTAAGTAGTTTGTTTGGAACTTCAATGATTTGAAAAAAATACTGATTTAGAACCATGTCTTTGAATATTTCTTTCTAGTATAGCTCTGTGTAAATTATTTTATGTCATGAAATAAACTATTCAGGTCTTTTCCCTTTAATGGTCATTATTTCGAGCATAGCAGATTGCTGAATGGGCCCTTAGATCATATCTACAAGATAGATCTATCGTGCCTTACATTTAAACCTTGGTGCTTCACCCTAGTTAGATCCTTTCATTTTATATCTACTTCCTTTTCCCATTCAAAACCCCAATCATAGAAGAGTTGGATTCTTTAAAATCTGGAGGTCACTCGATTTAGCACAATAGGTCTCCCTTTTAACTGAGTTTATGACAAAAGTCTATTACGTTGCCAATTTTTGCAATCAATAGTTTTTCTTTTTTCTTGGCACGCCCAATGGGACCTATGAAATGTGCTTAAACCTTAAGCAAGTATATGAGCTGCTGACCCATCACAAGATCCCAAACAGTAAACAACCCTGGTTTGTTAGTACCATCGTTAGGGTCAGTACCAACTGGAACCCATCACATAAATGTCCCAAACTCTCCACCAACCATGCTACCTATCACCAACCAGAATTACGTGGCATGGGATGCTAGAAGTCCTCTTAGAACACCTATAGCACCAGCCATTTGGGCCCCCATCTTGGTCTTTGTTCTCAAATCTATCCCTAAGTTCATCGGAGATGGCTCAAGAACCCCATCTGAACATTTGCAAGATGTGGTAGACCTATGTTTTGTTACATAGAGTTACATATCAAAACATAGCGCTAAGGTTACTTGTGGCTTCTTTAAGAGGAAAATCATAAAATTGGTATCGCACTCTGCCGACTAACTCTATTGACACTTGGGATTAACTTGGAGATCATTTTTATGAAAGGTTCTCGAACAATGGAGATAGGTCTTCCCAGTATCATTAGCTGGAGACCATCAAACGAGCTCCGTCTGAGGTCCTAACTGTCTTCAACACTTGGTTCCACATAACTTGGTAAAGATTGCAGGCTACAATCCACTTGCCACCCGATTTGGCATTCATGTTTTACCTAAAATCCATCAACATTGATATCTCAATGATGATCCAGTCACTCAACAAAACCACTCTACTAGATGCATATAGTGTTGCAATCAATGCAGAGAACAATTTGATTGATGCCAAAAAATTTCTGCCTCGGCCTGTCATGCCTATATTCCCTGAAGTGCTAGTTCATGCCTAGGAAACACCGGCGACTACACCGACCGCTCCTCTGCAATCTATGTACACATATACAAGTGGACCACAAAATCTCGCAAGTGGTTCGTCAAAAGATGAGACGAGTGACATAAAGGAAATGTTGTGGGCTATCAAAAATGTGATAAATATCATCAAATGCAACTAGGTTGCTCCTCCAAAGCTGACCTATCATAATTATCAAGGTGGAAGGCCCTCTTACCAGCAAAACCAATTCCAAGGAGGCGCCCGCTAGAATTTTTAGCTGCCAATGACAAGTCAAATAGTGTCGATACCCATTCCATTATAGAACACCAACCTAAGCTCTAATAGAGAGCTGACTATAGGACAAAACAATTTGATTGATGATAGTAACCCCTGGTGTTTTCCTTGTGGTGATTCACATATGCCCCAAAATTTCCAACGTGGTAATCTGCAACAAAAGATAGCGGAGCAACGCAGTCAAGGCACAATATTAGATGGTGGGGATTATCCATATACTTCTCCGTAAATGGAAAATGCAGTACTCACCGTTCAAATGCAAGGAATGTCTCTGGAACAAGAGACTGACATAGCTACAGACCATGCCCTCTTCTCATGGATGGAAGGAGACGAAGCAGTGTTCACATTTGAAGCATCCACTTCTAAAACCTTGTGAGTGCAGTCCGATTACAACAAATGCTCCGAAGGGAAATTCACCGATGAAATAGTCATCCTGCAATTGGTCAGTCGACAGTCTAAAAATTATCCTGACCTCTAGACTAGTGCCCCTACAATAGTGTCACAAAGCCTTCCAAAAACGAAGACCATAACCAATAGAACTAAGGAGAAAAATTAGCAGAGTCTGCAACCGTTGGATGTAGTAGAGCAGTTAAAGAAATCATCCGCTAACGTTTCCTTTGGGAAATCCTAGCTATGTCAAAAATAAATACACTATTACAAAGGGCTCTTCAAGAAGACTCGATTGTAGGACCAAATCGATAATCACTTTAGGAGGAAACTACTGAATTATTTCAACCAACCAAAGTTCTTGCAACTAATATGGAGCAAGCCCCCATGAAAGATCTTGAAGAAGAATCTGCATTCAAAATCAGTGAAGAAAAGCCAAAGCCAAGGCCATTTCTCTTAACCCTTATTGTGGGTAAGAAATTACTACATAATTCCATGATTGACTCTGGCACTAGCACCATAATCATGCCCAGGCTAATAGCTAAATCCCTAGGATTAAGCTATGGACCTCTGAATAAGGGATTCATGCAATTGGATGGTAATATGGTCAATACTGTGGGGATCATCAAGGACCTTTCGTTAACTTTTTTTATTTGCCCAAATATCACGGTCAAATAGGATATCGTGATCATTGATATCCCTCCAATTTTTAGTCTATGCCTATCCAAAGAATTCACTTCCAAGCTAGGTGGATACCTTTCATTAGATTGGTCACACCTAATTATACAAAGAAAGAATGGATCCAAAATGAAACTGTTGTCAAAACCTTTGCATCTAGAACATATTGTAGATGAAGCCAGGGCAGTTTTTGAATTGGCTCACACTTCCATAACCAAGGAGGAGATGTACTGCACGAAGCTTCTAGAAGATGAAGAAATCATTGAAGATCAAACTGATTAGGAGGATTTTCTCCTAAGAGATTTCATTGAAAAAGATCCTTTCGAAAATTATCATGCCACTAGACTAGAAACCTATGTCATTTATGATGAGGATCAAGCAATCCCGAAAGTGGCACAAAAACCCAAAGGATTTTCGGCGACTGAACTATGGTTGCTACATTCTGATAGTGTGAGGTATGAAATCAACAAAAAAGATAAAGTATACATGAATTCCTAATGTAGCGAGGATACAATCCTGTCCCTTCGATCCCATTTTTCCTATCTGAGTGAAAAGGCTAAATGTGAAGGCCTCATAGTAATTTTGAACCCGACAGAGAAAATCAACATCAAGCAAACAAATCGGCTCAAGATTTCTAATCCTGAGATTTCTAAACTAATCAACAATTAGGTTTAGAATATCAATACAGAAAAGGATGGCCATACAAGATCCTCTGAAGAAAAGGTTCAGGACCTGATTAAGAGCTTTGGAACTTTCAATGTTCAAGTTGTTCCTCAAGAACAAAACGATGATACAAAAAGCTTGGATGAAATTGGATCTCAATCCTAACTGGTACCAGACCCGATGTACAACCAATTCTTTGAGAGAATGATAATCCAACTCGCAAAACTAGAGGATGGGAAGAGTTGGCAAGTATTCAATAGTGGTGAACACATCGCCTTAGACAATTCACAACTAAGAGAGGTTACAAAGCGATTCCAAGAAGGGATGACCGAAAGAGGGCAGACAAGAAGAACAAAAAGAACTCCATGAATTTCCAAAGAATTTGGTCACTTTTGAAGGTTCCCCTTTGGGTAATACTAGAAATAATAAGAGGAAATTCGTAACAATTGAAGGTGATTAAACGAATGGTCAAATCAAAAAGGAAAATAATCCTAAAATTGGAAGGAGCATCCTACATCAAGATTCAGAAGGCCACATTCATTTTTCGAAAGAAAATGAACAATTATTGGCTTGGTCATATGGAGCATTCAAAGAATATGATCCTAGCAACGTCTAGTTGGCATTTCAATCAAAGAGAGAGGTCGAATTGGTGTGCAGAGCCAAAATTCTAGTGAATCTCAAGATTAAAGCTTCAATCAAACCTAGCATTTGGAATTTCAACCTCATCACGATCCAAGAGGATCTAAATGAAACACCAACAAGAAACCACTCACCACCCTCTATGGAATCAATCGGCATAGCGAGAGCAAGTGTGCTTCCTCTACAAGATAGTTATTTACCCTAGGGGCTGGATGGTAAGGGTATGGTAATGAAATTCAGTTAGCAGGGGTCAAGAACTGACTGACATGAGAAATCTAACGGTAAGGAGGATCCGCTCATAATGATTCAAGCAACACAAGGCGTTTGAATAAAAAAGTGTAGAGAAAAAAGCGTCAAGAGTTCCCATCAGGGGAATTCACTTTAAATTTCTATATAGTTCAATTAGATGGTTCTACCATGTAAATATGTAATTACTATAATTATTTTTCTCTCTTCGTTCTTTTTGTTTGGCTAGTCTTCCTAATCCATTATACAACAAGGGCTCACATTATGATAACATAAAATAACACAAATACCTGAAGAGATGAAAATTATGCAGTAGGGAAGAGATGTTAAATACAAGCTACTCATTCATTATATTTATATACTTCAAAAATTTCAATAGAAAAATGGCTTAGAGGCATGCTTTCAAAGGAGCATATACTTATATATATATGCTATAAAGCTTTTTCCAGGCTATCTACAAAAGATGAATAGGGTTTCGGTTTTAAGCAGGAAAGAGTGAATTTTCAGTCATGAACAGTAGTAGTAGCATCAACTAGCACCACCTCATCCTCATCTACACTAGTAACACCATCATAAGAAGTGACGATAGGTGGGAACACCAGGTTCCTAAAGTCAATGTACCAGTCAATATCATAAAATGGCACCACATTGTACATTCGGAATAGAAATTAGCATGCACGGGTAAACTTTTGATGATGGACTTCTCGCGACTAAAGGTGAATGCCACTCAAGAATGGTAGCCATGAGACAACCAAGTCCTCTTCAATAAACCTACGAAGGTCACCCGCAATTGGGACTCCTCCGTCAAATGCCGCATTTTCCACCACCTCCCCAAGACCATTTAGATACTTCCTCAGGAATATTTTGGTCACCAAGTGGATGATAAGTGGTTTAGGGACTCAAATATCAAGCAGTGATGCCATGAAATGAGATAAAACATCAGTATTTACTCTATACTTAACTTTTTATTCAAGACAATCTTGACCCAGGACCCATTTCATAACTACAATGGCCAAAGAATGTTTGTTCTTTGTCATCCTCCTTAGCCACCTGCTTAAAATTTCACCAAGAAAGGCCATTTGTGGTTTATGAGAGGTCAGCCTAATCGGGGTATCCATGGCATCAACTACTCTACAACTCTCAGGAAATGACCCTATATAGAGAGCCTAAATCCAAACTCTACACAAATACTAAGTAGATCACAATTACCCAAAGGCTAAACCACTCACCCAATGTTGATTCTGCTAAATTACTAAGTGTGAATTTGCTACTAACTAGATGCCTATTTATAGAAAGATAGGGATAAGTGTGGTAGTTTGCATACCATAAGGATGAGGTTAACGAGATACTACCTCAAACACTGCACCAAGGCTTGTTCAAAATTCTCACCAAGTTGCTTCTGTAGGTACAATTTGTTGAATACAAAATCGGGGTGAGCTAATTGATTAGCACAAGCTATTGGCAGTATTTTATGGTAGCCCTTTCAGTTGGACAATGAGGTGTCCTCCTGCTAAGTGTTCCTCACTGCCCAAGAAAGGATGCAGATCTATTTGAAGCGTATCACATACTATGGCATAATCATTCTATTTGGGGGTATGAATTACCACGACATGCAATTCTTGGCCCGTTTTCAAATTGTCAACTCAATTTCCAAGGAAAATTGCACTATGGGTGTAAGTACCTGGGGTTATTATGAATACTTGTCATTTCAAAATGACAAGTCATTCACTTCACACAAACCGAAGGGTTGGTAGTACATGCCGAATTTAATGCAGGAAAAGCAACTGACATCTACCACTTCAAGAGGGACAAAAAATAAAGTATTACATGCATTTGTTTAAAGCAAATAAAATTTGATACAAGAATTGTGAAAATAATTATCAGAGTGCGGGATTGCAAAAAATCGAGTAGCAAAGTTTTGAGAAGTTCAAAGGAAAAAATGGCATCTATTATCCCTGAAGTAGCCCAGAACCCATAGATGGGTGAGCTTGGTGAAGCATCTCAAAGCTTGGCCAATGTGATGATCATCGCACCCATGGTCAATATTTTGGAGGAAAAAAAGTCCTATGCTACGTATAGAATCTCATAAAAACTAGAATGGTTTGGCACGCGGCCAGCTAATAAGGGTCCAGTCAGAGATGCTAACTTGGTAAAGAGGAGTGGGATAACATCTATGACCCTAAGCTCAAGACTAACCCTAAGGGCTTAAGGAAGCTTCTTTTTCTAGGAGGAAGAAATCCCATGAAAATCAACCGTCGTTGAAGCAATGGCACTCTGGACTTCCCCAATACATGGTCTCTTATGTGCACCATTGCCCATAAATAGTTTGTGAAAGTGTTCAACGCTTCAATTTGGTGACTGACACCATCAAAGGAAGGAGGCTGAGAGCTGTGCTAACAATGAAGGCTCTTAGGCACATGTTGTGCGTTCTCGAAATGGGGACCAGAGAATGATCGATGGAGCTTTTCAGCCCAAAGAAAGGTTCTGAATTCTGGAGGACTAGGAAAGATGCCCTTGACTTTTAGAGTGTTGAAATTGGAAGGTCCTAGGATAGCAAACCACCATTCAAAAATCTGAATCGTCATGCTAGCTATACACAGGTGGACATAAAGGATGCCTTCTCCATGATGGATTTTGTGTTCGGCCTAGACGATGACGAGATCATGTCTGAACCTTAGCTGGGCCTGGGTTTCCAACTCAAGATACAAAAGGAACCTTTCTAGTATGAGTTTGTAGAAATGATCATCAAAGATATGAAGAAACAGATTGGCAAGTTTGAGACTATGGGTAAGTTCAGGTGTTGTTCTCTTCTTGCCTATATGTTTCTACATCAAAATCTTGATTTCTTCAGGAAAAAATGGAGTTTTCAATGTTCGATGAGAATAGGCATTGGAAGATGGTTTTGGTATGGACTCCCATCCTCTCTTCCACCTATGATTACTATTCTTTTTCAGAGAAATTATTGAACCCAATTTTATGCAATCTTGGTGAGGATAGTGTCTACTATTAGCTATCAGGCGATCAAACCAGCTGGATGCAATCCCTATTCCCAAAATGTGACTGGTTCCTTTGCGAAGAATTCACATGTATCCGAGTTTGTGGTTTTTGCAAAGAGCCGATCTGATTCCCCACATATGTCACCGATCGGGTATTAGCCCTCGAAGCCTTCTGTCAAATGGCTATTATGGACTAGAACTTTTTCTCTAACCCAAAGAAGAAGAAGCATGAGTTTTTTGAATGCCCTATAAGCTACAAAATAGTGATCATGGTGAAGAAAAAGTCAACAGTTTTTTGAGGCTAAGTTGGAACACCTTAGGCTGATTCTTATTTGCGATAAGTGGGACTACAACCCCGAAGATGATTTGGGAGACACATTTATTAAGGTAAAGCATAGCCCTCGACCCTACTAGGAAGCATGGCAAAATCCACCCAAAGATATCATTCGAGTTTGGGTGAACTTGGCTTAAATTCCAACAGATAATCGAAGGCCATCATGGCTCAGCTTCTATCTTGTCAAGGGGAAGGTAGATGAAAATAAAAACATAAGTACTACCCTCCAAAATAAATTGGAGAGGCAATAGGGTTGGAAACTAGAGAAGATTCAATATTTCAGAATCTACCGCTAGGAGATCAATAACACCACCGACCCTTTCCAACATTCATCGATGTATAAAACTGATTATAAATATGATACCCTCTGGAACTAGAAACATTCAGATAGTGACGCAAGTGATGCATTGGAACCCAACCCTGAAGATGCCCCACCATGCTCTGACAAGGGAAATTTGAAAGACAAGGCAAAGATGCAACTTGGCACTACTATTAGGTGTGCGCAAATGAATACCTCATGATCAAAGTCCTCACAATCTTAGCTTATGATCACAAGGAAGCCCAAAGCGATACAACAATCAACAAACATGGTATATTTGGAGAACCCATCGCCAAGCAAAAGGGAGCACATTGATACTATTATCGAAGGTGGTGGATAGGAGGTTGCGGTCAGCAAAGCATCAAAGATAGAATTAATCTCTCAGGTATCTCTCTCTCCCCCTCTTCTCGGCTCATAGTCTCTTGTTTCTTCCATAGTCCTTTTGACACCCACTACCCCAAGTATGGGCCTAGCTTTCCCTATGCCCTCTACAATGGCTGCAAGAGGTTTCTCCTAGTTTTCTCATATTAGACAGATGAATTTCACCACCCCATGACCTTCCCCATCACTGGTTTGAGCCCCTTTGACATCCCCATCTTCCTCCTCAAGCGCATCCATGTGTTCCAGCCCATTGATGTCCCTTGTCAGTTCCGTTGCATCTCCATTATGGCCACCATTCCCCTTGAGCCCCTCCATGCCTTCCTCACCTAGGATTTGGAGCATTCCTCCCTTCTCTCTACTCACGGTCCCCCTTCCGAAGAAGAAAACATCTGAGGTCAATTTCCTCTCTTTCCCTCCTAGTGCACCATTTGTAGGTGAGCACATCATATCACCGGCTCAATTCTTGTCTTAGAGTGATATGACGAAGCAAGCTTGAGCTCTCTGACTCCAGAAGCAAAGAGAAAAGGATGCCAAGAGGCCACTAGAACACAAAATCCATACAATTTATAACGAGGCTCAACAATCGTTGCATTTCACAACCCTGCATCCAAATGTTGTCAAACCATAGGGAGAAATGCAACTCGATGACTATGACATCCATGCCATCAGACTAGATTTTCGTGTCGCCTGACCATATGATAAATTCAAGCTATTAGAGGAGATACAATAGGTAGTGACTACTAACTTTCTTAAGCCTATTCACAAATTGAAGAAGATGGAGGATGAGATGAAGATTATCAAGTCAAGGTTGGAAGTCATGCTAGCCAAGGAAAAATCATAGGAAGCAGAAATGGTACGCCTTGCACAAAATGTGCAAGTGGAATGAGCTAGTTTACAAAGGGAGCTCGAGAAATTACAAGCCCACGAGTCCGATCGGATAGCTAAACTACAACAAAGAAACCAAGAATTATCTGATAGGTTGGCCCAGTCGAAGGGAGAGGTTCAGTAGAATATCAAAGAGTTACAACAATTGCATGCCCATTTGGAGTAAATGGTATGAGAAAAGGAGCCAAACCAATTAAGTGCACAAGAACAATTTCAAGAAGATCTCAGGAATTCTCAACTTTCCTTGGATCAAGAGTCTGTGAATTGAAGCCAGGTTGAGGAAAAATGGTTGGCCACATAGAATGATTTGAAGGAGAAGCTCACCTCTACCATAGAACAAATTGAAGGACTAACACAAGAGATTGGAACAAGGGACACAAAGATTAATCTCTTGAAAAGAATCATCCAAACTCGTCCTCCATAGACGGACCTCAACCTAGTGGCCCAACAACTATACGCTTCCTACTAGGAGAGGGTCAAGGCTTTATGCCTGACACTCCAACCCACACTCTGGTTCATGGTGGAGGCAACAGGTTTATGTAGAGAGGTGCATGGAACATTGGAACAACTCCCGCAAACCATAGGGGAAAAGGTCCCCAAAGTAGAGAGGCTACTAGGTAGGCTATACATAGTGCCAAGCAAAGATCTAGAACAAGCAGGAATCAAGGATCAAAATGCAGTTGCTGGGGTTGCAATGGAGTTTATCCGATGCCAAGAGGCCACCCTTCATTCTCAACAATGCTTGGTTACGTTGGGGAAAATAATGGACAACATTCTGGCAAGGTTTTCCAAACTAGCTTAGATGGGATTGCCCTCTCCCTTTCTCCCAGATGAATCAGTGGCTTTTGTGAAGCAAATTGCAGCTAGGATTGAGGAAAGGAAGTAGGATTTATCAGTTTTTTAGAGTTTTAGCCAGCCTCCTACTGCAAAAGACATTGAGGGTGTAACTCATCAGATTGCACAACTAGTGTTTCAGCTTGAGGATGGGTCTGGGATATCTATGATATCGTCTTTTAAAGAAATAATCGACCTGCATGAGGTGCACAAGATCCTACGCTCTATATCAATTCCCTCTGAAGCCAATTGGCAGCCTTTATAGGTCACCCTTTATAAGCTCTGACTCCAATGCCCAATGAATAAAGCTCTGGTCTGCAAAACCAGAAATTTTTTGGATTCACCGTTCCATAGGCAAAATGCCCTTGGTAGTCACCAAAAGTTGTGGATATTTATATACCTCTTGCTCCCTTTGGGTTATTTTTGATGTCTTTCCTGACTTTTGACCGCTTCCAATAATTTTGAAAGCCTCTCGATAGTCTTTCAATGCCCTCGACTAAATGCTACCACATGTCATCAAAGCACTCATTGAAGGGAGATTTCCCTTCCCTTCTCTTTTCGGGTCCCAATTGCCTGCCACATAGCCTTCACACATGTAAAATTTTGGCAAGCCCCTCAAGTGGTGCCAATAACAGAGACGCTGCCACATGTCTTCTCATCACAAGCTCTCATCAAAGCATGAGGAGAATGAACTATGAGTTGTGAAATGACTCCACATGTTCCTTTGGCATAGTTGTATACAAAGAGAGAGGTAGTGCAATCACCAGGCTACCATACTACATTGTGCTCTAATTGGTTTCACCAGGGGGTGACACTTGTTTGCACAGTGTTGATCGAGACCACTACCATCATTTTATAGGGAATGTTCTTGGATGGAAAACAACTAGATTCATGCTCGAGAATCATTCTGTTACAATAGTCGTGATGAATGATTTCTGAAAGCATTATGATTCATGATGGATATCTTTTTATGATCTTTCAAGCGGTGTATGCCCTTGGGTATATATACTATTTCTCTTGTGAGGGAGGGAGGAGCTATTGTTTTTTACTAGTTAGTTAGTAAGCAGTTAAAGTAGCAATTACAGTTTTGATTATTGCTAGTTTGGAATATCTATAGAAGGATCAAGAAGACATCAGGCCTTTGTTTTGTTTGATAATTTTAAAAGACTCATAGACTGTGCCCTTATAATTTGGCCTTTATGTCTCTTAACTATTGATAACTCTATACTGTGTTGCTTCTGAAGTAGTTTGTTTGCAACTTCAATGATTTGAATAGAATGTCAAAATTTAGAACCATGTATTTGACTCTTTCTTTCCAATATAGCTCTGTGCAAATTATTTTATGTCATGAAATAAACTATTCAGGTCTTTTCCCTTTAATGGTCGTTATTTCGAGCATAGAAGATTGTTGAATGTGCCCTTAGATCGTATCTGCAAGATACATCTATTGTGTCTTACATTTAAATCTTGGCAGATTGCCCTAGTTAGATCCTTTCATTTTATATCTGCTTCCTTTTCCCATTCAAAACCCTAGTTATAGAAGAGTCGACTTCTTTAAAATCTAGAGGTCACTTAGTTTAGCACAATAGGTTCCCCCTTTAACTAAGTTTCCAAAAAAAGTCTATTACCTTGCCAATTTTTGGCATCAACATATACCACACTTTGAAATGATCTAGAATATTCCACAAACATCCTAGAATCCAACAAAATCCTTCACAATAACTTCCACTTGAAGAATGTACAAACCTAGTACACTCAAATGGCTCTGTCATACACTGTTACTTGCAAAACTATCTTCTGAAGTACCAAACCTCAAATCCTCTTGATTGAGGTAAAATACCAAAACCATCAACACACCTTCAAAATTACAAGACTTGAAGCATAACGATAGAGAAACATGAAGCAAAAACATTTCTCCCAGACACCTTTGTAATGTAGAGTCACACACTGGTGAACACAACTTCTACTATATGAAAATATAGAATACAATCTCTTGAATATAACATCTTTGAACACCTCTTACCAACATATCCGAATCACGTAGGTAGATATTCAACCTAGAAGAAATGCAGAGAAAAACTAAAACACCTCTCTGTAACTCAGAACACCACTACAAGATACTATTTCCTCTTTTTATCAATTTTTCTCAAAAGGACTTGGAAACCAAGCACCAAAGACACGTCCACATCATCTACATCAATACTACATCCATATATAGGAGTTTATCAAAGTAACACCAAAAGCTTAATTGATGACAATATAATACAACAAATCAAAGCATAGACAACACAAATTCCCTCAACACATTCAGTTGATATAAATGACAACATGAGCTTATTAACATTAGTGACAACACCAATCTACTCATACTTGCAACATCTATGACTATGGAGGGGAGAGAAGAAGGAAAAAGGATGAAGAAGATGACGAGGTGGATGTTGATAATGAGAGTCCAAGCCTTTTCTCATAGATGAATGCTTTTCTCTTGGACTACGATAACTTTGAAACCACCCTGATGTTCAACCTACTTAGGAAAACTACTCTAAGGGAAATCACACTACTATTCAACCTTGAAGGAAGATGAGACTCATGTCTCATTTCAGTTTGAAAGTCATGCATCACTCAACCACCACTCTTTGTACCTTGCTAGATGAAAATCTCAAACATAACATAATTAAGATGAGGGCTAGCACTAGTGTTGATCATAGAGAACTTTTCAAATTCCTCAAGGAGGATTGGGATCAGATTTTTAGTTAGGTTGGTGTCTTTTATTTCTTTTTTATTTTGTTTAAGTTTGAACATTGGTATTAATGTGTTGTTAATATATTGTTTCTAGACTATGGGCCTTTATAAATCTTCCCTAAGGGCATTTTGTGTTAATGGTTCAACACCCTCTTTTGTTGCTTATATAATCAAAACCAAATGGGAGGGGACATATAATATCACTTGATTGATGGATCTAGTTCCCAACACTATGCCATTTTTTTTTATGGATCATTTGTATCCCTACATTTTATTTTGGTTTATGGATCTTTTGTATTCATACATAACTTTTTCAATGGCTCATTCATAGCCCTAAATCTCTCTTTTTATTTTATAGATTAGTTTTTGACAATATTAATTACTTTACTATGCTCATTTTAGATTGTTGTTGCATGGTACTAGTCGAATGCTTTGCTTGCAGTTCTAATGATGGATTTATAATCACAAGGATGACATGTAAATTATCATCTTGATATCTATAGCCTTTTCACATGTGATTGTTATTACTTTTATATCGAATATTTATTTCCTTCAACATGTATTAATTATAATATTTCACATACAAATCAAGGTGGGGGAAAAATGTAAGTACGAAAAAGTGTACCCCTGGAACCTTTTCCCATTTGTTAAATAAACTAACATTGACCTTCATATCATAATGCAAATAACTAATATTCAAATGGCATATTCCTTTGCAAGAGTTGTCATCTCAACTATACCTTATATAATTTCGAGTCCTTGTTACCCAATGACATAGCCCCAAACCTCCTACTTGCTATTACATATACTAGTTCAAGTACTTAGCTATATTATTAACCTTGAAAGAGATTGCATGTTTGAGATTGAACCTCAAATTCCTAAAATAATATTTAATTAATGCCCAAAACCAAATTGCTTCAACAACATGTAATATTCAAATTGTGACACTAGGGTGTTGTATAGAAATGATAAATCCCTATTTTATTTTGATGATCTAGTTTGATTCAATATCCAAAAAATAGAGCATCAACCAATAACTAGATCATTTATATATTAGATTATAAGGATATGTATCTATAGGCATTTGTATTTCTACTTAGTACATCTTCTAGCTTATCTAAAATCGTTGAATCAATTAAAAAATTTGACTAAGACAAAAGGTAGAAAGCAGGTTTCTTTCCTATCTGAATGTAGTCTTGTAAGTACTTGTAAGCACCCCATTTTATATATTAGAGAGAAAAAAATTTGATGATTGAAAGTGCAAAAATCAAGGAAACATCACACATTCAAAACTATAGAATAAGAATCACAGGTACATGTGTAAAGATCAAAACAATGGATGTGTAAACTAACACAAAGTACAAGTGAAGCTTCATTTTCATACGTTTAATAGCAAAATTCTAAATTGAATTGATAAATATGAGCTACAACTAAACATCATCTTAGTACATCTAAAACTAAATACCTTAATATTTTTTCTTAATTTCATAACATACATTCAAATTTTTTCAAGACTAAACTACTTTTATTTAAAATGATGTAATTGTTATTGCTTTATTATATTCATTTACCCTCAATAATTTGAATGTTTATTTTGGTTTCCCTTCAATACTTGTAGAGTGTGGTTATTTTCCCATAAATTTAAAGAAGCACTACAACGTTCTTTATTGGCTTTTTTAGCTTGTTTTAGAGTGTTATCTCTTTCATGAGAATACAAACTTCTTTTGGTAACAAAGTTTCTCTAATAGACATTATGTATTCTTGACTACAATTGTATGATAGAACACTCAACCATATATAACACAGAAATCTCTACACGCCTTCTTTAGTTCATAACTATTTTAAATTTGAAAAAATGAATATAGATATAATTCATTCCAACAACTATAAGAAATGGAAAAGCCCATCATATGAAATTAACTATGAAGATAACAGATAATAAAATAATATAGATTAAGTGAAAGCAATGTTTACATTCTAACAATGTTCATTGCATAAGACTGGCATTCCATGCATGTTTTAGTACAAAATAATTAGCTTTGGAGGATAATTCGTGTGGCTCTTATTTAATTTGCAAATAGAATAAATGTAAGAGTAATATCTGCCTTCAAAACAATGTTAGAAAGGTGACCGGGTTTATATGAGTACTACTGAAAGAACATATTTACGAATGGTAATCATTCAGGACATTTAAAAGAGCAAAGGAAGAGAATAATAGATTCACTGCACATGCATTGAAAAATATCAAAATTACATGTACCATCCATGTGTTTCTTTCTAATATTTTTAAGAGCAGCAATCATTCAATCTTTTGACCCAAATGCAAATAGGACGCTTATGATTGTTAAGGTTGACATTAACAAAGATCAAAATTTCTATTCATGATTAAAGGTTTCTCACTGGGGTTATAATTATTTAGAAAACAATTATGAGCCATAATTTCATTTTTCGTATAATTTACAAAGATCCATTACTGCTTATACAATAGCAGACGTCACTGCTTAGATAATAAGAGCTCATGAGAATATTGACTTAGAGGAAATGGGCAAGTGAAGTGGGTATCTTCCAAACTTGCTGGCAAACTTCTATTCAATGAATTGTGGAGTAAATGTCTGAAATAATAATACACAAGCATAAAGTTTTAACAAACTTTTTACGTTGAACTAAAAGTTACACAAACCTATATTATGAATGCCTCCCACCAACAAGTACATAAATATCAGCATCCAATCAGCAGCCATGAAAACAGATATTGCAAAATATTTGCGTTCTGCTATTCTTCCTCAATCCTCATTTAAAAAAGAACGGTTAGCATTTCGATCCTGCCTTATCACTTTAGTAACTATGGATCTTCATGGTTATAAATTAAACTAGCAATCGCACCTTGGTGTGCAATGGGTACGTGTGCAATGGGTACGCCGAAGAGGTATGGAAAGTTAATTAGGGAGAAAATGCTTAATTTTTTTTTTGCATACATTTGTGCAATACATAAGATCAAATTGGTTGGTCATTTAAGAAATGATTTTGTTGATATATTATTATTAATATTTTTATTACTATTTTTATAATATTATATTATTACTATTAATTTAGTTTTAATTATATATTTTTTATTATTTTTATACATTTACTATTATATTATTATTATTTTATTAATATATCAAGTTTGCATTATGTTACATTATTATTATATTAATAAATGATTGGATTAGAATATTATTATTGTTATATATATTTTTAATATAATAATATTATAATATTATGATTTTTTTGTTATATATTTACTATTATAGTGTTATATTTGTATTAATACATTACTATTACTATTAATAATATATTATTAATATTTAAATTATTATATTATTCATAATATTGTATTATTACTTTGATATTACTATTATATTATTCTACTATTATAATATTCTATTATTCTTATTATTATAATATTATTATTCTTATTATATGATTTTTGAAATATTATACTTAGTAAATTATATTTATCCTTAATATTATATTATTAATAAAATATGATTAATTGTAGTATTAAATTATTAAATTATTGTTTTATAATTATACTATTGTTATTATGTTATATTATATTAATTTTATTATATATTTATTATTATTATATTATGTATATTATATTATATTATATTTTTATTATATTATACCATATTATATTATATTATATTATATTATTAGTATATTACATTATATTATTATTATATTATATTATATTATACTATATTATACTATATTATAGGTACATTTTGATAGTTAAACTAAATGCATTCCTATTTTCATGTCACAAGATCCTACAATTTTGTTAATTATAATATTTTAATTTTGTTAATTTTTTTAATATTTTCATAGTTAATCATCATGGACAGCTATGCATGGTTCAACAGTATTCCCTCTCCTCTTGAGAAATGCACATCGTCGATGGACAAACTGAACCCCCTATTCTCAAATAGGACACGCCTTTTGCGTAATTATGTTTTAAAATACTTGTTTTCCATAAATATTTAATTATAAACCATATCATTTGAAAATGAGACTAATAAAAAGTTGTAGTTTAAATATTTACATGGAGAAGTGTTATTATTTAGAGGTTATACAGTGAAAGCAATGAATATGTGAGTCTATGTCAATAAAAACTCATCAAATTTAATTTGACTTTTTGATGATGGCTAAATTTATTTTTAAATAAGATGGGATAAAGACTATTTTATTCACCTTGATTACCTTATTTTTATTTGAAGAACTTTTTCTATTTACTTAAGAGTTGTTTTATAATTTTTTTATTAGATTAAAAGTTATTTTATTTTATTTAAGAATTAATATGTTAAGTTTACTTAAACAACTATTTTAGAAGTAGGTTTGATGTATTTCATCAATAAAATAATAAATTATACATACATAAATAATATTTATTATACTCTTATAAAAAAAAACCAAAATAAAAAATAGAATAGTAAAAATAGTAATATTTAAAAAAATAAAATTGTTATGTAATATGAAGTGTTTTAAAGTATAATTTTGGGGGGAAATCCAATATATTTGAATGTGTACCCTTATATATGAGAATTGAAACAAACAATGATAGAAACTATAATGAAATCATATATATTACTTTTGAAATTAATGTTATTGAAGATTTAAACATTTTTCCTCAAGTCAATAGGCACCTCGATAATGATAACTCTCATTTTCTATGTGTATTATTAATTAATATATGTATGCTAGTATACTTCCAATCATAATTTTTAAATTTATAAATATTTGAATTTTATAAATAGATATTTTATTTTTTATTAACAATTTCTATTAAATTTTAAATGTTTAGATATTTAAGAAATTAATAAAAATTAATACAAATATTAATATTTAATGGTTGTTGTAGGAGGATCATGATGGTACTCTTGTTGAAGGATACACCAAAATCTAGGGGTTTGCTCTAGTATTGTTGCAAAAGCAACAACGACTTGGTGGGGAATAAGGAGATCAAAAGAAAAGGGATGTAACAAGGAAATTATTGAAGGTGAATCTTTTATCATTATCAATATTTTAAAAGGAATTTATCTTGAGCCTTGGATGATTAAAGATATAATGGAGGATTGTAAACAATCTCTCAACACCTTTTCATAATATAAGATTTGTTGTTCCTATAGGGAAGGAAATAGGGTAGCTGACGAGGTGGCTAATGTTGGCTTATCCTATATTGGTTGGGCCTCCTGGGGATTTGATAGTATTTATTTTAACATCAATGAAATAGTTTCTAATGAAAGACTTGTCCAAAGGTGGAAGGTGGCTACCTAATACACACAACTAGTTTTACTTTGCTTCATCCTTTGAAGTTGCTACATACATTGATGATTTTAAACTCCCTAATTCTCTTTATCATCAGTTCCATTAAGGTTTGTAGGAGAACATTTAATATGTGTGATGTTGACAAGGTTTACCTTTTGGAATTTGGAAAAAGGATGAAGACTCATTTTATTAATATAATAGTGAATCACGAGGATTTAATCCCTCATCACACGAAGGGTGATGTAATCATTTTGTGCTTAAATTTGGTAATTATGTCCTTTCATGCCCCAATACATATTGATTTTTGGGAAACAAAAGTTAATATGGAAATGATAGATTTATGGATTCCCATCTCAATTAAGGATCCTCTCCCCTTCATTCTTTCAAGCCTTAAGTACAATACTCTTGAAAAGTGGAAAAATGTGCAGACCAGGACCATACTTACCCCTAAGCTTGACATGAGCCACATATTGTCTCCTTTTGGCTGCCCCTTCCTCAATATTTCTTCCTACAATTCAAACCCCATTCCTTTTTCTTTTTGTGCTAAGTTTTTTATGAAGATCTCTCTTCTACCTATGTTCAGTTGTCTTCCTGTGACAATGGAGGCCCTATAAAAGGATCTAAATCTCTATCTTGTGTCTCACTCAAACAAAATGTTAATTTATGGAAAAAATTAAAAGAATTTGGCCTCACACCTTTCTTTCAAGCTATGCAAGGGCATGATGATATAGCCTAAATTCCAAATTCTACAACTCTTAGAATGTGGATAAAGTTGTTATCAATGGTATCCAATTTGAAGTTATTGCTAGCCTTGTTACAAAAAACACAAGTCTCCAATGCAAAATACTTAAGGTTGCAAAGATCTACTATGGGAAGTACCAAAAACTCAAAGATAAGTTCTTTGAGGAAGGTGAGAAAGTTGTATGTTTGAATGGTTATGACAAGGAGAAATTGCCTCACCATACAACCTGGTAAGCATTCACCTAATCCAATATTTCAACCTCGAGGGAAGATATGCTACAATACATGGTTACCATTTTCCATTATCAAATCATGTTCATCACAAAGACTAGATAAATGTGCCTTTTTACTACTTTCTTCCCTTATGGCTTGCATTACTAAAGGTTCCTCTCTGCTCCTGCATCAAGGCTTAATTTATGCCCTCTATAAATTTATGCATGATGATATCCCATAGTCAAAACCTACTCCCATTGCTACCCTTGAGATTTTACATCTTCTCAAAAATCACTCTCAGTTTTCCCATAAATCCTTCCCTTCAAGATCTAAACTAAAATAAAAAAAGGGCTCTTGCTTGCCACCACATCCCCAAATCCCTCTTTTGGGTTAGTCACAAAGACTACTACCCCTCAAAAAATAATTTCCTCCCACCTCTTAAGAGTATGAAAGATTAGAAATTGGAGCCTTCTAGCTCTATAACTTACAATTGGGTATGACCCAGAGCCCTGTCGTGTGGGTCTGAAAAGTAGTGGGCTTGATGAAAGAAACATTACTAGACTGGTTAGTGTAAATTAGAAGAATAAAGGGAAAAGTTTAGAGCTTGATGATGAGGGTTTGGCTGACTTAGATGATGATTTCCTTCTTGATTGTGAGGAAGGTAGTCAAGATAATATTGAGATGGAGGATGAAGAAGACAAATTTCATATTGAGGAGGAGAAAGAGAATAGCGATCAAGAGAAAATATAGAGAGAAAAGAAAAGAGGATTCAAAAGAAATTGACTAGGAGGAGGATGTTTGCAATGATAACCTTAATGTTGAAGATGAAGTAATGGAAAATATAGAAGATACATGCAACAAACTTGTTTCAAGTATGAAGGTGTTGTCATTGATGTCAACAAGCTTGTGTTTTCATTGGTGTCAAATGTGTTGCATTCTTATGATTATGGTTGTGGTATTGATGTCGAGGGCATTGGGAAAATTGATAAAAAGAGGAAACGAGGTGTTGTAGAGACTTGTTCTAGTTTATAGAGGTGTTTTAGTTTTTCTTCACATTTCATCTAGGTTGAAGATCTGATTGTATGGTTTGGATATGTTGGTTAGAGGTGTTTAGAGTTTCTATATCCAGAATTTGGACTTATGGATGGATGTGTAGAAGAAGTTATTTTCATTAGTGTGTGAACTAGTTTTGTAGTGTTTCTTATAAAGGTGTATAGGATAATTAGTTTTTCTCCTTCACAATTGTTCTTCAAGTCTTGCAATTCTAAAGGTATGTTGATTTTGTTGATCTCTTGCATTTTTCAAGATGATTCATGGTTTAGTGTTTTGAAAGATGGTTGTTAGAGTTACAATGTTTGTTAGTGTAGTTTGAGTGTACAAGTTGTGTACATTCTGAAGGTGTGAGTGCAAAGAATTTGTTGGATCTTAGGTGGTTTGTGGATTATTTAAGATTGTCTAGAAGCATGGTGTGTGGTTTCCAAGTCATCCTTGAATTGGAGGAAGCATGCACTTCAAGGGCTAAGAGGAGCCTAGATAGATACTAAGGGAGTGGACACTAAAGTGTATATGAAAGTGTATGTGAAATTATAAGGGTATGTGATTTTTGACACTAAATTTATAATCCTTTTTTAGCCATATGTAACCTAATCAATGGCCATTTCATAGCACTAAATATCTCTTTGTACTTTAAACATATTTTATTGACAATATTAAATTGTTTATCATATTTCTATTTTTTTTGTTACATTGTACTAATAGAATTTTTTGCTTATATTTTTAATGATGGAGTTATCATAATAAGGAGAACATGTTAATGACCATCAAGATATTTATATCATTTTTACATGTGTAGGTTATTACTTTTATATTTACTACTTATTTTCTTTGACCTGATTTAATTATAATAACTCACATGAAAGTAAAGGTGGGACCAAAATGTAAGGATGATAAAATGTACCTCTAAAAATTTTCCCCATTTAATTTGAACTCACATTTTACTTCTTTACCATAATGCAAACAAATAGTGTTCAAATGAAATATTTCTTTGTAGGAATTGACATCCAAACTATACCATATATAATTTTGAATTCTTGTTTCGTAATGGTGTAAGACCCAACCCTCCTAATTGTTGTTACTTATACTATTTCTAGACTAGAGCTATATAATTAACCTTGTTCAAGATTGCATGTATCATATTGAACCCCAACTTCCTACAGTAAAATTTAATTAATGTCCCATGTCGACATGCTTCCAACAACTCACTCCCTTCTGACTCAAGCATGTCATATTAAAGGGTGTTGTACAAAAGGATAAATCCCTTTTTTATTTTGATGATTCAACTTGATCTAATACCTAACTATATTAGAACATCAATCAATCATAGGAGCTCATCAAGATCAATTCAATTATAAGAACATATATCTATAGAAATTGATATTTCTACTTATGTTTTCTAGCTTGTACAAAATATTTGAATCAATTCAAGAATTTCACTAATATAAAAGGTGAAAGATAATTTATTTCTTCTCCTAACAAAAACATTGTCAGGACTCATCAACACCACATTTCATATAGTGGAGGTAGAATAATTAATGAATACCTATAGTGCAAAGATGAAGGCAACAACACATTTTCAAAACTATAATATAGGCATAAAAAGTCCAAGTGTAGAGATCACAACCATCATTGTGGGAACTAATATAGAATGCAATCAAAACTTCATTATCATAGATTTAAGAGGAATTAAAAAATGAATCAATAAGAATGAGTTACAAGAGTAAACTACTTTTATTTTCTTATATTTATTTATATAAATCATTTGAATTTTTTATTTATTTAACTTAAATATTTGTAAAGTGTGTTTATTTTCTCCACACATATAAAGAAGCATTAGATGACATTTTGCATTGGTCTTTTAGCTGATTTTGGAGTGTTATCTTCTTCATGGGAGCACAAACTTCTCATTGTAACAATGTTTCTCTAATAGACGCTGTATATTCTTGACTATAACACACATAATTGTCTACATGTGTTCTTTGCAATACATCACAATCCATAACATTGTTATAGTTTTCATGACTGTTTTAGATTCAAAATAATAAATATAAATATAATTCATTACCACAACCATAGGAAGTTGTACACAATCATATTCGTGACATGATATAGAAAGCACCGAAAGAGAATTACAATGCGCGTCGTGCATGGATAAGCCCATCATATAAAATTCACTATTAACATAAAAGAAAATAAAAAAGTGTGCATTAAATAGAACCAACGTTCACATTCGAAAAAGTTCCATGCATAAGATTGGCATTCCATGTATGTTTTAGTACAAACCATTAATTTTGGAGGATCATTCGTGTGGGTCTTATTTAATATGCAAATAAGATAAATGAAAGAGTAACAGCTGCCTTCAAACGGTTATGATGCAATGTTGTAAAGGTGACTGAGTTTATTATATCAGTACTACTGAAAGGACATGTTTAAGAATAGTAACCACGAGGACATCTTAAAGAGCAGAGGAATAGAAAATACATTGCACATTCATGTAAAAATCTCAAATAGCTTGCAAAGAGAAGTCAATGGAGTGTAAGTCTTGTTTCATTATCAAGATTGTGATGCAATGTCAAATGTTGATTGGCTGATATAACCATATTAATAATGACGTCTCGATTCTCATCATTAGGATTGTGCTGCAATGCTAAAAGGTTTATTTTGATCATATTGCCACACTAATAATGACCTTCCCCTGACATTAAAGGACATTTCAACAATAATAGTTATTTAGGGCACCTTCAAAAAAAAAGATACGTTGCATGCGCATAGCAAAGCACAGATAGTTTGCAATTCTTAATTTATATTGCGCAGGTCATTAACTTCTTTCATAATTATTAATATCATCATTGATAATTATTAATATCATATTTCATCTTTTATTACATCAAAATTACATGTATGACTGCCCATTTCAGATTGTCCTGCAAGTAGAAACTAAAAGGTAAACTTTATTGCTTAATAAGTCGTAGAGCTTTCAATTTCATTCCATTCTTGGACATGGCTTGTGCACAACACCACCACAGAGGCCAGGATTGCCTTTAAAACTTTACCACATAACATGCAACATATCAAAATCAAATCCAAGTCATATGGATGCTAATCTATAGCTTATATCATAGTTTAAGAGAAGCAATCAAATAAAACTTTTCCTTACCTATCATATCCAAATCTTGAGAGCGATCCTCCTCTTGGAACAAGACCACTGAGCTGGTTGTTTGAGAGATCTCTGAGAAATTCAAGTTATGAAAAAAATTGTTAACAAGGCGCTTCAATTTTACAACAAATACATTTGACCAAATAGCTAATTTACATCTAAAACCAAATAGAATAATCCTGGCACCTCGAAGGAATAAAATCAATCATCATTTACAGATCATAGTAGAATATTCATTATTACAGTTCTCCGAGATCAGATACAGCTCTGTAATATACGGTACAGATCAAAACAGCAGCAATCTTTACTGCTTATACAATTAAAACCCGGTACAATAGCAGACTTTACTGCAGAGACAATGAAAGGGCAACAGAAAGGTGACTTACAGGAAACGGAGTTTGGAAAGATGGGTAAGTGAGGTGGGTATTTTCCCACTAAACTTGTTACCAGAAAGACGAAGGGAAATGAGAGCCTTTAGGCTCCCCAAACTTGCTGGCAAGCTTCCACTCAATGAATTGCGGAATAGATGCCTGAAATAATAATGCATACATAAAATTTTAACAATCTTTTACCTTAAACTAAAGGCTATTCAGTCCTATATTGTGTGTGATAATAAACTTACAGGTATTGTAAGTTGGGAAGATCACCAATCCGTGGTGAGAGAGTACCAGAAAGGCCACTGATTGCCAACTCTCTGCAAAACTTATACATATATCTTACTTGAGTCAGCAATGTAATGTGTGTTTTGTATTTTTTTCTGTATAAACTTCTATATCGTATAAGAAAGATATATAGACTTACACCCTCGTTACATGTTGATTGTTGTCACAGGTGACATGAAACCATGTACAGGGATTGACCAGGGATGGATCCCAGCTTTCCAAAACATTTTGTGGGTCATGCAGCATATTCTTCACATCTATCAGTGCATCTCCTTCTGCATTGGCATTGCATTGAGTGGAAAGGAGGTTGCATACAACAAATCCTGCTACCAATAAGTACATAAATATCAACATGGAATCAGCAGCCATGCCACAGGATCTTGCAAAGTATTGGTCTTCAACTCTTTTTCCTCACTCCTTATTCACAGAATATATGCTTTTTCTTTGCAATGCTCATGAGAGGATGTGAATTTATAGATGATCATTTGAAATCGCAACAGATGATAAGAAATATCTAAGGCTTTCACAATCCATAGTATTACAAACTGGCTTTTTCAAAACCGTGTGCAAGACGGTAAGAACTGTTGGTCAAGTTAAGAAATGGGAAACTATATTTTTTAATAAAAAATATCAATGTTATGGCATAACTCTATCGAATGCCTTATAACTATCGGTAATTCAGAAAAGTTTTTCCTAACATTAATATTATATTAAGGTTTTTCCTCAAACACACATTATATATAATTTTAATAAAAAAAATTATAAGATAAGTGGAGAAAAGGGTCCTATTCTTTTATAAAAGAAAGTTGGATTTTAAATAGGGTTCCAACTTTTTACAAAGTTAGTTGACTTAATTTATCTGACTCATAAGCACAATTGTAACAAAGATTCACAAAAATAAGAAAAAGAAAAAAATAAGGCCGAAGTCCTTTTACAATGTTGTTAGTGACTAATAGCCAACAAACAATACAAGTAACATAATAAGATAACTAGACCTAGATAAATACGCACCCCTAATTGGGGCATGAGAATGTGATACATTCTTCAAAAGCTTTTCTTCCTTCATTGAACAATCTTGTAATGAAATAAATTGGACAGTAGAAGATATAGCATGAAATATGTTGCAAATACTTGATAATATCTAAGAATAACAAGCCACTTTGAGGGGGAAAACCTCCAAATATCTCTAATGAGAATGTAATTCACAATCTAATGATAAAAAAGAACTCACTATCTCCTATATATACCCTACTTATATTAGGGTATCACCTAGGCCAACCTAGATAACGTTATAAAATCCTTAGGAGGACCTAAATAATTAAATAGTAATATAATAATATAACTTAATTAAGAGTTAAGGTAGCCACAAACCAACTACTCATAGCCCTATGTATACTCTAATATTAAGGGTGTAGCATGCCTCCACCCTTTAGAGAAGCATTATCCTCAATGCTAAGAAAGTGTAGATGCTTTTGAATGAACTCTTCATCCTCCCATGTGGCATCTTCAATTGGTAAATTATTCCATTAGATTTAAGATAATCAGTGAGTGTTCTAGTCCTTAGCTTATGTGTTTGTTTTTGATGAATGAACATTGGTTCTAATATGATTCTTCCTTCTTCATCAAGCTTTGGTAATATTGTTTGAGTAGGGATATTATGCCCAATAAAATTCTTCAAAGAGGAAACATGAAAACTTGGATGTATCATTTTTGTTGACAGAAAATCAAGCTTATAGGAAACCCTGCCTATCTTTTGCATGATTTGGCATGGGCCATAATATTTTGGGGACAACTTGTTGTTATTTGTTTGTTGCTTCAATGAAATTTTTGTGTAAGGTTGTATTCTCAAGAAAACACAATCCCTAACTTTAAAAATTATTTCACTATAGTGTTGGTCTACTTATTTCTTCATTCGATTTTGTGTCATGGCTAGATTATCCTTGACTCCTAAAAGCACTTTTGGTTGATGAAGCATATGGTCCTCCTTGACTTGAACTCTTGGTGACACCTTCAATGATGATGTGATGAAAGGAGGTTGATATCCATATAGTGTCATAAAGAGAGACATTTTAAATGATAAACTATGAAAGGAGGTGTTATAGCACCATTCTACTAGTGGTAGCCAATCTACCCATTGAGATAGTTTTTCTGAAGTAAAAAATGTAGATATCCTTCCAAATGCTTATTAATAACCTTATTTTTTCTATCATATTGAGGATGGTATAAATAACTATGAGCATCAGATTGTAAAAAGGATCCACCAAAGAAAAAAACAGAGAAATTGCGGTAACTTTGTCAAGAGTAATGCATTTTCACCTCTATACAATTTTAATATTGTTTGCTACAAATGCAACAATTTTGGACATATTGCTAGGACCTACAATTTTTTTTTGTGATTTCTCGTCTACAAAAAATATGAATAAAAGGGTTAGAAAGTTGGTCTCATGAATCAAATAAATTTTGGAAGAAGATTCCAGAAGAGGAAAGGTTAGAGAAATCAATGATAGCACAAAAAACACTACATGCTCAAAAGGAAAATAATCTATGGATCATACAAGGAGAATAAAATTGGCTTTGGTATAGAAGATTGGGACACATCAATTTTGATGATATTGTGAAGATTAACTCAAAAGGAATGGTCCAAGCCATGATAAAGATCAATAAACCTCAATCTACAAGTTGCAAACCATGCCATGAGGGAAAATAGACAAAGTACAAATTTCCCACAAAGGAATATTCCACATCAAAACTATTGGATTTGATCCACATAGATTTGTGTTGACCAATGAGGATAAAGAGTCTACAAGGTGATAGTTATTTTATGATTCTCATTTATTATTACACTAGGATGACTTGGATTACCTTTCTAAAGGAAAAATCAAAAGCATTTGAGAATTTAAAAGCTTTCAAAGAACTAGAGAAGAATGACACTAGTAGAAAAATTAAGGTTTTAAGGTCAGATAGAGGTAGAGAATTCACTTCTAACTGATATGATGTATTCTATGAAGAACATGGAATCTCGAGGTAATTTTCAACTCGTAGAAATCTGGAGCAAACTGGAGTTCCAGAAAGGAAGAACCAAACTATACAAGAGATGGAAATAATAATGATGAGTCAAGAAAATCTACTAGATGTGTATTGGAAGGAAATAGTTTTGACTGCAATATATATTCTGAGTAGAGCTCAAATCAGATCTAAGTCTAATAAATGCTCATCATATAAGCTATGGAGAGCAAGACCAACTTTTGTTAGACATCTTAGGATATTTAGAAGCAAGTTCTACATCAAAAGGGATGAATAAACCTTAAGTAAGTTTTATTCCAAATCCAATGAAGGTATTTTTCTTGGTTACTCTATGACAAGTAAAGCATATGAGTGTTACCAAAAATTACTGAAAAGGATTGTGGAAAGTGCAAATGTGAGAATTGATGAAACAATTTAGTCTATTGGTACTTTGAAAGTAGAAGATGATGAAGAACCAATCTACAACAGTGATGAAGATTCAAACATTGACTTTGAGGTTTTTACAAAGAATTCAACAAAGTATGTTCAAAAGAATCACTATGAAGACTATATTATAGGGGATAAAGACAGTGGGTTTAGACCTAAAGAAAAAATTGAAAAGGTAAATGAGCATGTACATTCTACATTACTATGAAAGATAAAACCATATTCCTATAAATAAGCAATCAAAGAGAAAGGTTGGATATAAGTCATGGAGGAAGAATTAAATTAAATCAAGGAAAATGAAACTTGGGAAAGTTTCCAAGACCTAAAGGCGAGAATGTCATTGGTACCAAGTGGGTCTTTAGAAACAAGATGAATGAATATGGAGAAGTGATTCAAAACAAAGCCAAACTTGTGTGTAAAGGGTGTGCTCAAGTTGAAGGAAATGACTTTGAAGGGATATTTGCTCCAATAACAAGATTGAAAGCAATCAAAACATTTTTTTCCCTTTCCGCATTCAAAAATTTCAATGTGTATTAGATGGATGTAAACTCTACAAATTCCTAAATGGTAAGTTTTAAGAAGAAGTCTACATTGAGCAACTGACAAATAACATGATCCTAGAGCTTGGTATTCTAGGTTGGAAAAGTATCTGTAGTAGCAGGGGTTTTAGAGAGGCAATGTAGACATTAATTTGTACATAAAAATAGGTGGCAAGGTATTGATTATTATTTTTTATGTTGATAAAATTATATTTGGTAGAAGTAGTTATGACATGTGAAAGGAGTTTCATAATGAAATGCAAAGTGAATTTGAAATTTCAATGCTTGGAGAACTATCTTTCTTCCTTATTTTAGGTTGAAATGCACAAGACAACTAAGAGGGGGGGTGAGTCAGTTGTATCAAATAACTTTACTTTAAAACTTAATCTTTTCTCTTTAACTTCAATATATTATTAAGTGTAAACATGAAATACAGATAACATAAAGAAAACACCAGAGACACCAAATTTATGTGGAAAAACCAATGAGGGAAAAACCATGGTGAGGATTAACTCACAATATAGTAGTAATGCAATACTGGTTACAAAGGCTCACTGCCCAAATACAAAAGGCTCACTACCCATATGCAAGGGCTCACTGCCTTTAAAGGACTCACTGTCAAGAAAGGAGGCTCACTGCCTATAAAAAAAAAAAAGAGATAGATGAATATCCACCACTAGGGTTCCACACATTCACAACTTGATCAGAAGATTGTAGATGCCATCATCTCATTGCTTTCAGGAATCTAACACCTTAAAGTATTGTTGCCTCAATTCACTCTTCCACTCTTCTTTTCGCAATTGTTCACACACTTCACTCACTTGCTTGATTCATGGATGGATGGATATGGAGTTCGCTACAACTTGATTTTATTTTATACCATATTCAACCTTAGAAACATTCTCCAAGGCCGGCTACACAATTTCATTTACAAATTCAAACTAGGTTGGCTACTCAAAATTCCCACGATGGATAAGAATCTGAGAGGACCAATTACATATTTAATTTAGGACCCAAACAAAATCTTGGATCAAGCACGTGCTTCCTTAAGATGATGCAAAACTTAATGTAATGTGTAGACACCAGGTTGACCAAACCTAATGAAAACACCAATGATCTTTGCAGTACATTCATTTCCAACAAGATAATCACACGTGGATCACTAAATATGCTTCACCAGAAATTTACCATCTCTGAGAATACCTCAAGTACATCCACAATAATTACAAAAAACTTCATTCACATAGAACTCTTCATCAGTCCACCCAAACCAACCAGCAAAACGTAGGATCTTTGGAGCAGGTCTTCCAGAGCGCAAAACCACAAGTAAATTTATTAGAACATAGAAACCAATAGAAAGAGTCATCTCCTAGATCTATAAGATCTGAAACCAAATATCAGGAGACTGTGAATCCAAAACATTTCTCCCAGTCCACAAACAAATAGTTCTGCTAAACCAGTTTACACACCGATGAACACATCTTCTACTCACCATCGACTCGGAGGCTAAAAATTAGTATATACGATCCATTGAAGCTTATGAACATACTTAAAAATCCGTATAGGCATAGGATCAACATAGTGGAAATGTGGAGCACAATACTAAAGCACACTCAAAAAACACTTCAAAACTGCTTTCATTATTTCTCAATTTTTTTCAAAAGCACTTGGCAAAAGCACAACTACAACTTCATAAATATAGCTCCATGTACTCTAAGAACTTCTACAATATCTCAACTATACACATACCATCTATACACAATATGAAATGTGTTGAAATAAATGATAACATTAATGACAACACCATCAAACACATCCATACTTGCAATAGTTTATAGATTTCTCAGAACAAGTATATAAAGGAGATGTTGAGTAAGTTCAATATGCAAGAATGCAAACATATAGGTACACCTATGGCTACTATATGTAAGATGAGTAAGGACGATGGATATGCTATGGAAGATTAGACTCTGTATAGATCAATGATTGATAGTCTATTGTATGTGACTACATCTAGATCATATATAGTGCAGATAGTTGGAATGGTAGCTAGATTTCATGTAGAACCTAAGTAAACTCATGTCAAAGTTGTGAAAAGAATATTCACGTATCTGAAGGCTATAATTAATTTTGGTTTATGGTATCTTAATAGAAAAAATTTCACTCTGACTACATATAGATGCAGATTGGGCAAGAAGTATAGATGAACAAAAGAGCACAAGTGGTGGATATTTTTTTCTTGGTGACAACCTTGTATCATGGTTGAGAAAAAAGTATGATTTAGTTTCCTTATCTACAGCCGAAGAAGAATACATTGTAGTAATAATCTCTTCATGTTGCACTCAAGTACTATGGATGAAACAAGATCTAAAAGAGATGAAGATTGAATTTGATGAACCTATCACTATTTTTTATGATAATACTAGTTCTATAAATATCTTAAAGAATCTAGTAATGCACTTAAGGGCAAAGAATATTCCAATCAAGTATCATTCTTTGAGGGAGAAGGTTGTAGACAACAAAGTGAAGCTAGAATATATTGAAACTAAGGAAAAAGTGGTAGATATTTTCACAGAACTACTTACTCGATAGAATTTTGAGTTTTTTTAGAAGAAGCTAGGAGTTGTTGCTCCCTCCTCTTAAATAAAGAGGAAGCACAACGTGAGGGGGATCTTGGTATTCCTATTTAAATAAGGCTTAGTGGTCTTGCTAAATGTTTTTACAGAAGAAGTATGGAATCAAGGGGATTCTATTCAAGAAATAAGATTTCATAGTGTGCACAATGTTAAAAATGCAAAGGGAGAGTGTTGACCTTTTCCATTGATGTCAAAGGGGGAGAAGTGAAACTCAAAATTTTATATCCACTAAGGTGAGAAATGGAACCTCTATGGGGAGAAGGGAAATATATGTGTCTTGTGTGACTAATATTTTACTATTTTCCATCAATGACAAAGGGGGAGATTATTGAACAAAGGTTGTCATTGATGTTAAAGGAGATATGATCAAAGTTGACACAGTCTTTTTAGGAGTCCTGTGTGAATTGAATGAGGTTGTACTAACATACCTTTCTATGTTGGTAATTATATTGTCTTATCATTTTGAGTTGCAAAAAATATATATTACTAGCTATATTGTTAAATTAAGTTGAGGTTTGTTTGTGGTATTTATAGAGGGGGACTGACCACTCAATGAATCTAGGTCACAAAGAGCCAAGAATTTAAGTCTGCCCTAATCTACCTTAATCATTTAGGTTCTTAGGGAATTGGAGGATAGAGAATGAAGAGCACTCTCAGTACTTCTATCACTCTACTAACTCGAGAGCGAGGTTTGGACTAAGCGAGTAGGCTTCTAGAATTCAAACTATACCTTGGATAACTCTCTGGTAGAGGATAGTAGCACAAAACAATGATGAAAACATGGAGCACTAGTATCTCATGGGTGTAATAGTATCTATATGGATAGAAAGTGAAAGGACATAGACAAAATAATGGAAAACCTACTAAACAACTTAGCTAAAGGTTTATTGAGATGACAAACGTAGGAAATAACAAGGGGACTTTAATATAACATAAGGAATATTATGAAAGAGAGGAGAACAAAGGTGGTGAGAAAAAAATTACAAAGGGTCCAGTTCTCTCACAAGCTCAACACGAACAAGTACCTATACATAGAAGAGCAGGGGAAAATGTTGGGGTTGTTTCGAGGCTTTCCATAGTCAAACCCCCATTTTGGTGTTTCCACCTCCATAAATAGCTCAATAGATAGAGAAATAGAAATGAGATAAAGAAAGTACTTGAAATGAAGAATACAAAATACTGAAAGAAACACTATGCTACTCAAACCCAACAACAATGTAATTATAAGCAAGTGGTACCACCCTCGACCAAAGGCACTCAAGTCCAATGAGAGAGGAATGCAAGTCTAAAACCATGGAAAAGTTGATGTGGCCACAATGATTCCAAAGGAAGTCTCACAAGACACCAAGTTGCAACTTTTGTGGTAGATGATAGGCTGTCGTTAGGTCCTACTACTTTAGAATAATTGAATGTCAATTATCGACCGGGTAGTGTCCAAGGCAGTTTGCAAAAAGAGATTATTTGAACAATCCATTTTATATTTTCAGTTTTTCTTCAAACTATAGAAATCAAGACTAAACTAAAGACATTACTTCTTAACTTGAAAATAATCTTACTCTAAGAAAATCTAGAAATACTAAATTAAAAAGCATAAGAAAACTAATTTAGAAAGAATTACGACTAAACTAGAAAGCATAGAAACAAGTCAACTAAACAACTGGTAAATTATAGAAATAGAAAAGTAAGGAAATAAACAATTAAGCATCTTCTAAACAGTAAAGGAATATTATCAACTACAAAAGAAAACTTATACAATTTAAAAAATAATGGTGCTCTGGAACAACTGATTTGACTCTTCAATAGCTTATTATTTCCTACTGAACAACAATTTATCTTTAACAAAGAAAATAACTTAACAATAAAATACTTATCTATCTAGGCTAACTCCCCTTGAGTGGCTAGCTCGCGGGCTACTACTTCATCTTTAACTCAAATGAACTACAGATACTCAAATCCTCTTATGACATACAATCACCATCATTCGCATTCAACAGTTACCAATAAACAGAAATCAGATAACTCATTTCAACAATGATTTGCAAAACCATGTAAATAGCATAACTATACTTCCTCTTTGTCTTATTCACTATTTATGAAATTATAGTTTTATAGATAAATTTTTAACTAAATCCTAAATTTAATATGGCATGGATAGCCATTGAAAAATTCTTCCTTAACTAAAAACTAACTTGATGTCTTTAAAGCTTTAAAACATGTAGAAGGCTCGAGAAGAGCCATAAAGTTTTTAACAACAAAATTTTAAATAACTGAAATTGAATCTTTGACGCATCATCCAGGCATCTAGGAGTGGGTTCATAGCATTACTTAAGGCATGTGCTAGCTAAAAATTCTACAACAATCGCATGATGACCTGATAATCCCTACAAAAATGCTCAAATCAACCCATTAAACCTACTTTGGAGAATTTCCTCAATTGATCAAAAGAAAGAAAGAAAGCATAATTTTCCTAAAAATAAGTAATTACTTCTCCTAAAGTTTAATAAATTGGCATAGGCTTAGGATTGAATTAGCAAAATTAAGCTTCACAGACTTTATTATGATGAGGTTATTTTTGCCTCATCATTTCCTCCCCTACCTAATTTTTGGCAGGTCCTCCTACTACATAGTTAAACCCTTGAGTTCTATTCCATTCTTCATAAAGAGTACTGAGATCATGTGCTTCCCTAGCTGATGCATCAAAAGCTTCAGGGTTATGAATGAACCCTCTATGGAACATCACACTTTCTCTCCAGTCATTAAAGAGTCTATCATTCTGATTTGTGGAAATATTAAAAGTCGAGGGCAAATTAAGTAGCAAGGGGGGCCTATATTTCATTCCTATCCATTTCGTTCTGAGTTTTTTAGGATTTTAATTAGAGCATCAACCCTTTTGAATGACCATTTGATGTTTAGGGGAGAAATAACTTCTCTTTTCTTTAAATAAGTAGGAAGAGGGGTGAACCTTTCCTCACATGCATGCCATGCTTTGCCAATTAATTTATGTCCATTTGCTATTAAATTTTCATAACACATCTTAAGGTTGTTGTCATACCTTTCTTTCATCTTTTCATTAACAAGAAGAGATAGAAATGTAGCTTTGAATCCATTAAGCCTTGAATTTGGGGACCTGATCTGGAGACCCACTATTTTCTCTACCTATGTAAATTATTTTGTTCGATATTTCCAGTGAATTTGATTTCTCATTGTTGAGATAAATGCCCTCAATTCTACTTCTCCAACAAACAAATTAATAAAGAAATCTATATGATTTTCCAATAACAAATCATGCAGAAAGAATTCACAAATTAAATCTTGGTCTTCAGGAGTTGATTCTACAAATATTTTTACAAACTCTTTATCATTAGGCTCATAAGGTTGATCATTATAGATCCTGAACATTTTCCATCTCATCCATTGTTCATTCAAAAACATTGAGTAAATCCTCGATGGCCTTCTACAATTCAGCAAATAGTCCATAAGTTGACAGGCATCTCGCTGTCCTCGGTAGGCTTTGTGAAATGACTCCTTTAGGAGCACCAATTCTTTCTTCGGCCTATGATTTTTAGTTTGGACATTTTTGAGGAAGTAACACTGTTCCATCCATTTTGTTAGTAGAGGAAAAATGCTGACCTAGAACCAATCAGTTATAACTGGTTTAGTTTGAATTGCTTTGGACTCAGTTTGGGGTCTCACGGTGCATTCCTTCAGATCCTGTTCTAGTTCAATTACTCTGCTGATAGAAGTGCTCAACTCCTTAGTATTTATTTTCTTGTCCTCCTCGAAATCTGAGAGCATGAGCAGAAAATTTTGTTTTATTTTTCCCATTTCTACATCTTTTTGTGCAATATTTTCACTATAATTTTTATGCTTTTCATACTGCTCTTGCACTTGTTCCTGCAACTTATAGATGTTTGAGTCTTTGTCCTGTAATTGTAGCTTCAAGTCTCTTATTTCCTGATGCCTTTTATTTATTATAGTAGTTTGTACAACCAACTCCTCTTTCTGCAATTCTATAAATTCATTATTTTTAGACAATTGCCTCTGTAAATCATCAATTTCTAGTTTATACTTTTCTAATTCAGCATTGGCACAACTGGTTTCAACTATTTCAACAATTTTATCTACAATGGGTGACAAATTTTCTGGCATAATGCAACCCCCTTCAAGTTCTCTGTTCTGAGTTTCATCATTGAAAATTTCCTCTATATGTGCAAAATGGAAAGGAAATACTTCACCTGAATCCTCTTTATTTAGGGGTGTCTCATCTTCACCGGCTTGCTCTAAAATTTCTATGGGCTCTCGCGGCCGCTTAAGCTTTTTCTTTTGTGAACTTCTGTCCTTACCCTATATTGGGGTTTCAGAGAATTTAGAAGCCAACCGTTTACTCCTTCTGAGTGGAGGCGATTCTTGTAAAATAATAGGTGTTTGATTTTTCTTTGTTCTCCTTTTCCTTGGTTTACTTGTGTCAGAATAAACAATACTAACCTTTTTCTTGCAGGTCAAGGGTTTGGAATTTAACACTATAGAGGTCTAGAAAATCCTCACCAGGAGTGGTGGGATTAAGACCTTCTGGAGCCGGAGAGCCCTTAGGGGAATTTGCTCCAGATGATGGAATAGCTTGTTGGGATGGTTCCCCTAATTCTATGGTTCTTGCAACTGCATGCTTCTCCATTTTCTCTAAAAAAATTTCCCATTTCCCCTCGGGTTTCTTACGGAAGTGATACTTGTAGATTAGCTGAATTAACCCATGGTGTTCCAAAGGCCTAGACCCTATTTTATACCTCTCCATGGAAGTTTTTAAGGAATCAAACAAGAATTCAGGCATATTAACCCTAAGATTTGGGTCTTCCTTTCCATGACGTAAATGGATCAACATACGAAAGATAGGCCCTACAATTGTGGTAAGTTGACCTTCACAAGTAAAGTACTTTATAATCCATGCAATGACAGTACCCCAGAGTTCTAATATGGAAGTTCTCTGGAATCCCTTATTTGGTCCCTTGGTGCTTATTACTACCATTGGATATGGGTCTCCCTCTCTAACAAATAATTCAGCTAATTTCTAGTACATTATTTGAGAGGTTTCTTTTATATTTATGCCTGCATTCTCTAATCCAGATAAGCGAGAAATAATTTTAGAGCTTACCTTGAAACACTTTCTTTGAAGTACCACTTCACCATTTGTGTAGTTCTCAGCAAAGGATATTACCAACTTTTCATTATGGCCTTAAAATTTCCTGATGAAATTTAACCACCCTGCTTCTTCAAACAATCTAGAGATATTACTCAACCCCAACAATTTTTCCACTAAATCTGGCTCTGCCTTTCTTTTTCCACCCCCCATTTCCAGATTTCGTATACTGCAAGAAATTCAATTCAAGCACAAAGCTCCCACACAAGTTCCTTTTGAAAATATTGCCTCTGAAATTACTTATTTGTTTTATTTGCAGCTTAAGCTTCAATGATTTCTAATCTGCATGGAGGTTTGCGAAAGGCTTTTCCATACAAGTGATTGATCGCTGGGTGGCATGAATTACTAAATTGGAAGTGAGTTTCGTGCCAATTAATTATTCTTTATTTGAAAATAACTACCTATTTAAAGCGAAAATTAATACTTACCCTCGTTCTGTGATCGTTCGAAGATCTTAATCCTCACAGATTTGACAAGATGAGGTGAAGGCATTGGTTGAAATGAAGGTAGAGTTATTATGATATGGTGTGGAATTCTATGGGGGAAGGAGCTATCAATAAGGAGTACGGAGTTAGGTGGCTTACCTATAACTAAAGAAAAAATAGAAAGAAAGATGTATTCGATATTCTGGCGGAAGAATTGTGATTTTTTTTTAAATTTTGAAAAAGGTGGCGAAAGATAAATGAACGAGTTTCAGAGCACGTATTTTGGTCAATGCACTCAAAATGAGTGCTTAAATTCCAGAGCATCGGTGTGTGGTGCGACCGAAGCAAGAATGAAATGAAGGTTCCGGAGCATCGCTGAAAGATGTAGTCGGAGCAAGAATGAAATGAAGGTTCTAAAGCATCGCTGAAAGATGTAGCCAGAGCAAGAATGGAATGAAGGTTCTAGAGCATCATTGAAAGATGCAGCTGAAGCAGCAACAAAATGAAAGGTTCTAGAGCATCCCTGAAAGATGCAGCCAAAGCAACAATGGAATGAAAGGTTCTGGAGCATCGCTGAAAGATGCAATCGGAGCAGCAACGGAATGAACGGTTTGAGTAACATGGAAAATAATATTCATGACTTTGAACCTTAGTACAGAACGCCTCCTTGACATGATAAGCTTTATGCAAGTTCCAGAGCATCGGGCTTCAAAAATGTCAAGTTTCGGAGCATCAGCATCGTAACGTTCCAGAGCATCTTTGGAGGGTGCTCCGGAAATTATTTTTTGCTTTTTGAGAAGTCCTGCAAAAAAATGAAAAATATTTAGCTAAGTCCAAAAATGACAAAAGATTAAATGAAGGAAAATATCTCAGCATACATGTCCATTTATTTTTATTATATATATATTTTATTGTATTTTATTTTATATATATATATATTTTTATTTTTTTAACATAAGCCTAATGTTTTGACTAGATAGACTCTGTCGTAGTAGAGTCAACAAATTGGACCTCACCTTGCGTTTCGACCATCCTTGTAAATTCTTCCCTATTGACTGGCTTATGGTAGACACGTAAGTGATGACCATTAACCAATAAATTTCGTGTGTCACCATCGATTGACTTTAATCAAACAGTTCCGTTTGAAAAGACTTTCTTAACTTCATAAGGTCCCAACCGGTGAGTCCTGAGCTTGCCCTTATGGTCTTTGTATCTAGAATCAAATAACAAGGCCAAATCCCCATTGTGAAAATTCGTTTCCTTAATATGTTTATCATGCCATACCTTTCGTTAATGTTGAATTACTTTAGTTTGATGGATGGCATCTAAACGAAGTTCATCTAATTCACTTAGTTGCAAAACTTGTTCAACTTGGGCTCTTTTTAAATCTAGACCTAATTCCATAGCCGTTCGTAGAGTTTCTAATTTGAACTCAATGGGAAGAAGAGGCTTCTTCCCAAAAATGAGATCATAAGGACTGAATCTAGTCGTAGATTTCCAGTTGTGTTGTAAGCCCATACGGCTTCAGGGAGATTCCTGGCCTAGTCTTTTCTTCTAGAAGAGACTATTTTTGTTAGAATATTTTCCAATTCTCTATTAGTTACTTCTACTTGGTCATTTGCTTGAGGGTGGTAAGGAGATGACTTTCTATGGCTTACCTGAAAATAATTGGTAAATGCCAAGAGCACTCGAGACATGAATTGGGGTCCCTGATCAGCTACGATAGTTCGAGGGGCTCCAAATTTAAGGAAGATTTTAGTATAAAGGAAGTCTGCAACCTGCTCTTCACTAGCTATTCTTAAGGATTGAACTTCAACCCATTTTGTGAGGTAGTCAGTGCAAACTAGTATATACTCTTTCCCTTGAGAGGAAGGATCTATGGGTCCGATGAAATCTAAACCCCATTTTTCAAATGGTTCCAGGACTACCTGAGGCAACAAGGACATTTTCAAAGAAGTAGTTGGTCTTCCTACCCTCTGAAATTCATCACAATGATGCACATAGTTCTTAATGTCTTTGTAAATTGAGGGCCAATAGTATCCGACACCTAGGACTTTGTGGGAAGTTCTCTTTGCAGAGTAATGTCCTCCCAATAGGTCATCTTGACAGGCCCATAAATACTACAGCTCTTACACATCTCCTCAAAATCATGTCAGGACCACAACGAAATAACATTCCATGAATCCACTTGAATAGGGCACTTTCCCTGATTAGCTACTTCTTTTGCTCAGACGTGAATTTCGGAGATATCTCAGATGCAGTTAAATAGTTAATGATATCTGCAAACCAAGGTGATTTTACAGAAACCGCAAATAGATTTTCATTTGGAAAATCATCCTAAATAGGATTAATGCCATCTTCTTCATGTTTGATTCGTGACAAAAAATTGGCTACCACATTATATTTCCCTGGTTTATCAAGAATCGTGGCATTAAACTCCTGAAGGAGCAATAGCCATCTCATGATTCAACCATTAACCACAAGTTTGTTCATTAGGTACTTCACAGCTGAGTGATCCATGTAAACTATGGCCTTATATCCTGTAATATAATGATGAAATTTCTTGATAGTGTGAACAACAACCAGGAATTCTTTTTTTGTTGTTGTATAATTATTTTTTGTCGAAATAAGATTTTTGTTGATAAAATATATAGCATACTTCCCTCCGTTCTCATCTTCTTGTCCTAGAACTACATCGATGGCATCGTCAGAAGCATCAACATAGATATGAAAGGGAATACTCCAGTTTGGTCCTCTCAAAATGGGAGAAGAGACAAGTTTTTCTTTGATTGCTTCAAATGATTGTTGACAATCAGATGTCCAGACAAACTCTACTTCTTTTTGTAAAAGAGAGAACATAGGAGGGTATGTGCAGGATGATCATGGAAAAAATAAGCCCTTAAGTGGCAATAAAAAGACAAAAAGTCAGAGTTAGACAACTTGACGTAAAAATTTGAATAAGTTATCTATATTATTTCAAAAAAATGTAAAAAATAGAATATGTACAAAATTGAATTTAGTTTCTAAACTACTAGACCTTTATTTATAAAAAAAAAATCTATTTGGTGAAAATTTGAAATTTCAATGCAGTAGTATTTAAATTTTAGGGTAAAAATAAGAAGTAGGTGTCTATCTGACCACCCTAACCACAATAAAATGATAATTATTTTTTATAAGCTTTTAGATATAAGTAGAGGACTCATGTCCTGATGTCATGCATATTTTTCTATAATTTTTTTCCAAGTAAATAATTAATTATGAATTTTCTATTACAACTTTTAAAAAATATAAAAGCTTGTCTGTCTAACCACCTTAACTTGGTCAAAAATTCATGAAATTCAATTTTTTATTTTTTAATCCTATAGTATGCAAAGAATAGAATGTAATGCATGTTTCGGATTCAAAAAATGTGATACTATTTGAAAGTTATAGATGTTTTTCAATTAGCTTATCAATAAGGACTTTATTCGTAATTCTAATAGAAAATGAATAATAATTATTTATTAAATTCAAAGTAAATCATAATTTTTATTGGTGGAAAGCTGAGAATATCCTCTAGAAACCCTTTTCATTTCATCCATTTTGGGTTAAAAAAAAGTCATCAGCCACATGGGCCATCATATGGCTTACATATCGCCACTTTTTGGCCCATCATAATCCTGCACATACCTAGGAGCTGCAATTTTACTAAAGCCTTCTATGAATCTTTTGTAGTAACCAGCATGTCCAAGAAAACTTCTTACATCTATTTGAGTTTGAGGGATTGTCAACTGTTGGATGACTTCAATTTTCTTAGGGTTGACCTTTATTCCTTCTGAGGAAATATGATGACCCAAGACTATTCCTTGCTCCACCATTATTAAGCATTTCTCATGGCTAAGGGATAGTCTATTTTCTTCACAAACTTGTAGAACTCGATTTAGGTTCTAAAGAGCTTCATCATAGTTTGACCCATAAACTGTAAAATCATCCATATAAACCTTGACACAGTCATTAATGAGAGCAGAAAATATAGCAAGAACGACTCTCTAGAAGGTTGTTGGAGCGTTGCATAGTCTTAAAGGAAGCACTCTATATGCAAATGTGCCCCAAGGGCAGGTAAACATGGTTTTGTCTTGGTCTTCTGGAGCAACCTGTATCTGATTATAACCACTAAATCCATCGAGAAAGGAGAAATACTTCCTCCCAGCCAAGTTGTCCAGGACTTGATCAATGAATGGTAAGGGAAAATAATCTCTATAAGTGGCTTTATTGAGTTCTCGATAATCTACACAGATTCTTCACTTCCCATTTTTCTTTGGGACTACCACCATAGGTGATACCCATTTACTATCAGATATCGGATAAATAAATCCAGGATGAAGGAGTTTCTCAATCTAAATTTTGACCAAATCCTTTAATGCAGGATTGAGTCTCCTTTGCGGCTGGCGAATAGGCCTTATATTGATATCAGTGTAAATGTGATTAGTACAAACACTTGGGTGAATTCCCCTCATGTCCATATAATCCCAAGCAAAAGCTTTGGATCTTTGTACCAACATATTAAACAACTTATCCTCCTGAGTTTTTGTCAACCAACTATTGATATTCAAGGTTTTTCCTGGTAATAGCATTATCAATTTTGTTACAAGATGAACCGCGCTTACAGTATACATAGGTCGCAACAACGTATTAACAGGACAACTATGAGGTACCATTTGGTGAAACCTTGTGATATCCTCATAGAAATGACTTGTTATGGGAATCATATTTGCTAAGGGACATGACATTCCCATTGTAGGATAACTGTGCTCCATTCCACTTATATCAATTGGCTGCCCAAAAATCCTTGGAGCATCCATCATTTCTTCCTCATTTGGGGTTATAGCAAGGCATGCTATCTCATTCACTAACTCTTCTTCCAGTTCTTCCCCGTGTTGTTTAATTACCACCATGGCTAGGGAGGCTAAACTGTCTGAACCATTTGATTCCTTAGGTTCATCAACCTAGACTTTTTCATGTTTAGTAGGCTTAGCAGGGGGATATAAGAACAAGCATTTTCTATCCTAACCATGTGAAATGGTCATTCCCCCTTCCCTACAATCAATCTTAGCAGCAACCGTGGCTAGTCAAGGTCTTCCAAGAATTATAGGATAGCTATCCTTAGGTGTAAGCGATTGAATCACCTGGAAGTCGACTGGATAATCCTATCCATCAAATTTGACAAGGACGTTTTTAATGACACCCTTTGGGATGGCTATAGACTGATTTTCCATTTGTAAGACTGTGGTTGTAGGACGTAAATCAGTTAAACCTAATTTTTCCATTACATCCACTATCATCACATTAATAGCTACTCCTAGATCCACTAGTGCATTTGGTATTATTACCTCATTGACCGTAACAGTTATAAGTGGACTTCTAGGATCATTGTATTTTGGAGCAATAGTCTTTCTAGACAAAAAAACAGCTAAATAACCATCAATATGAATGGTATTTATCATTTTTGGCTTCCTTCCTGGTGTTTTGATACATAACTGTTTGATTAACTGGTTTATTTCAGGGATTTATTTTATTGCTTACAATAAAGGAACTTCAATTTGCAACTACTTAATCTCCTGAATTAACACAGTTTCTGTAGCCAAAGATACTTCCAGAGTATCTTCCGGATTTATGGACTTTAAATGTTTTGGATATGGTTGCATCCTTTTCTTTCTTGGAACAAGATCCTCTTTATGTTGACTTAAGAGCTAACCCCCCTCCCCCTGAGACAATTCAACAGCCCTTGCCACTGAAAAATGCTCTGCATCTTGAGGAGTAATATCCTTCTTAGATGACGTGTCTCTTGTTGGACTTTTAGGCTCAATTTCCTCCACTATTTCTTCAATGGTTGGTGGTTGAAGAGTTCGACCAGAAAGCAACTGCACATTTCCGAAGTGTATCACATTAATCCTGGTAGTAACATTTTCATGTTTGGTAGAATAGACTGGTGTATTTTGGTGATTATTTTTAGGATTGGGAAGCGATTGTGTTGGAAGCTGAGGTTAGTTTACTTGCTCATTTTGAGGAGGGTTCTGAGCTGGAGGTAACACGTTCTATTGTTGATTCCTCCTTGGTTCAATATAGAACTGATTTTGTGCCTGATTCCATTGGGGTACTACATGTTGTTGGTACCACTATTGTTGGGGTTGATTTGGCCATTGTTGATTGCCCCATGTGTGGTTTGTCCACTCAGGTAATCCCCAATAAAGAGTTCCCTTGTTAGGCTGAGGTGGAGGTGACTGATTCCAAGATGGAGTCCATTGATTATGAGCCCAGTTATTTTGTGGTCTCCATGTAGGATTAGGATTCTATCCATAAAGAAAATTACCTCCTTGACGTTAGTTTAAAGCATGTATTTCTTCTTCAACCTGAATGGTTTTTTTCTTAGTATTCTTAATATCTAACAAAAGCTCACACTAGTTTGTAGGATGATTTTGCTCACATAGTTGACAAACATTGACTTTATCCAAAGGAAACTCACACAATAGGTGTATGTTCTGACACCTTGGACAATAAATTGACAAGGTCTCAGGGTTGTGGGTTTTAGCTTGTATACCATCTAGGGTGGTATTCAACCGCATGAGAATATCCATTTTTAGGTTTGCTATTTTTCACAGAGCTTACCTATCTCATTAGACCCTTTAAAAAGATTAGTTTTGTGGATTCCTCCCCTAGTATGGGAGAAATTCTGACAAAACTCACATATTTCTTTGAGAGTTAATTGAGATACATCACCTTTTTGCATTAAATCAAGGTTTCGTCGAGCGTCATCATCAAGACCTTTAAGAAATATTATTTTGAGAGTCTCTACACTAATGGTCATTTCTCCACATCTTTTGGAGAGGAAGAGGAACCTATCGAGATAATCCTCCAAAATTTCGTCCTCATTTTTCCTTAGCTTAAATAGCTCCTCCTTACGATCACTTACCCTATAGTAACTCTAGTATTTGTGCAAGAAAAAAGTCTCCATTTCTGCCCAGGATGTTATACTACCAGAACACAATCCCATAAACCAATGCATTGTTGAGTCCTTCAAAGTTGATGGAAAAAGCTTCAACTTTTAGTTGTCATTCTTATAATCATAAGTCTGACATAGGACTTTAAATTCAAAGAGAAATCTATCAGGGTCTTCTGAAGGAAAGCCACGGAAGGTTGGAAGGAAAACTGGAGAAATGTTTTTCATGACAGTATCATTGTCAGTGTCCAATGTAATAGGATAGGTAAACGTTCTAGGAGGCTGAGGTTCATTGTGGTTAGGTTTAGCCCTATGATCTCCCATGATGTTTAGAAGAGTATGTTCCTCAAAAACAATTTCCTTGATAACTGGCTATTCTGTCGGTTGCTCGACAGGTAAATAATGGAAAGCTTCAGGTGGAGTAGGCTCAAATAATTCTTCAGAAGTGTGGTCGTCTGAGCCTTGGGCTTTCTTATGTATGATAGGTATGTATTTTGGGGGGGTCTTTGATATAAAACATTCGTGAGGGCCTCTTTTTCGGACCATGCAGAAAAGAAATCTGACTAAGATATTTTTGGCATAAAACTTTGTATTCAAACCGTTTCCTAATAACACTTTAAACAACTTTTTAAGAAGTCCCCGAAAACGGTGCCAAAAAGTGATAGGTTGTCATTAGGTCCTACTACTTTAGAATAATTGAATGTCAATTGTCGACTGGGCAGTGTCCAAGGCAGTTTGCAAAAGGAGATTATTTGAACAATCCATTTTATATTTTTAGTTTTTCTTCAAACTATAGAAATCAAGACTAAACTAGAGCCATTACTTCTTAACTCGAAAATAATCTTACTCTAAGAAAATACAGAAATACTAAATTAAAAAGCATAAGACAACTAATTTAGAAAGCATTACGACTAAACTAGAAAGCATGGAAACAAGTAAACTAAACAATTGGTAAATTATAGAAACAGAAAAGTAAGGAAATAAACAATTAAGCATCTTCTAAATAGTAAAGGAATATTATCAACTATAGAAGAAAAATTATACAATTTAAAAAACAATGGTACTCCGAAACAACTGACTTGACTCTTCAACAACTTATTATTTCCTACTGAACAACAATTTATCTTTAACAAAGAAAAATAACTTAACAATAAAATACATATCTATCTAGGCTAACTCCCCTCGAGTGGCCAGCTAGCGGGCTACTACTTCGTCTTTAACTCACATGAACTATAGATACTCAAATCCTCTTATGACATACAGTCACCATCATTTTCATTGAACAGTTACCAATAAACAGAAATTAGATAACTCATTTCAATAGTGATTTGCAAAACCATGTAAACAACATAATGATACTTCCTCTCTGTCTTATTCACTACTTATGAAATTACAATTTTATAGATAAATTTTTAACTAAATCCTAAATTTAAGATGGCATGGATAGCCATTGAAAAAGTATTCTTTAACTAAGAACTAACTTGATGTCTTTAAAGCTTTAAAACATGTAGAAGGCTCAAGAAGATCCATAAAGTTTTTAACAACATAATTTTAAATAACTTAAACTAAATCTTCGGCGTATCATCCAAGCATCTAGGAGTGGGTTCACAGCATTACTTTAAGGCACGTGCTGGCTAAAACTTTTGCAATAGTCTCATGATGACCTGATAATCCCTACAAAAATGCTCAAATCAACCCATTAAACCTGCTTTGGACAATTTCCTCAATTGATCAAAAGAAAGAAAGAAAGCATAATTCTCCTAAAAATAAGTAATTACTTCTCCTAAAGTTTAATAAATTGACACAAGCTTAGGATTGAATTAGCAAAAGTAAGCTTCCCATATTATATTATGATGAGGTTATTTTTTCCTCATCAGTAGATGTGAAGAATCATGTGATGTTGGGATGGTTGATAGTATAGCAAGTAGCTCAAGAGTTGCTAGAATTTTCTCAAGAATTGTATAGAATGTGAAAAAGAATGAAGAAGCAACAATGAGAATGGAGAATAGGAATTTGAAGGTCAATTAGGAGGGATAGATCTATTCAAAGGTCGATTGAAGGGTGCAGGGGTGTTAGGTTTCGTTGCCAATGGAGAACATAATGCCTCTGTAGATTCCAAAGGAAGGAATCATATAAGGATGGTAGCACATCACATAGACGTCCATGTGCTGCATGTACGTCCCTGAATAAAATTTCCCCATCAACACTATAAATAGGTGCCAAGTGGATGGGGTATGAATGAAGGACATGAAATTACAAGGTTGGGTTTGATATTTCTAATCTGAAGGGTATAAAAGGAGAACTTACAAGAGGGTGGAAATTCGCTCCTATACATTTTTCCCCCACTTTAGCGAACATGAGTGCCAATGAGTGTTCCATAAATTAGTTTGAAAGAGTTACAAGAAAATATACTTGAACCATGTTAAGGAAGCAGTCTACAATCTGGAATGCTCAAAAGTGTAGGGCAAGTAAATGGCTCCACAAGTACTCTCTCCTAAGGAGGATTGAACAAAGTACACCAGAGGCCCACAAATAAATAGGGAAAAAATCCTACAGGATGAAAGTACTTCACATGTCCTTGAACTTGCAAAGAATACAACCCCTAGGTGCTCAGCCATGAAGGAAGCCCGATGTAAGGGACTCTGTAGAGTTGGATTGGAAAATAGCTTCACGGGCACACTTGTAACGAAACATGTCAATCCACAAATAAAACATGTTCAATGTCTAAAGTAAGTCATGCTGGTAAACAAGAAGACAATCAACAATTGAAGGAAGAGATTTCAAAGGGCTCCCTTGAGAACCCTTCAAAGAAAAGGGGTCCACTCAAGGGACACTTTGTTTGAAAGTGTAACAGTATTTTTCACAAATCAACTCAACATCAAGGAATTTGAAAGGAAGAAAGCCCCCTCACAAGGAGAAATTCAAGACCTCTCATAAAGGAAAAGGTGCTTACTCCTCAGAGGAAAGTTTTTCAAATTCTTTCTTTATGAACCCATGATGAAGGAAAAGTATTTTTCTAGGGGTCATTGTTGAGGAATGCAATTTTTGAAAAATATAGATTTTCAAAAAGAGATTTGTTGGCCACCGAATGCATCTTTTGAAAATTGAAGTGATATGAGACCCCCCTTAGGATGGTGCATGTTAAGCATAGAGGCATGTGAAATCCTAAGGCAAGAAAAGCAAGAATGAAAAAGTGATGTTGTGGCCTATGGAACATAACAAGATGTAATCATGGTAATATTTTTGCGCATGTGAGGGATAACACATAGGCACCACAACATCACAAAGCAAGCAAGGAAGAGAGAAATATGCAAAGAAATGAAATACAATAACATAAAAAATAAGAGACAGGGGGATCTGATACTTCGGGGTTAGATTTTCTCATAAATGTAGATAGATAAGTATAATAATATATAAATGAACTATCATCAATTCCCTACTATATTAGACCATGTGTGAAGAAGGAACATGAAAATAAAAAATTGGGTCAACATGGAAGGGAGGCCTAAATGCCCCAACAATTTTCATCATCCCCAATTGTCAAAAATCAATACACGACAAAGAGAAGAATGATGTGACATATAGAGGAAGTTTTATGACACAAAAACACTCTTGTATCCAAGCACCTATGAGGGTGACAAGGGTCATCCAAGAACACATAAAACAAGCAAGTAAACCCACAATAGTGGGTTATAACTTTTTCCATGCAGAAAAATTAGAAATTCCCATCAAAAATTTAAAATGGCATACCCCCTCTAATGAAGGGGTCAGAATGAATCCACACCCTTCTAATGAACCCTCCCTTCAAATGAACCCCTTGCTTCTAATGAACCCCCACTTGCACCATATAGAGGGGTTCATTCAAACCCCCCTTCTAATGAATCCCCCTTTTTTCACCTCCCCCTCCACCATTTCAAAATTTATGCATTTTTTTTACTATCGAAGCCCGAGAAGGAGGTGCAAATGGATTCGACTTGATAAACCAAGGTGGAGGACTGTAGTGATTGAAACATGCTTTCCAACAACTATAAATTTAATATATTTTATTTTTTATTTTTTAGTTTTACTAAACATAGGTTTTTCATCAAACATCAAGTTTAGTAAAAAATCATTGTGGAAAAATAGTAAATTTGAGAAAAAAATATTATAAAATATATATGCACTAGGTATTGATGTCCTCATTCCAACAAAAAGGAAAAATTGAATTTCAATACATACCAAAAAAGTTATGTGAGCCGAAGTGCACCTATGTCTAAATTGTAATTGGTTTGACTTCAAAACTTAATTAAATGAAAAATATTCAACAAAACATTGTGAAACAAAATGAAAGCACTAGACACTAGTGTTACCAACCTAAATTCAAAAGAATCCAAATTTCATCCTTTCTAGAAATTTTTTTATGCGAGCCGAAATACTCACCACTTTTTAAAAATGTTGTTTACTATTAAAAAATAGTTATCAAAGGAGATACAAAAGAAAATTAATTTCAATTTTTTTTTAAAAAAATACCTTTAAAATCTATAGACAAAATTTCACAAATCAGTAGTTTACATAATTTTCAAATTCCTAACAGTTTACCTACTATAGGTGTTAGAAAGTGAAGTTTTTTCTGAAAATGTTGATTTCAATGTCAAGTTTGGCCAAAAAGTGTAACCCATTATTGTGGGATGACCCAAGCACGAGGGAACACAATACATACACACACACATAATCTAATCTACAGATAAAGAAGAGTAATCCCCCAGTCCTCATCAACAAAGAGGTCATTATTCTCCCAATCTAGATCACTATAAGGGGAGGGCAGATGAGCCTGCAAGGGTGGAATATCAAGGGGGGTACCCTCTAACCCTCCTATAATAAGAGACAAGGAAGAAGGCCACTCAAGGTCTTCTCAACTCAATTCTTGTGAGCTAAATGTCAACAATCTCATGAAAATCATCAATAATGTTGGGACATCATCCATAGAGTTGAACATGCACTTTATCAGAGTGTCATGCATCAAATCAATAGGCCATGGGGGTGGTGCTTGAGATCCACTATTAGGCTCACCAAAATATTTGGGAGCAGTGATGAATTCCAGGGATGTTGGGGCTTCCTTCATCACTAGGACAACACAAGCGAATGCAGAACCGCCCTCCGAAGAAGGCAAACCATTCTTCCAACCCCCATTGCTATCAGGGTCATCCTCCATCTTTTGCTTCATTGGAGGATGTGAAATCCCCATAGATGAAGCAACGGGAATGAAGGAAGAGGGGAAAACCATGATAGACATCATCAAGGTATTTAGCATGTACAAAAATATTTGAAAATGGCGAGATGTCCAAAAGGGACATCAAAAGGGGAGGCTCAACCAAAGGAGAAATGAATACCTGGACCCTCTTCGGCTGAGGATCGTTCATACTCATAGGAGGAGCTGGAAGCAAGACTAAGGGTAAGGGAACTAAAGTAGAGAGGATGGAAGAGGGGGAAAAATAGAAGATGTCAAACCAAGAGTTGATGGCTCCTCTTCCTTCTTCTGCAAGGTGGCTTGCTTAGCAGCCAAAGCCTTCCTCCGACGCTTGCACTCAAATGCAAGGTGATTTTTGTGACTTGGAGAGCTAGAGGCTATAGATTGAGAAGGGACATAAGACTCCTATTCAACCATCCAAGTATCCATCACAACCGTTTCTGGAAGAGGGAGGGACTCTTGGACAGAAACAAGAGGAAGAGATGGTGAAGATAATGGAACAATAGTAGGGGGAGTAGGATCAAATGCATCAGTAGTGGGCCTCTTTCTAATCACTACCTTAGAGGAAAGAGTAGTAGGAGGATGCAGAGGTCGAGACATAGAGGATGATCTAGATGGACCCTTCCCATTACCATACAAAATGGGCCGAGGCACCATGGATAAGATGGGAAGCTCAAAAATTGGATTCTTGGGCTTTTGCTAAGTAGGCACCATCATACTCTCTAGCAAGTTCCTAGGAGTGAAAGTGGATGGTGCCACAACAAGGTGAGAGGAAGCAGTAGGTTTAATAATAGAAGAAGAAGATCCTTGAGCATAGGAAGGTTTTCCCTTTCCCTTTCAATAGGAAGAGACAACTTGCTGCTATGCTACAAGGTGGGTCATTTTCAGCCATCCCCTACCCCTTGTCTTATACTTAATGTAATTTACACAAAGTAGGTTCATTCTGTGAGGAAGAAGACCAATTGGGGCAGGCCAAAAATTATCCAAGGAATAACCCCCATGGGATACAAATGGCTGATACCCAGTGTTGTGCATGACGTGCATGACACCTTTGGGAGAGAACTTCAGACATTTGTGAATAATGGAAGCAATTTTTTTCATTGAAGCCAACCAAGGAATGCCCAACTTCACCCTGAACAGATCAAATTTTGGAAGTAGTATCTACAACCCTAGGGCCTACTAGGATGGAAAGAGTTATAGAACCATATAGAGCAAGAGAGAGGCCATCATGCGTACGTATATAAGTTTTCATCTTCTCATATTCCTCCCTTTTTAAAGAATTTAACCACAAAGTCTCCTCCGTAGTAATATTTACGTGAGTTGTAGGGTCAACTACGACCCCTGTCATAATGTTTCCATTGGGGCAAGTAGGAATGTATAAGGGAGAGGCCTTGTTATTCATGGGTAAGTCCTACGAGGTGAAATTCACATCTAGTGAACCAGTCGCAGGATGAGGGGGAGGACTAGGAATGATCAAGATCACATTTACATACGTTGAGGCTTTTAGAGAAGCATCAGAGGGATCAATAATTAATTTTTCATAGTGAGACAAAAATGGGTCTGTATAAATCTGCAACTCACTATTTTCCTTCACCACTGACATATTTATTTTTTTCTTCTTACCATCAAGATAGATGACCTATTGGTGTCGATGTTGTCATATATCTCATGATGTAGGTGCATGCAACATTTAGTATCATTCTCATGGACATGGTGGTATTGATAGAATGCGTTTCCATTGTACCAGTCAGCATAAGGCTCCCTCAAAGGTTGAGGATCTTCCAATGTTATAATATTATCCTTCAATGACTTTGTTGAATAGAAGAATAAGATTTAGATAGTTTAGTAAAAAAATTGTTGCGTTTGAGGCCTTGATCGTTAATCACGGCGACTACATTTGAAAAAGACATTCCGTTTCTTGAAATTGACAATATAGATCCTCCTTCAGAATTGAAGCATGAGGAGGATCCCCCAAACTGAACAACTATTTGTGGGTACTCTCGGAATGCAACACATAGATGTGTGAAATAAGGATATTTCATCACGGTGAATTTATCTTACCAAGCTTGCTATAGGTTGCCTATGAATACTTTCCATACATCCGAGGTAGGCAACATATAAAAGATTTGTGAAATGAGTGCCTAGTATTGTGCAATGAAATCAATGATCTTCTCATGCTCTCCCTACTAACATCGGAGGAGATCTAAGAAGGTCATCTTGGAAACAATGTTAGCCTAAAATTATAGAGAAATTTATTAACCTGTTGATTGAATGAGAATATATAATTTTCAAGCAAGGAATAGTACCATTCTAGTGTTGTATCCTTGAGAGATCGAGGAAAAAGCTTAGCCATAAAAGTATCATGCTAAAAGAAATCTGTACACATTGTGTTAAAAGTAGATACATGTGTTTGAGGATCCCCTTTACCACCATATTTCTCAAACTTATAAATCTCTATTCCATGAGAAAAAGGAGTGTTTAGGATTGCTGCAAATAGGGGGTTGTGTCGAAAGAAAGGTTGAAAGATGGGTTGAGTAGAAGCCTATGAAAATATTTCTAATTGGTTTTGTAGATTTGAACCATGTTTTGGAGCAAAGCATTTAAAATAGGGTCATTAAATGATGTAGGACCAGTAGAGCCACCACTAGGGCCGCCCACAAGCCCACCTCCAAAACTACCTCCCAAGCCCCCACTAGAGTCCCCACCATGACTACCATTGTGATCACCCCTGTGGCCCCCACCAGAGCCACCATCGATGCCACCATTTTGACCACCACAAAATCCACCATTATGATCACCACCAACACCACTACTATCAAAACCACCACCACTCATTCCACCAAAGCCCCCACCACTAGGGGCATTAGGAGGAATGAAGCTAAAGCCAAGGGGTATTCTACTCACCTTGATTGTGTGGGATGTTTGAGGAGTAGAAGAAATTTTGACCAAAGGGCCTATTTTGGCCATGCATACAAACATTGTAGGCATCACGACACTAATCTTTCTTTTATAGGCATCAATAACCATCCCTAAGATGGTGCCCAATCTAGTGTTATGTGAAGGGATGTATGCTTCAGTTATATTGGTGAGGCCTCGTAAGAATTCTATGCATGTTTGATCTTTTCCTAACATATATCTCACATCATTAACAAGCCTAGCGGCTCTTGTCATATTTGGTACTTTCTCCAAATGATTTTTGAGATCTAACAATCTATTGTCTAATGCTAGAAGGTGCTCTGCAAAAATGTGTACAACATTATCCTTGTCCATAGATGAGGCTGTAGGGGATGCTAGAGGAGTGGGTACACGAGTGGTTTCATCAATGAAACCCATCTCATCTATCAAAATCTCCTCTTGAGAAAAGCGACTGGTAGTAAAGCCTGTGGTAAAGCCTATATTAAAGCTTGAAGTAACCTTCATCTTTTCCATTTGTAATTATCACAAACTTCTTATGACAATGTACCCAGAGGTCATAGACTAGGTTGCAATGCTCATAAATTTCCACAACAACCAAGTTTGTGATATTTGTTGAGCATGAGATAAAGAGTCTCAAGACAAAGAAATGGATAGGCATTGTTCATGTTGGGTTCACCAAAATGTAGAGGAGGGGTCTGACCACTCAACGACTCTAGGTCATGAAGAGCCAAGAGTTTAAGACTACCCTAATCTACCTCAATTGTGTAGGTGTTTAGGGAATCGAAGGATAGAGAATGAAGAACACTCTTAGTACCTTTGTCACTCTACTAACCTAAGAGCTAGGTTTGGACTAAGCGAGCAGGTTTTTTAAATTTAGATTGTACCTCAGATAGCTATCTGTTAGAGGACAACAACGTAGAACAGGGACGGAAATGCAGTGCATTGGCGTCAGTACAAATAGAAAGTGAAAGGACATAGATAAAAAACATGGAAAACCTACTAAACAAATTAGCTAAAGGTTTACTACGATGAAAAAAGAAGGAAATAATAAGGAGACTAATATAATGTAAGGAATATTATGAAAGAGATTGGAGAACAAAGGTCATGAGAAATAGACTTACAAAGGGTCTAATTCTCTTGCAAGCTACACATGAACAAGTACCTACACACATAAGAGTGGGGAAAAGTGTTAGGGCTATTTTGGGGCTTGCTGTAGTCAAATGCATGTTTTTGATGTTTCCACCTCCATGGACATCCAGATAGATAGAGAAATAGAAATGTGATAAATAAATTACTTGAAATGAAGAATATAGAATACTACAATATGCTACTCAAACCCAACAACAATGTAATAGTAAGCAAGTGATACTACCCTTGACCAAAGGTACTCAAGGCTAATGAGAGAGGAATTCAAGTCTACAGCCATGGAAAAGTTGATGTGGCTGCAACAACACCGAAGGAAGTCTCGCAAGACACCAAGTTTCAGCTTTTGTGGTAGATGTGAAGAATGTTGTGATGTTGGGATGGTTGATAATGCAACAAGTATCTTAAGAGTTGCTATAATTTTCTCAAGAATTGTGTAAAATGTTAAAAAGAATGTAGAAGCACAATGAGAATGGAGAATAGGAATTTGAAGGTCAATTAGGAGAGAAATATTCATTCAAAGGTCAATTGAATGGTGCAGGGGTGTTACATTTCATCGCCAATGGAGAATGTAATGCCTCTATAGATTCCAGAGGCAAGAATCTTTTCAAGATGATAGTGCGCCACACTGACATTTGCACGTTGCATGCACATCCTTGAGTGAAATTGCCCCATCAACACTATAAAAATGAACCAAGTGGACGTATGAATGGAGGATGTGGAATTACATGGCCAGGTTTGATTTTTATAATGTGAAGGGTGTAAAAGGGGAACTTGCAAGGGGGGTGCAGGGTAAACCCATAATAGTGGGTTACAATCTTTCCATGAAAAAAATTTAGAAATTCCCATCAAAAATTTTAAAATGTCTTACCCCTTCTAATGAAGGGGGTTTGAATGAACCCCCCCTTCTAATGAAACCTTCTTCGAATGAACCTCCCCCCCTTATAATGAACCCCCACTTCCTTCTAATGAACCCCCATTTACACCATATAGGGGGATTCATTCGAACCCCCCTTTTTTCATCTCCCCCTCCACCATTTCAAATTTTATGCATTTTTTTGACTATCAAAGCCCGAGAAGGAGGTGCAAATGGATTCAAATTGATAAACCAAGGTGGAGGACTATAATGATCGAAATGTGCTTTCCAACAATTCTAAATTTACTATATTTTATTTTTATTTTATATTTTATTTTCTAGTTTTACTAAACATAGGTTTTTCATCAAACATCAAGTTCAGTGAAAAATCATTATGGAAAAATAGTAAATTTGAGAAAAAAATTTGAAAATTATATACGTACTAGGTATTGATGTCCTCATTCCAACAAAAAAAGAAAAATTGAATTTCAATACATACCAAAAACATTATGTGAGCCGAAGTGCACGTAAGTCTAAAGTGTAATTGGTTTGACTTAAAAACTTAATTAAAAGAAAAATATTCAACAAAACGTTATGAAACAAAATGAAAGCACTAGATACTAGTCTTACCAACCTAAATTCAAAAGAATCAAAATTTCATCCTTTCTAGAAAAAAAGTTATGTGAGACAAAGTACACACCACTTTTTAAAAATGTTGTTTGCTATTAAAAACTAGTTATCAAAGGAGATACAAAAATAAAAAAAATAATTTCAAATTTTTGTAAAAAATATATTTAAAATCTACAGACAAAATCTCACAAATCACTAGTTTACATAATTTTCAAATTCCTAACAATTTACCTACTATAGGTGTCAGAAAGTGAAGTTTTTTCTTAAAATGTTGATTTCAATGTCAACTTTGGCCAAAAAGTGTAACCATTTTTGTGGGATGACCCTACAAATTCACTCCTATACAATATCATGCATTCATCTATTTAGTATCATAGAAGTGATCTAGAAGTTTGATAAAAAAAATTAGTTGTTTTCAAGGTAGAGAGATATCTTTGGTGAAAAAATTATGTTCAGAATATCCTTTTGAAGGTTTGTTTTTCTCTTTGGTATCAATGGAGAGTATTCCTAAACATATTCTATCATATTCTAGGTATTTCAGAAGATATTTTCTACATGCAAGAAGTTTGAAATGACAGAAGGCCATTTGTGCTTGTCTCTCAACTAGTTAGTGTTTGAGAACTATGTAGTAATGGTTAGAAGCGTGAAAAATTCAAAGGTAGAATTTTGTGTTAATATAGGACCTTGTTAAGGTTCCTATGGAAGTACATGACATCATGTTCTTTTGGCATCAACAAATTTTAATTAGGACTGACCTGTTATATGTTTCATGCAATTTTAATTTAGGTCCACTTTGTTTCTTCCTTGTTAGTTGTAGACCCCAGCCGACATGGAGAAGAGTTAATGCAATGTCATGTATGCATTCCTCAGTTGTGAAGATGTGCACAATGTGAAGTATAATCAATGAGAAGGTGGTGAATGAATATACAAAGAGACGATTGTGTGGACTAGTGTTCAATGTGAGTTGTCCCTCAAGTGTGTATCATTATCAGAAGATCATAAAGAGTGTGGCAAAGAGTCTTAATCTAGTTTAGAAAGTGTATGATATGTGTCAAAGATACATTGAAGATCCACAATCTTTGTCTTTGTAATTCAGTAGGAGTGGTGTTCTACTTGTTGAGGTAGTGCTCAACTCATTATATTGGGGATTGGTGTCTCCTATAGGTTGGTGCCTATAAGTTTAATTCGGTACATTGGTGTCTCTAGTAGGTTGGTGCCTACTTCATATTGTAAAATTCACTTGTCATGATATTGCTTTGTGAGGCTCGATTTCAACAATAGATCCAAGCAACTATTCTCATCATGGTTTTTCCTATATTTAGTTTCCATGTATATTTGGTGTTCTACAATGTGGATGCATGTTCTTGATTGATACTTGATTAGTATTAATGAAGATTAAAATCCATGTTCTAGCATATGTGTTGAATTTAAAGAGTTTTAAATAGATTTGATTTAATGATTCACCCCCCCCTCTCAGTAGATTGTGTGCCTTTCAACCATCACCAAGATGTACATGCAAAAGATAAAAATAATAATGATGAATTGATGATTCTAAACACCCTATGATGATGTACCTAAATACAATTATTATATGAAAAACTAGATACCTTTTGCATGAAAGTCAATGGGATAGAAAAATAGCATTCACATTTCAAGAAGTTGGCCTATGAACAAAGAGATTTAAAATTAAAAGATTGAGTAATAGGAAGTAGATTCAATCTATTCTAATGGATAGGAACACATATAGGGATCCTAATCTAGAGAGGACAGGGCCTAATGAAATGGACTAGTCATTTTCTAGGGTGATGAATATAGTAAATAGATAGGTGCTAAGTTCAAGGTTAGGATTTATTAATCTACCAAATTATGCAAGTTAAGTGCTAAGACCAAATATTTGCATAGCATCCACAAGAGTGGCATAAAATAATGAAGTAAAAATGTAGGATATGGAATTATAACTCTTACGTGTATATAGAATTACAATTACACACACACCTATATTGGCATCATGAGATTGATCAAAACATAATATACTATGCTAGCCCCATCTTTGTGGTTAAATAAATATAATTAGTGTTCAAGATCAAATTGAGATGGCAAATGGGACATACCTTGAAATTTGGGATTTGATTCTTAATTGCATGAAGTTTTCTCATTCATATTTTTCTTCAAACTCATCAAATATTTGTACTTTTGGTCAATTTCCTTGGTATGATGTTGAATTATATACCAATCTAAAAGATCTTGTCAAAAATATGAAATAATTTATTATTATCAAATTTAAATACAAAAAATGAAAATAATCATTCAAATTATAGAAAATATGAAAGTAACAATTGATGCTATTAAATTCAATTTAAAAACATGTAATTTCAATATTCTACATCAATTAAAGAAGAAAAGTTGATAGGTTTGTGAAATAATAATTTCATTTTTTTCAAAATAATAAAAATTATATTTTTATTTCATATAATGCATAATATATGAAGTAAATTTGAGTGTGTGGGTCTAGAATCATGGCATGTAGATTTTTTTTTTTATCATTTTAAGTTTCTTTCTTGAAAAAAATCATACTAACATTATAATACATGAGCATGTTATAACACAAGACCATTATATTATATTCACATTATAACACAAGTGTTTTATAAAACACTAACACCATAGGTTTCCTTAGGGTATGCCAAACCTTAGGGTTATATTTTCCTTGGGAATCTAACCCAAAGGGTTGGGTTAGTGCAAGATCATGGGGGTCCAAACTAGGCCCTTAAGTGGCAATGATAATTCAAAAAAATAGATTTAGTCAACTTGACATAAAAATTTGAATAAGTTATTAACATAATTTGAAAATAATGTAAAAACAAAATTTGTAGAAAATTGAATGTAGTTTCTAATATACTATTCCTTTTTTGAAAAAAAGTAAATCTATTTAGTGAAAATTTTAAATTTCAATGTAGTAGTACTAAATTTTTAGAAAAAAAATAAAAAAGCAAGTGTATGTCTGACCAAACTAAGTACAAGAAAAAAGTAATATATTTATTTAAAAATTTCAATATAAGTAGAGGACACATTCTCGGATGTGCCACATTTTTTTTGTAATTTTTTTGCAAGTAAATAATTAGTTATGAATTTGTTATTAAAACTTTTGAAAAATACTAAAACTTGTTTGTCTAACCACCATAACTTGGTCTAAAATATATGAAATTCAATTTTTATTTTTCTTATCCTATAGTATGGGAAACATAGAATGTGCTACATCTTTTGAATTCAAAAAATGTGAAATCATTTTAAAATTATAGATTTTTTCAATTAGCCTATCAATCAAGAATTTAGTTAGAACGTATGTATAAAACCAAAAATAATTATTTATTTAATTCCAAATAAGGCATATCTCATATTTTTGGAAAATTGGCAACTTTCTCAATAAACCCTTTTCATTTCATCAATTTCGGATTAAAAAAAGTCGTCAACCATTTTTGGTCATATCAACACTTTTTGGACCCCCATGATCTTGCACTCACCAGGTGGACTTTCTTGTCAACTTTTAGGGACATGTTTTATGCAATTTTTTAAAAAATGACTAAATTAAATTTTCTATTCATTAAGATTGTGCATCATTCAATCCTAATCTACAAAAGTAGTGCAATACAATTAAGAACTTTATTACCTTTCTAACCATGTAGTTTCCTTTTACATTTTGAATATGTTAATCTTTTGATCTTCAATTTATTTTTCTAGTGTCTACCTTTTCCCCAAAAACTCTATGTATAGTATTTTAGTGTCATTTATTATACTTTCAATCTGAAATAAATTTTATTTTTACATTCTAGACTCTATTATATATGTATTAAAAATAAATCTACTTTTGATTAGTTTTCAAAAAAATTAGGCAAGTGTACGATCAAATTCTTATTTTTTAGGATGTGTCCACTTTAAAAATGAGTAAAAAATCATATATTGATCAAAAAGTTTAAAAAATGACATAAACTAAGCAATACATTATCTAATTTTCCACTAAAGCAATTTGTGAAATACCTAAACAATGTTTATAGGGAGAACACTTGACACTATGTTATATTTTTCTCACAAAATACATGAGAACTTTATGTGCTTCCCCTATTTGAATATATTAATCTCCACATTTAAAAGATTAATAAAAACTAGATTCTAAGCACTACTACTCTTTTTCTTGTCATAGCTTAAAATTTCAAATGTGGCTAGTTTCAATTTCTCATCCAAGATCAATTTTTACTAATTAAAAAAAAAAGTCACCACTTTTACCCTCTTTTGGCCACCTATTTTTTGCACATAAAGTATAATCACATGTATAGATTATAATTCAAAGCATGCGAAATTGGAACCCTCGTAATACAAATATTGCCTCATATTTTATAAGATATCCAAAATACAAGTAAAAATACAAAAAAATACATTAAATTGAAATAATATGTATTTTGTGTAGTTAAAAAATTCAAGTGGTTAGCTCCATAGTTCTTATAAATAATTTTCTACTTCCCATTTGTTTTCAATTTCCCAGCATATAGCCTTTTTTCATAAAAATGTATTTTATGGCTTTAAAAAGATCACATTATTATTTGGTTTCTAGTCAAACACGTGAGCATGTGCTTAAACCTTGAGTACTAGGACTTATGGTCGCCACAATTTTGAGTGGTTATGCTACTAAATTCGATGGAGGGGATGATGAATCTATCACATTGTAGGATTAAAGACCTTTGAAGCTATAAATGTCCAAGGTCATGGATCTAATGTGAACAAGTTTTGTTTAGTTAGCTATGCAAGGTCTAACATCAAAACTACATAGTTTGTATGATAAACCAAATAAACTAAAACATTTTTTTCTAAATAATATTTCTCAAAATTGTATACCTTGTGATAACTGCCAATTTATTTAGGGTATGGCATGCACTAGAATATACCAATTTGTTAAATAATATCAGTCTATTGTGCAAAAAAGAAAAACCATATGGCTATACAAAAGTGTATATAACTTTTTAATGAAAATTTGAAACCCTAAAAAAATGAATTAAAATTTTTGGCACCAAATCCATCATGCATTACATGGATTTATATGGTATTTGGCCTTTTGAGATCAATCTTTTGGTCTGTTTGGACCTATGATGGACCATTTAAAATATATTGATTGAAACTATATATAATAAGGGAATGGAATTGTATATCTAGAGCTCTAATACGATGTAGGAGTTTCTAATCAACCCCGCAATAGTCCAAGGATTACCTATAATGTGAATAGACTTCCACACAAGAGATAGCAATAAAATTATTATAAAGACAAAGAATTTATTATAAAATGAAACTAGTATAATGTATAATGAATAAATTCTTGTTAAAATGATAAGGATGAAACCATAGGGCATACTAATATCATGAAAAGTTTATTAGTCATATTATACATGAGTCACAAAAATTAAATGACATAAGCTTAAGTATGTAAGTGTTAATTGAATCTAATATGAAACTAGTTACATGATATACTATGTAGACAATAACAATGTCTAGGACCCTATGTTCCTTTGGAGAAGGAATAATGTACAAGAGATGGAACTCACTACAAGGGGCAAAATAAGGCTTTTGAGACCAATCCATGTGTTGACTAGAAGTTGATCTATACAAATAGCATTTGAATCCTATGTAAGAAAGTCTTATTTTGCAACAATGGTATTCAATAGTCTCTTTAATTCACACTAATGACTACTAAATGACTCTAGATCTTTTTCTTTATGTAATTTTTCAACATCCTATTTCCCAATCATGTAATGGAGAATTTTCTAAACATCTAATAGGTTTTGCACATAATTATGGGGTCGTCATAAATAAGCGTTTAGACCCATTAACCCAAATTTAAGGATAAGGTGATAGAAGAAGGAAGGGTTGTACACATGCTAGCATACACATATAATTTGAAAAAATAATGGTTCTCTCTTGATTTGGTCACTAGACTAGAGCTAATAAGCTAACCAATAATATAAACGTTTAGATTTGCACTAAATAACAAGTTCTATGAAGTTATTGTTCTCCAAAATTTCTCCTCGCCACCTCTTATAAAATATCACTTACAAGAGATTCTACTTATTCTTCTTGGGGGAACAATAAATTTTAGTGATGGGGAGGATATGCTCCAGTAGACCAAATTAAAATATATTTTATATTTAATGAAACTAGGAACCTTCAAATCATATTTTGGCTTAATATTGGCTAGTGCCTAAGTTTTAGAGCAAGGTTTGCCTCTCAATGGCCAGAAATTTCTCCTAGTATTCATCTCATGACATAATTCTCACTTAGGACAGGCTACAAAAATATTGAATTCAACTACCCTCTTATTTCCATCTTTGATATATTTAGCTTCAAAAATCCCTAACTATCTTCTTATTAACCACTCCTTAAATCTTCAACATTAGTCTTATGTATTTTCCAAATTTGAATTTGTTTAATGTCGGAAACTCTTCAAAATCTCTTTAGGGTATGAAAATTTTTGAAACTAGAATTACTAGCCTATCTTTCTTTATTAAAAAACTTTAGAAATAGAGGATTAGGAAAATTGTTCAAGATAATTAATTATCTATTGAGATAGTGAGCATCAAGCTAGTAAGAGAAAAATTGAAGGTTGTCAATACTCAATGAAAGTGGCACATCTTAAAGAAAGGAAATTATTAACCTAGGACTAAAAAAAATCAAATCTTGGAATTTCATGAATAACCCCTATTAACAGGGATCAATGGGTTAATCCAACTAAAATTCCTAGTGCACCACACAAACATCTATGAACTGCACTTGCATCCCCAACAAAAATTCCACCACCAACACAAAAGATAGGCACCAAGTAGATGTATTGTAGATGGGTCATGTAGAATTTCTTAGTCGGGCTTGATTTTCTAAGGTGGAGGGATGCAAAAGGGGAATTTTTAAGAGGGGTGTAAATTTGCTCCTATATGACATGTTTTATGTAAAACTTTTAAAAATGACTAAATATCAAATATGTTATGCATTAAGATTGTGCATCATTCAATTGTAATCTACAAAAGTAGTGCAATACAATTAAGAACTTTATTACATTTCTAACCATGAATTTTTTTTTTACATTTCTAATATGTTAACCTTTTAATAATCTTCAAATTATTATTCTAGTGTCCTCCTTTTTTCCAAAACCCCTGTGTCTTAGTATCTTAGTGTCATTTACTATAATTTTATCCAAATTTGAAATATATTTTATTTTTTAAATTCTAGACTCTTTTCTATATGTATTAAAAATAAATTGACTTTTGATTAGTTTTCAAAAAATAGGCAAGTGCATGATCAAATTTTTATTTTTTAGGATGTGTCCATTTTGAAAATGAGTAAAAAAACATATATTGATCAAAAAGTTAGAAAAAAATGACATGAACTAAACAATATTAGCTAACTTTCCACTAAAGCAATTTGTGAAATGCATAAAATATGTTTATAGGGAGAACACTTGACACTATGTTGTACATTTTTCTCACAAAATGCATGAGCACTTTATGTGCTCCCCCTATTTGAATATATTAATCTCCACATTTAAAAAATTAATAAAAACTAGATAGCAAGCACTACTACTCTTGTTCTTGTCATATCTTAAAATTTTGAATGTGGCTAGCTTCAATTTCTCATTCAAGATCAAGTTTTACTAATTTCAAAAAAACAAGTCACCACTTTTACCCCCTTTTGGTCCCAATTTTTGTGCACATAAATTAGAATCACATATATACATTATAGTTCAAAGCATATGAAATTAGAACCCTCATAGTAAAAATATTGCCTCATATTTGATAAGATATCCTAAATAAAAGTAAAAATACAAAAAAATACTTCAAATTGTAATAATATGTATTTGGTGTAGCTGGAAAAACTAAGTGGATAGCTCTATAGTTATTATAAATAGCTTTCTACTTCCCATTTGTTTTCAATTTCCCAACATATAACATTTTTTCATAAAAAATGTTTCTTTAGGGCTTTAAAAAGGTCACAATATTGTTTGGTTTCTAGTCAAACATGTGAGCATGTGCTTAGACCTTGGGTACTAGGGCTTATGGTGGCCACAATTTCTAGTGGTTATGATACTAAAGCCCATGGAGGGGGTGATGAGTCTATCACATTGTAGGATTAAGGACCTTTGGAGCTAGAAATGTCCAAAGGTCATGGATCTAATGTGAACAAGTTTTGTTTAGTTAGCTATGCAAGGTCTAACATCAAAACTACATAGTTTGTATGATCAACCAAATAAACTAAAACCTCTTTTTCTAAATAATATTTCTCAAAATTGTATACCTTGTGATAACCCCCAATTGATTTAGGGTATGGCATGCACTAGAATATACCAATTTCTTAAATAATATAGGTCCATTGTGCAACAAAGAACAACTATATGGCTATACAAAAGTGTATATATCTTTTTAATGAAAATTTGAAACCCCCAAAAAAGAATAAAATTTTTGGCACCAAAATCTATCAAGCATTACATGGATTTATATGGTATTTGGCCTTTTTTAGAGATCAATTTTTTGGTCTGTTTGGACCTATGATGGACCATTTAAAATGTATTGATTGAAATTATATAAAATAAGGGAATGGAATTGTATATCTAGAGCTCTAAATGATATAGGAGTTTTTAATCAACCCCATAATAGTCCAGGGATCTAACCTAAATAGCCTTCCACACAAGAGATAGCAATAAAATTGTTATAGAGACAAAGAATGTATTACAAAATGAAACTAGTGTAATATACAATGAATAAATGCTTGTTAAAATGATGAGAATGAAACCCTAGGACATACTAATATCATGAAATTTTTATTAATCCTATTATATGAGATAAAAATTAAATGACCTAAGCTTAAGTATGTTAGTGTTAATTGAATCTAATATGAAACTAGTTACGCAATATACTATCTACACAATAACAATGTCTAGGACTCTATGTTCCTTTGGAGAAGGAATAATTTACAAGAGATGGAACTCACTACAAGGGGGAAATAAGGCTTTTGAGACTAATCCCTATTGACTGGAAGTTGATCCATATTAATAGCATTTGAATCCTATGCAGCAAAGTCTTTGTTTGCAACAATGGTATCCAATAGTCTCTTTAACTCACACTAATGACTATTAAATGACTGTAGATCTTTTTCTTCATGTATTTTTTCAACATCCTATTTCCAAATCATGTAATGGAGAATTTTCCAATCATCTTATAGCTTTCACACATAATTATGGAGTTGTCATAAATAAAAGATTAGACCCATTAACCCCGTGTCACCAAAAAGTGTATACCTTGACACTTTTCGCTCATTTGGACCTTTTCCTATAGACTTTCGACCATTTTTAGTCCCTTTTTACATATTTCCAAGCCTTTTGCCGAAGTGTTGTAAGGTGTTGTAAAAAAATTTCACACTCTCCTAGGCTTGTCATCACTTAATCAACCCCTTGTTATGCTAGAATGCCCCTTAATACACAAACAAATCCTATCTTAGTGTGTTTTAATGAGACAATCTCGACAAACATAAACATAAACATTTTAATTACTGAAAATCAATGAAATTTACCCAAGTGGACTAGGTCACCACCTTGGGTGACCTAGTTCCATGTGGCATAAATTTCAATCTTAAGTTAATTTCTTTCAAGATTCTTGTCTCTAAAACCCTAAGGTCAACCTGTATGGTGTTATTTCAAGAAAATTAGGGCAGAAATTATATATATAAGCTCCAAAACCCTAATTTCTCATGATGCACTATTCATTTTCCTCTCCACCTCTCTCTCTCTCATCTCTTCTTCTTCTCAAGCAAGCTAGGATTTCAGACTCCAAGTCAACAAGACATCATTGTTGAAGCATTGAAAGGCTAAACCATTGCTGCAACTCAAGATCAATCATCAAGACAAGGTAAAAAATCCATCACTCTCCATTTCTTCATGCTTTACTTCATTGTTTCTTCATTTGGTTTGATTATCTAAAAGGGGCTTGACCAAGGCAAGCCCCCATACACTAACATCCAATATTTCTTTATCTCTTTGTGTGATTTGAAAGTAATGTAAGAAGATTTGGCAAGGAATCAAGGTGAAAGATCATTCAAAAACTTATCCAAGCTCACTAAGGTTGAAGAAACCCTAGTTGAAGCTTGGAAGACCTCCACAAATCAGATTCTGCACTTTTGGAATCGAACACCTAGAGGAGCAGAAAACATAGACTGAGACCTCCAAAATCCACTTCTTGACTTCCAGAAAGGCTAAAAGGGACTAGGTCGCCATTAGGGGTGACCTAGTCCCACCATAGAGTAATTTTGTGGTTTTTGGTGGATCTGAATACCCTTTTGGCAGAAACGGGTCCCAACAGATTTTCCCGATAGAAGGACTAGGTCGCCCAGAATGGCATAAGTGTCCTTCTCAACTTCTACAATATTTTTTCTAGGATTCCAGACCCTCATCTTATGCCTCTTCAGCCTTCAGGTGCACCTCTTCATTTATGTTCATTTTTGTTATAGTTTGTTTACATTTCCTAGGTCATTTGCATAACATAGTGTGTTTTCCAACATTGTTATATTTCATAAGTTGTACATTATTAGTTAGATTTCATTTTCTATTTCTAGCACTTAGATTATTTCATTTAGACATCACAATCACACACCTCACAACCCTCTCAAACCCTTAATCCTTTGAATGCAATCACCAAAAAGCATATCATTAGGTGAAAGAGAGCCACATTCTTCCAAAGATAGCTTCTAGGTGAAAAACCCTAGAATCTCATTGGGGAATCCTCTTTCCCTTATTTTATATATTTTTGGTGGTTCAAACCCAAATTTAAGGATAAGGTGATAGAAGAATGAAGGCATGTACACATGCTAGCATACACATAGAATTTGAAGAATTAATGGTGCTCTCTTGATTTGGCCACTAGACTAGAGCTAATAAGCTAACCAATAATAGAAACTATTCGATTTGCACTCAATAAAAATTTCTATGAAGTTATTGTTCTCCAAAATTTCTCCTAGCCATCTCTTATAAAATATCACTTACAAGAGATCCTACTTATTCTTCTTGAGGGAAGAATAGATTTTAGTGATGGGGATGGCATGCTCCACTAGACCAAATTAAAATAATGTTTATATTTAATGAAACTCAGAACCTTCAAATCATATTTTGGCTTAATATTGGTTAGTGCCTAAGTTTTAGAGCAAGGTTTGCCTCTCATTGGCAGGAAATTTCTCCTAGTATTCCTCTCATGACATAATTCTCACTTAGGACGGGCTACAAGAATATTGAATTCAAGTCCCCTCTTATTTCCCCCTTTGATATATTTAGCTTAAAAATCCCTAACCATCTTCTTATTAACCACTCCTTGAATCTTCAACATTAGTCTTATGTATTTGCCAAGTTTGAATTTGTTCAATGTTGGAAACTCTTCTAAATCTCTTTAGGGTATGGACAATTTTGAAACTAGAGTTACTAGCCTATCTTTCTTCATTTGAAAACTTTAGAAATAGAAATTTTTTTCAAGATAATTAATTATCTATTGAGAAAGTGAACAACAAGCTATTAATAGAAAAATTGAAGGTTGTCAATACTCAATGGAAGTTGCTCATCTTAAAGAAAGGAAATTATTAACCTAGGACTATAAATCAATCAAATCTTGGACTTTCTTGAATAACCCCTTTTAACAAGGCTCAATGGTTTAATCCAACTAAAATTACTACATGTGTTAATGGATTAATCCAACAATCATCAATAATACACAAGTACTAATTATACAACATATAGATGTATTCTTAGAGCTAAGATTTCATTTTTATTTTTTTTATCTTACTACTTTTACATATTAACCATTTTTATTATGTCATGATGGTTGTGCTTTACATTCTCAATTCACCTTTTAGATTTAATTATGAAAAAAATAGAAATGTGTAATATACTTCTTGAAATAATCTATAAGAATTGTGTATAAAAATAACTTAATCTTATAATCTAAAGAAAAAACAGTACATATAAATATAATTCATTACCAAAAAAGCAAAAAAATTGTGAGATGTTCTATGCAAACCTATTCATCACATGATCAACAAAGCATCGAAATAGAATGTGAATGCTCTATGCAAATGGAAATGCTCTTCATTTGAAATCCACTAGTAACAAACAAGAAAACAACAAGATGTGCATTAAAGGAAAGACAAGTTTATTAATATTACAAAGTTCAATGCATAAGACGGGCATTGCCATCTATATTTTATACAAAAGAGTTGACTTCGGAGTAACACTCATATGCCTCTTATTAATTTTGAAAATACACAAAATTAGCAAAGTAAAACTTACTTTCAAAACGTTGTGATGCAATGATAAAATGGCGACAGTCTGAATTTAGATTGGTACTACCAAAGGGTGGCTGAACTTTATATCAGTACCATTAAAAGATCTTATTTACAAACAATAATCATTCTGGTTATATTAAAAGAGAGGAGGAAAAAAACTCAAATAGCTTGCAAAATGAAGTCAAAGTGTCGTACCAGCCATTTATTATTCTCTGTAAGGTCATCCACAGCGATGCAATATACAGTATGGATCAATACAAACAGAAGGAAGAATGAGACCACCAAATGACTAAAGTCAAATGAAACGGGTATTTTTCCACTAAACTTGTTGCCATAAAGATCAATGGCAATGAGATTTTTTAATTTTCCTAAACTTGGTGGGAAGCTTCCGGTCAACGAGATACTGAATTAATTCCTGAATTAATGGTACACATACAAAAAGGTTTTAAAAAAAAATCACCTTTAATTAAAAGGTATTCAAACATAAAATGTGTATGTCGATAAACATAAAGATATTGTTGAAGAAGATGACTCTCAAGAAGAGTACCATGTGTTTTCTTCTCACACTTCTGAAGATGGTTCACAATCAAATTTCATTTGGTACGTGGGCTCAAGTACTACAAAGCACACGACTAGACAAATAGAATGGTTTTTCAAATTGTAACTCCATCATGATAAAGTTCCTCTTGGATATGACACAACCTATTATATTCAATGTATTAATGAGATCTCTTTGTAGTTTGGCATACATCATTTTGAGCTCAGTAGAGTCTTATATGTGCTAGGACTTATCAAAAATCTTCTATTTATCAATCAATTTCAGGATCATAACTTGATGATTAGATTTGAGAAAAATGGTGAGAAAAAGGTATATTTTATCTGTGATAAGTCTAAAAGTTCAAAGATTGTTACAATTGATTCTAAAATTTGAAACATGTTTAAGCATGATGCAATTGATAATAATCAATCATTGGTAACTAAGGATAATGATCTTGCCATGTTATGGCATCATCGATTTGGTCACTTGAGTACTAGCTATTTCTTGTACTTTGCAAGAAAGACATGGTAATAGAGATTCCCTAACTTGAGAATTCAAGTGCTATTTTTCTAGTTGTCTCACTAGAAAACAACATTGATCACCCTCCCATCCTAGTGAACACCATTCAAGCCAACCTTTGTAGCTAGTGCAAACCAGTCTATGTGAACTCATGACACCTAATCACAATTATTTCAATTACTTTCACTTTTTGATGATCATAAATAAAAAGTGTGTCTATTGCTTGTAGACCAAAGATGAATCTTTTTCTTACTTTAATTTTTTTTTAACTCTTTTATAGAATGAAACGAAACATCGTATTTGTTTCCTCCACATAGATCAAGGGGTGAATTCGCCAACATAGAATTCTCTACCTACTTGAAGGCTAATGAAATTCTATAAAATCCCCATGTCGAGCACAACAATTCTTCTTTTAAAATACAATTAGCACCAACTACCAACTTAGCCAACCAAGCATTTTCTATCTAGATTAGAAGTGTTAAATACAAGAGTTCTTCAATCACCAAGATGACAATAAATCAAAATAATTATATATGCTTAACCAAGCTCTTATAGCAAGGGTCATTCCTAGATCCGAACCTAAACCTCAAGGGTTCATGGTGACCCTACCTACATATCAGCTCGTGGGAATTAGAGACCTCGTAGTTCACCTACCTATGTCAGAGGGATTTCATTCTCTCCTCTTGCATGAGATCTTTGATCTCACTTTTAACCCATGACTATTAATTAAGCATTAAGTATAAACTTAGTCTAATTATAATATAATGAATTATAGGTTTGTCATCAAGTGTTGGATCCATATCAAACTTTACCAAGAATTAGTGTACAAACATTCATAATAATCACAAGAGGCATATCATATCATAATCTCAAAGATGATGTATGTATAATAATGTCTCAAGCATACATCACACATATGCCAAGTGACTAGCTCATGCACATCACAAGTACAATAGTGACTAGATCATACACAATCATAAGTACAATGATTAGCTCTTATGTGCATCACAAGTACAACAATGATTGTCTCATACATATACCACATTTACATTAGTGACTAGCTCTAGCATATATAACAATTACATAGTGACAAGCTCCATCATACTTCACATACACAATAACAAGCTCCAACATACATAAAAAATGTGTAATGACAAGTTCCAACATGCATCACATATAGAGTGATTGGCTAACACATCCACAAAGGCTGAATAACACATGTCCATGATGCATCCTACATAGGAAGAATATCAGTGTATTGCACACTACATCATGGGTCCTATCATTTCCTCCAATCTTTTACACCATTGGAAAAATGGGAAGAGGATTCAGTGTATCTCATACTACACCGCAGGTCCATCCTCAACCCTACAAGTCCAAGTAAATGACCTGGCAACTAGGAAGGGGATTCAGTGCATTCCATACTATACTCTAGGTCCATCCACCATCCCAAGGCTTTCCCCAAGTAGTGAACCTACCATAACTTGGAAGATTCTGACTTTAATCAACTATAGGTCATCGATGACAAGTTTATCCACCTAGGAAGAAGTAGTTCTCGACATATATCACCTTGTGACCTTAGTGATAATGTCAGCTATCTTCTTCACAATCTGGGTAACACTAACATCAGTCACTTCTCTGACCTCAGTGACAACGAGTGAAACCCCTCGATACAACGATTAAACCTAGATTACTATTACCCTCATGGATGAGTCCCTACCCATGCAATTGTTACAATTTCAAAATCATAACTAAGGTAGCCCATAGCAACCTTCACCTTTGTGAATTGGGTGAATGTCAAATAGTCCTTAGCAATAGCCTAGGCATCAATCAAATGAATGTCTGTCACTGCTCAAATATTATAGAGGTTCACTCTTGAGTGGCTCATACATAATGTGAATCAAAATCACATTCAATACATTTACAAGCCTATATATAGAGACCTTTAAATATGGAGTTAGTTTCATAACACATAAAAGTTACATGGACCAACATAAGATGGACTTTATGGGTATGTGCATGATCATCATGGAAAAAACATGCCCTTAAGTGGTGATGAAAATTCAAAAAATTAGAGTTAGGCAACTTGATATAAAAATTTGAATAAGTTATCTATATTATTTCAAAAATATGTAAGAATAGAATATGTAGCAAATTAAATTTGGTTTCTCAACTACTAGGTTTATTTAAAAAAAACTATTTGGTGAAAATTTGAAATTTCAATGGAGTAGTACTTAAATTTAAGGGAAAAAATAAGAAGTAGGTGTCTATCTGACCACCCTAATCACAGTAAAATGATAATATTTTTTTATAAGATTTTAGATATAAGTAGAGGAATCATGTCTCGATGTGATGCAAATTTTTTTGGCAATTTTTTTCCAAGTAAATAATTAATTATGAATTTTTTATTACAACTTTAAAAAAATATAAAAACTCGTATGTTTGACCACCTTAACTTGGTCAAAACTTTATGAAAATCAATTTTTCTTTTAATCCTATAGTATGCGAAGCATAGAATGTGACACATGTTTTAGATTCAAAAAATATGATACCATTTGAAAGCTATATATTTTTTCAAACAACCTATTAATTAGGACTTTAGTCATAATTCAAATAGAAAATGAATAATAATTATTTATTGAATTCAAAGTAAAGTGTAATTTATATTGGTGGATAGCTGGGAATCTCTTTCAAAAACTCTTTTCGTTTCATCAATTTTGGATAAAAAAAGGTCATTAACCACATGGGTCATCATATCACTTACATATCACTACTTTTTGGCCCATCATGGTCCTACACATACCCTTACCCAACATACTCATATATTCAAATACAAATTATAAATTATTCAATCTTCACTTACTATATAAAAACATATTATGTATTAGATACATGATATTAGACTTCCTTAACTCACTTCATACCCATATGGTACCCATTTCAGCCTCACATTGATGCTTATGGAGGAGGAAAGGTCAAACCAATTAGGAACAACCCCAACCTTGGAGTTATCCATCAAAACCCTCCCCCTTTGGACTTGAGGTCACAATGACATCCTTTTCCCAAGTACCACCTAGTACCCACTTCTAAATGGATCAAAGTCACACATAGTTCTCCTTACAAGGTCTCTCAAGGATACCTTTGCACCAATTCCCAATTTAGTGTACCTCTACCATGAAACTTCTATCCACATGTGTGCAAAATTATCAATTTAAACTATACCGTGGTTATTATTCCTAACTTAATGGAGGCATCATTTAACCTCTTACAATTACCTATCAAGGATATCATGAAACATTTGGTACCCTGATGATAATTCCACACATTTTATAACATATGGTTCTATTAGGGCTTAGAACTTATTCAATATCATGGTTCTTATACTATAGTATTTATAAGATTATTTTAAGGATCATAAATGCTTGAATGCTTCTTAAGAAATTTGGAAACACTATATCTATTGGAACAATATATGAAAACATAACTCATTAATACTTTAAAGTTCAGAAATTATTTACAGTTCTTTGATGATACATAATAATTTTATCATATTTTTACATTTATATATTAGTGTGTCACCAAAAAGTGTAGCCTTTGACACTTTTTCACTCATTTTGGCCTTTTCCCTTGGATTTTGGTCTTGTTTTGCCTTGATTCAGTCTTGAATGCTTGCAAATTAACAAGAATCTAATGGTGTTTTGCTCAGGTGTTGCAAAGTGTTGTAACACATTTTCCCACTTTTCTAAAACCTTTTCAACACAATTCACCTAAACAACCCCTTTTTACCTCTTTCCAAGCCTTGTGCCAAAGTGTTGTAAGGTGTTGTAATGTATTTTCACACTTTCCTAGGCTTGTCATCAACCAACTAACCCTTTTCTTATGATAATTTGTCCCCTTAATGTACTTTTAGGCCCAACTTAAGTGTGTTTTGGGAGGCAAGACTAATAAACATCATTAATCACCATTTTATTCCCGACCACCACTTGAATTTTCCCAAGTGGACTAGGTCACCACCTTGGGCAACGTATTCCCTTTTGGCTTTAAATTCAAAATTAAATAATAAACCTAATAGGAATTTGCCTCCAAAACCCTAGTGTCAGCCTATCATGTGACATTTTCAGGAAATAAGGGTATATCTTTTATAAATAAGGGTTTTCATCTTTATTTTTCTCTCTCGTACACTCTTACTCTCTCTCTCCTAAGCTTATTTTTGCATCTTCACAATCACTCTTTCACTCAAGCTTCCCAAGCAAGCAATCAAGCACAAGGCACCTCAAGCAACCTCCATTTGAGTTGGTTCTTGCATGTTGCAGACTTCAACAACTAAAGGTTTGGTAAGTGTTTGTATTGAGTTCATCATTCAAGCATCCTTTCCTTTCATTGTTTATCATTTGGGTTTAAGTTACCATCAAAGGGGTTTGACTTAGGAAAACCCATATTTCGTAACCCCAACATTCTCTTTGTCTTTCCATGTGTTTTGCAGGTTGTACTCAGATTTGACAAGGAATAAAGTATTAAAGAGGGTACAATCATTCCATTCAAGTCAACTCAAGACACCAAAACCCTAAGAGGAGCAAAAGGACAGCTATAGGTCATTTTATGGAGATTTGGACATGGGCTTCTGTAGAAAAGGAAAGTACAGGTGGGGACCCACATAATCAGACTTTCAAGCTTTCAAAAGTACCAGGAGGAATAGGTCACCATCATTGGAGACCTTGTCCTTGTACCGAGTGTGAAAAAGGTTTTTGTATTTTTGGGTACCCTTTTTCTCGAAACCCAGCCCGACAAAAGGACTAGGTCGCCCATTCTGGCATAAGTATCCCTTTGCACATTTCAGGCAGATTCTAGAACATTCTAGGGCTTCTCATCTACAACTCTCCATTTCTAGGTGCACCATCTCTACATTTTCCATTTTACCTTCATATTTCATATATTTAGGGCATATAATTTAGCTTTCAATTAGTTTACATTTACTCTCATGTACATTATATAGTTAATTTAGTTTCATTTCATTTCCAACACTTAGCCACACTTCAATACACATAACACAACCTCATCCAATCCCTTTCCTTTGAATACAACTGCCAAAAATAACCATATCATCAAAGTGGAAAGAGTACCATTCATACACCAAGTGCTCCTAGGTGAAAAAACCTAGGGGTCTAATAAAGGGAATCTGCTTTGCCTTGTTAGCATATCCATTTTTGGTGGTTCATTTTGGTGAACTCGACTATAGATCACTTGTTAACTTTTTGATTTTGCATTTCTTCTTAGGAAATAGCTTGCATTGCATTAATAATTTGCATTGTTTGCATCCTATGATTTATATACAAGTGCATTAGTGAAATTTCATGTTAGATTTCACTTTGCATTACATTTTCATTAAGAAAATACAAAAAGATTTTCATTTCCATTCTTTTTTTGTATCAAAAAATCATAAAAAACATAAAAACTAGTTAAAATCTCTGAAAATTGTCAAGAACAATACTATTGGGACTAAGTTGCCACACTGGGTGACCTTGTCCTCTTGCACCATTCACTCTATAATTTCTAGCAATTTTAAAGCATTTTCAACATTTCAATTCTCTGGATTTGCATTTCTATTTTATGTTCTAGAATTTTAGTCTCTTTTGTTTACATTGCATTAGTATACACCCCACCCTTAGGGAACCTTGCATGAGCATTTGGTGTTCTCTTTCTAATACTATTGTGATATGAAGCTCGAGAGTCATGGCATCTAATGACAACACTATTGTTGTAGATCTTGGGCTATTGTAGTCTTCTACTCCTAGTATCGACAATAATACACTAGGCTTAGAGACCATCCTTAGTAACTCTTTGCACATAGGAGACACACATGGTGACAAAAAAAATAATGACCTCCCAAATGACAAGATATTCCACATCCATATTGATTTGGTTGACCTTCAACATGAACTAAGCCTTGAGAACATATCTAGCAATGCCATCCTCGCCATAGAGAACCTTCACCACCTGCTTGACCAAGACGATGATCTAGGTGTTATAAAGAAGATAGCATAAATATATCAAAAACATGCCTCTTCCACACCTAGGGTATCTCACTCACCCATCCCTATTGTTGGCCAAGGAGGACATTCCACTCCTCCCCACTTATGCATCTCCTAGTGTGACAACAACTATGCAACCAATTAGTAACGTGGTACCTTCCCTCGACATTCCTACTAGTGTTCCTACTTCCCTTGTGGCATCACATCCCTTAACCTCTTCCACCATCCCTACTATTAACATCCCTTCCACTTCCCCTTCCACCAACTTCACCCCATCACCACTTTCCCTTCCATCTCATACCACTTACACTGATCCCCTTATTACACAACTTTTTCACAACGTCACCTCCATGCAACAAAATATCTCCACTATCAACCAAAGTCAACATGGTTCACCTACCCACTATGTTCACACAAATCCATTATCCCTAGATATCCTATGCACCCCCTTGCCACAGGGAGTAGAAATTCCTAGATTAGAGAAGTACGGAGGGAAGGGTGACCCTTCTAATCATGTTAATGCCTATAATGCCTTGTGTAGAGAATTTTATCTTGATGACAAGTTGATAGCTAAATTGTTTCTTAGGACCCTAAAAGATGCCACCTTAGACTGGTTTTCATCCTTACCCAACAATTCTATTAGTTCCTTCAATAAAGTGGTGGATGCCTTCATCAACCACTTACAAGTCTACATGACCCCTAATAAAACCTTGGCCGATCTCATGAGATGTAAGACACTAACAAGAAGATAACAAACTTTATCTCTCATTATCAGGTGCTTTATTCCTTAATTGATGTCAAGATACCTGATACACATCTACAAAATACATTCACTAAAAACCTATTAAGACCTCTCCAAGATAAGCGCACCATCATGAATTTCCCTTCCTTCATGCACTTGTGTCAAGTGATATGTGATTATCACAACTCCACTAGTAGTCGTGATACGCAATCCACTTCTAGTAGAGTTGAGAAATTTGACCCTTCCACCCAACCTAATTCTCAACCATTCTGAAAACTAACCAAAGGGTTTTTACAATTTAACCCTCCATCCCAAACCCCTCCACTTGTCAATAATCAAGTGTTTATTGTTCGATTTGTTGTTCCCTTCAATTATAGAGATCCTAAATGCACCTTCACACCTTTACCAGACACCCTTCATAGCACCATGACTCAACTACTCCAACAAAAAATGATATCCTTACCTCCTGTCCATGCACCCAATCCCAATAAACCATTACCTCCATCCTATAACTCTATTTCTTAATGCTATCTGCATCAACAACATGGACATGATACCGATCAATGCAAGCATCTCATGCACCTTGTGCAAGACCTAATTGACTCAGACCATCCATTTGTTGTTTGTACCAATGATAAAGGAAATAAGTCTATTGCGCCTCCCAATCAAAACTTACAGAGTTTTTACCAACCCTATGCTTGAACAAAATGTTTCCTTTGTCAAAGCTGGTGAAACTTCACAAACTAATGTTATGAATGTTGATACACAACATGCACATTTAGATTCTCTTTTGAATTCCACCCATGTCAACCCTATGGATGAGATGGTGGGTGTGATAAACATCATCCATTGTAAGGGCCATACCAATACATCTTTTGATATTAATTTTACATCTCAAGATTTGCTCAAAAACCTTCTTGATGGTCCTCTCTACATAGCCATTATAATCTAAGCCCACTAATGGGGTACTCATATATCCCGCATGTGGTGAGAATGTGATCACTAAAGAGTTTTTGGTATTACATGACATTGCTCAAGATTTTTATAATATACCCACTACATGGATCAAAACACATAATGGTTTCACATGCCCTACGATTGGATCAATCGCTTTCCCATTACAGATAGGTCCTAAGACATTGGAAGTGACATTCTCTATCATCCCACAATCAGACCAATTTTTTTTGCGATTAGGCCACCCATGGATTCCTTCAATGAAATTGTTCCCCTTTGTTATTCACAAATGTGTGAAGGTTCATGTTGACAATGGATTATTCACTATTCACCATAGTGGTTTCAATCCTCCATCTTCTAAAGGAAATTTCTCTTTGGAATCCTTTTGGCCTGAGTCCATGGAACCTATCACACCTAGATGAGATTTATTTTTTATTTCCTATCAAAAGTTAAAGAAAAGAAAATATATGATCTCTCTCTCCACAACATACCCCCTTCTATTTTGGAATCACCTATCCTTGATGAAGCTATGTTGCAACCCAAATTTGACATGCCTAATCAACCCACACCTGAAACCTCTTCCACATTATCCAAGAGGCCTAGGGATCATGAAAACAATTATATCCTCCCCCCTCGCATCAAACAAGTGTATAAAGCTAAGGAGAAAGTGGATGAGCCACCTGTAGTTCCCCCTATTTCTCCCCTTAGGAACGATAAACAACCTATGGTGGATCAACCCACTCCTTCCCTGATAACACTTGACAAAAGAACAAAAATGAATAAAGAAGCTAGAGAATGTTGGTATCCTTCTCTTTCTCGCCAATCACATGATGAAGTAAACATTGAAAACCATGATCCACCTTTACCTGAAATAGTGCCTAATGACCCTCCTCCCCCACCCGTACAACCTAATCCTATACCTCCCTCACCACCCCTCCTGCATTCTACCATTGATAATGTCATTAGACCTACCATTGTCATCAACTTAGATGATGATGATGATGAGAATGCTAGGATAGATGAGGAGGTACACCACACTCTGAATTCACTATTTTCCTCTTCCATGAGCATACATGACAATTCTCCTAGGATGAGCGTTGACCTTGATGCTAGTTCGACAATTTATGATGTACCACTCGCTAGTCGCCCACCTAAATTCTATAATGAGCAAGATTGGGGGACAGATAACTTGTTTGTTGAGTGACACACATGTGCCTTACTAATATTTTATTCTCCTTTTGCATTTATGTGTCATGTTTTCCTCGTATTGTCATGTTTTATTTTCCCCCTCTTTGTGACATTATTCTATATGTATCTCCATTCTTCTCTATGCCGTGCAATCTTTTTGCTTTATGTTTATTTTTTCCTTCCATTTGGGGATGATGCAAGGCATTAAGACCACAATGTCTTCTTCATGTTGACCCAAATGGACACTTTTCCCTTTTGATTCCTTTTTTCTTTCCATTTGGGGATGATGCAAGGCATTGAGGCCACAATGTCTCCTTCATGTTAACCCAAATGGACTCTTGTCCTTTTTGTTTCCTTTTTGCCTTCCATTTGAGGATGATGCAAGGCATTGAGACCACAATGTCTCCTTCATGTTGACTCAATAAGACTCTTTTTCCTTTGTCTTTTCCTTTTTTCTTTTTTTTCCTTTTGGGGATGATGCAAAGCATCGAGACATCCTATGTCTCTTCTATGTTGACCAAAAATGCCTCTTTCTTTTCATTTTCTTTCGCTCTCTTTGTGTCTTCTTCCAGTTCTATGTATTTGGGGAGATGATGATAGTTTTGTGCTCTCTAAATAAAAATTGAAGGAATGAACATACTAACCCCAAATCCGTAGATCCCTTTTGTGTTTGGTGTTTTTCATTTTGGGGGCAACCCCTTTCCCTTTCTTTTCCTTCTTCCTTTGCATGACATAGCCTTTCTTGGCACCTATCACTTGATGTAGGGATTTTCAAGTAGGCTCTCATGTCCTTTTCATATTTTTCCTTTCTCTACTTTAAATAAATTTCTCACAAAATGGTGTGTAGCACTTCCTTTAAAGTGGGGCCATACATTGGCATTATTTATTTTTGCATTTGCATTTGTTTTTCCTCGGTTCCTAGTGCAGAATTATCACTTCATATGATGTGTTTTCTCACTTTGTGGATGATATTGGGTGTAATGTCCTTCATAAGTGTGACTTATCTTAACATATTACATTCCTCTTAGGGGCCTAATGTGATGCACTACATCCCCTAAGTTGTAAATTTTCTATCCTTGGATTGGTCCTATCTTGGAGACATTAGACACAATGTTCCCTAAGTTAAAAGACCTCACACGAAATAAATACTTGAATTCTTCGAACATCTCTCTTTGCATTTTTACATGTATTTTTGCATTGTGCATACATGGCCACCTTGCATAACACAAATTTCATGCCTATTGTGTCATCTTTCCCGTGTTCATGAGTTCTAAGCATCCAAGGCTTTTCTTGTCTCATGAACCACACCCTTATCTTTTGTGGTGCCTTATCAAAGTTATCAAGAGGTATAGATTTGGTATGGTTGAGTGGGAAGCCCATCTAGTGGCATGAATTTTCCCATAGCCACCTTTGTGTGTGTGAGTGCATACCGACCATGTGTATGTATCTCACCTCCTTTTTGACACTCACTTGGTGAACAACTAAAAATCTTGTCGGCCTAGAGTGAGTACAACCTTCTTCCTTTTGGACAAGAAACCTAGATCTAATCCACAACTATTTGGACAAATGATCAAAGCTTGATCCGACATTTTTCTCTATCTCCACTCCTTCACATCACTCCTTGTGTGATCTTGTGTGCTAATGTTTAGTTGTCATGGGATTTTGATCCTTGGGGCTTGATCATCCCTCTTGATCATAGTCATCTCACCTTACTAGCATGAATACATTGGATACCACTCAACACACATGATTTGCCTACTTTAGTATGATTTTGAAGAAAGTTCATCCTCTCACTAAAGTGGAGGCTAAATGTGTAGCATTTGACACTTTTCACTCATTTTGGCCTTTTTCCCTTGGATTTTGGCCTTATTTTGCCTTGATTTAGTCTTGAATGCTTCAAAATCAACAACAATCTAATGGTTTTTTACTAAGGTGTTGCGAAGTTTTGTAACACATATTCCCACTTTTCTAAGACCCTTTCAACACAATTCACCTAAACAACCCCTTTTTACCCCTTTCCAAGCCTTGTGGATTTTGGTAACAAACACTGCTAGTATCACTTGGTGTTGTCACTAATGGTAACCCTAATTATCAAATAGGTATGCACATCATTATTTGATCATACTGGAGGATATATTGAAGATTGATAAAGAAGGGCAGAGTATCTGATAACTCGGTGATCATCGATTTTTATAAAGATTTCATGTAATTATTTTGTGTCACGCATGATGAGTCTAGAATTTGGCTTAGTTAGAGGGGTAGCATCTCTTGTTATTTTATGAAATTACCACAGAATTTGACATTATATGCTGACACTTTCATATAGTTTCTCTCAGTCATATGACATATGAACTAATTTATATTTTTCTGGTTTTAATGATATTTACCCATTATGTGGACCATCCATATTTATCTTGCATGTGATTGATGAATATTCTTTGAGGTGGTTATGATTATGCAATTACTATGTGTACTGACATTATTCTGTAGACATAATTGAAATGCTAAGTTGAGAAATACAGCCGCCAGCCGGTCAGGCTGAGGATTCATGCAAAGGTCAACTAAGGAATATGACAGATGATTCCTGTGTCAGTCGCATGTAACCTCCTTGCACCGATCTTCAATGGAATTGAGCATTGTGGGCATTACTACAGTGGTCGATTCCACATTTGGGCATGCATAACCGCCCTTTTCATTTTTCTCTAACTTTCCCTAAATGTTATCCTCTTAGTTAGTGGGATTTGATGGCCCTGTTTAGTTGATAAATAAGGCTCGAATCCTCCTTCCTTGGGCTAGTGATAGTGAATTAGTGAGTTGATTGCCAAGTTCTTGTTAAAGCTAATTATCAACCATATTTCTATAATTGCATTTTCTGATAAATGGAATAAGATTATGAGTTGAGTATCCAAGTTTTCTAGTAGTTTAGAGGATAATCATCCAAGGGGGGCCACTTGGTGAGTAATCCATTCCTTTAGTTTAGTTAGATTAGTGTTAGTTTTTTTTCAATACTTATTTAAGATCTTGGCATGGACTATTCCTGCAGCCACTAGAACTCTGTTATGTGATTGTTCCTACAACAAAGGCGGGGATAGTAGTTTATGTTGGATGCTTAGATTCTCCTTCCTATTATGCATAATCAGTTTAGATTTGCTTGAGTGATGTTCAACATTTTCTTTGTTTCCTTTCATGTAATTTGATTTCAGGCTTAATCTTTTCTTAGTTATAAAACTGAGATGACTACTCTCGAATTCCTAGTGCACATGCTGTGCTGGCCCATTTCAAGTTCATATCCTTGGGTTGACAATTTAAATGTACCTCATGATGGTTAAAATGGCTATTTAGGTTAGATGTCCAATCTTTGAATCATGGTAGTAAGAGCTTAGTTATTGAAATCATTATATGAGGCAGACATTTTTGGCACCGTTGTGGAGGATGGTGTCAAACTAGGGAGTCCTTTAGATTCATTGATAGATTTTATGCTATAGTATTTCTAAATTTTTCTCTTAGTATTAGAATTATGATCCACTATTTTTCCCCACCCATTCTTTGTGTGATTTGGATGATACTGAGTTGATACCACATGCATAGAAGAAGAAGAGATGCTTATGGGAAATTCCTTCCTAATAATATTGAACCATTTAAGCTAGTAGAATGTCCAAATCTTCCCAGAGACAAAGAAGAAGAACCACAACCCTTTGCTGATATATTCCTTGACTTGACCAATTTTGAATTTTCCCTTGAAGATCACAAGCCTGTTGAAGAACCTTTTATTCTATAATTTCATCAAGCAGAAATGGCTAATGCAAATGGATAGAGGCCTAATAGGTAGAACCAACTAGCTTTCCCCTTTCCCATTGCTGAACAGAATGAAGTAGATAACCTCAAAAATATCCCTACTTCAGTCCTTCCTAAATTCTATAGGCTTGTCATAGAAGATCCTAATACCTTCTTATTTGAGTTTGATATACTCTGCAAAAGCTATGACTATATGACTGATGCCCATAGACTCAAGTTATTTTTTGCTACTCTGAAAGAAGATGCATTAAGATGGTTTATGAGCCTTGGCATAAATACTATGTGAACTTGGGAAGATATGAAGACAAAGTTTCTTGAGATGTACACAACATATTGCAAGGGTAGTGACATGAGAGGAGGTGACATTTTTAGAATGTAGCAAAAAGATGATGAGAGCTTGGAAGATTTCATTTCAAGGTTTATGTTTTGTCTATAGAAATCTCCACATCATACACTTAATGAAGACTCACAAAAGTTACTTTTCTTTAGAGAAATTAAGGAAAGCTTCATTGATTCCTTGGATCTAATGGTAGGAGGAGATATCACTCAAGTCCCTTGGGATGATATCAAGAAGATATGTCAGAAATATTCTAGGGTAGCTTAAAAGAAAGGAAAAGCCTATCAATCCTCTATGGGTAAGTCATCTAGCAGTGGAGTCTCAAGGATGGACATTACTAATTTGTTGGTAGATTTCAAGAAAGATATAACTAACAATCTAGTTACTCAACTGGATACACTTCAAGATAAAAAGAAACATGAGGAGGAAGAAGCAATACTCACAAAATATTGCCCTTAGTGTAGAAAAAATAAGAAAGACTACAAATGCAAGGTGATAGCTAACATTGATAGTAAGCATATTCCACTTGAGTTCAAACCAACTTAGACTTAGGAATACCAAGTCTACTTTGTTGCACAAAAGAGGCCATGGGATTCAAGACAAGGTATGCCACCAAATCCACTATATTTTGCTAGACCATATTTTAATTCTTCATATTCATCTAGTAACCATTGGCAGCCACCCTATCCATCCAACTATGGAGTATACCCACCCCATTCTTGGAATAACCCACCCAATGCTTGGTCCAATTATCAAAATACCTCACCTCAGTGGCAGCAACCTCAGGGGAATTGGCAATAGTTTCAGGGACCCTGACAACCACCCCAAGGAAATTGGCAGCAAACATCTCAATGGAGGTGGCCAACAATGGCCAAATCATCCTACCAGCTATATTTATCCATCTTCTCAAACCCAACAAACTACTCTAATGCCCCCTCTTGCTAATCCAAGTGCCAATATATCTAAACCTACTTAGTTACCAGCCCAACCCACACCCAACCCAAATAATAAACCACAACAATAGCCTGTATATTCTACTAATCTAAACCTATTTCCTACATATTTTGTGAGCTTAAGTGACATACGCTTATGTTTAGGAACAACCTTGCAAGCTCCTTCCACCCCCATTATCACTAAGCTACTCATGGAAGAGCAAGAAAAATCTTTGACTAAAGCCATTCAGCCTTGTGCAACTAAACCTCTTGAACCAGCTCCAGTAAACCATACAACACAAGAACCACTATTTCCTCAGAGATTAGAAGATGCCAAAAAAAAAGAAGACAAGGAGGAAACTAGCTTTGATATCTTACATCAACACAAGAATATATGTGTCCAGATACCTCTATTTCAGGCCATAAAAGATGTCCCCATCTATGGAAAGGCATTTAAGGAAGCATGCCTAGAGAAACTAGGCAGGAAAAAGAACCCCACTACAGTCCATGTAGTAGGCCAACTTGCTAACATCATGCTTGGAAAAGTAACTATACCCAAGTACAGTGATCCAAGTAGCCCTGTAGTTGAAGTTGTTATAAATGGGATGAACATAAAGAATGCTTTGATTGATCTAGGTGCAACAATCAATACAATGACTAAAGACATCCTCCAACAATTGAATATTGCAAACATGAGATCCACTCCTATAGTCCTGCAGCTTGTCGATAGATCCACTATTAAGCCAGATGGCATAGTAGAAGACCTGGTGATAATCTTAGACTCCTGGGAGTATCAAGATGAATTCATGGTTCTTTCCCCTAAAGCAACACTAGGAGGATATCCACTTATCCTTGGTCAGCCATGGTTAGCAACTGCAAACACTTATATTAGATGTCTATCAGGTGATATGATCATTTCGGAGGGCACAAACACTAAAAAGCTTGTTTTGTATCCTCCAGCTCAGCCATCCCACAATGTAGAAATATCAGTATGGCCACATATTGGTGAAGAAGCCGAAGAAGTCAACTTTGTGGTGCAACTTATGATGCTCAAAACAAGTCCTTTCCTACAACTTCAAGATGAAGGTGAGGTGTTATCTAGAATCATTCACAACCAATGTCAGATAGAGGAAACATCATCTGGTCTGATAGAAATTGAGCAAACACTTTTGACCATTATGCATGATCTTTTTGCAACAAATCTTTTGGCAGAGAGACTTCCTGCAACCACTCTTCCTACATAAACTATCTCTATAGACAGACTTCCTACAACAACTATCCCCACAGACACAATTCCTGCAACAACAGGTATGTTTCACACAATGTTGCCGCTTGAACTTAAGATACCTTGTATTAATAAAGCAACTATGATAGAGCTAGTCACACAAGTACAAGTATCTGAGGGATGCTCTATAAACATCAATAGTAAATTGAATGAAGGACAATAGTTGATATTGGAAAATTTGTTGAAAGCTCATCAAAAATCATTTTCCTGGGATTATCATGACATGAAAGGATTAGACCCAAAACTCTACACTCACAAAATCTATATCAACTTGTATGCCTATCGAACAAGCACAACAGAGAATCAACCCTGCCTTGAGAGAAATTGTCAAAATTGAACTGTAAAAGCAGCTAGATGCAGGATTTACCTACCCTATTTCGGACAGCCAGTGGGTGTCCCCATTGGTGATTGTGCCCAAAAATGGAGGGAAATGGTAAGTTTTTGTTGACTATAGGGAGCTCAATGCTGCCACTAAGGAGGATCACTTTCCCCTACCTTTTGTGGATCAATTCCTAGAATCTCTTGCAAGAAAATAGTACGTCTCCTTTCTTGATGGATTCAGTGGATACAATCAGATTCAAATTGCATTAGGAGATCAAGAGAAGACTAAATTTACATGTACTTCAGGAACATATGCATATTTGGTGCTTCCATTTGGGTTATGCAACACACTTGCCACTTTTAAAAGAGCATTCATTAGTATATTCTCAGATATCTCCCTTGACTGCATGGAGATCTATATGGACAATTTTACTACCTATGGTGCCACCTTGATGAAGCTCTAGAGAATTTGAAGAAAGTACTATAGAGATGTGAGGATTAGAATTCATCCTTAAATAGTGAAAATTGCTTCATGATGATGCAAGAAGGTGTAGTTCTTGGCCACTACACTTCTCATCTTGGCATTCAAGTTGATCCAACAAAAATTGAGGTAATAAATAATTTGCCTATAACTGCAAAATAAAAGGATGTTAGGAATTTTAAATGATATGCTGACTATTATAGATGTTTCATCAAGGATTTTAGCAAAATAGCAACCCCACTATATAGTCTTCTGACTAAAGATGTTGAGTTTCAATGGACAGAAAGTTGTGATAAAGCATTTTCTGATTTAAAGATAGCTCTAACTCATGCTTTTGTACTTAAGGGACTAAATTGGGAAATCCCTTTCCACATCCATACTGATTCCTCAGATTATGCAATATGAGCAATCTTAGGACAAAAAGCTAAAGCTATTGAAAATGCCATTTATTTTGTTAGTAAAAACTTGCAGGGAGCTGAATTCAATTACACAATCATAGAGAAAGAAATGCTGGCAGTAATCTATGCCTTGAATAAATTCAAGAACTATATCACAGGTTATCAATTTTTTGTACACACTAATCATGCAGCCATTAGATACCTTATGAACAAACCTCTAATCTCAGGAATATTAGCCAGATGGTTGCTACTAATGCAAGAATTTGGCATAGCTATCGTAGAAAAACTAGGGAAGGTAAACGTGGTTGCAGATTTCCTCTCCAGGCTAACCTCATCAAATGATACTCAATCAATAGATGACTCCTTTCTAGATGAGCATCTATTCTCCATTAGCATGCAAACACCCTAGTATGCTGACATAACCAATTACCTTGTGACAGGGAGAGTTTCTCCTCACTTCTCCCCAAAAGAGAGAAGAGTATTGATTAAGAAATCCTTCCCTTTTTCATGGATGGCTGGGTGCCTATTTTCTACTGGACCTGATCACTTTATGAGAAGGTGTGTGGGGGAAGATGAAACCTATGACATTTTGCATGCATGCCATGATGAACCCTATGAAGGCCACTTTGTAGCTAAAAGGACAACAATGAAAATCTTGAACACATGATACTATTGGCCTACATTACATAAATATGTAGGAAGACATACAAGGAGATGTGATATATGCCAAAGGATGGGTAGGCCAACAAATTTAGATGAGATGCCACTCTATCTAGAAGTGGTAGTTACTCATTTTGACAAACGAGTTTTGGATTTTGTGGGACCCATTGATCTTCCATCCAACGGTAAGTCATATATTCTAGTATGCACTGATTATGTAACAAAGTGGGTTGAAGTAAAAGCCATGAATCATGTAAGAGACAACAAGGTTGCATAATTCCTTTATGAAGAAATTTTCAAAAGATATGGGGTACCAAGAGAAATAGTACCTGATCAAGGCACTCAGTTTACATCATCCCTTATTACACCATTGGTTAATGAATATAACATCAAGCATAGGAAATCCACTCCTTATCACCCTCAAGCAAATGGACAATTTGAGGTGACAAATAGAGAGATTGAGGCCATCCTCACCAAAATAGTGCATATTCACAGAAAAGACTAGGCAAATAGATTATCAAAAGCAATTTGGGCTTACAGGACCACCTGGAAGACAACTATAGGCTTTACCCCATTTGAGCTGCTATATGGGAAAGCAGCCATGATGCCTATATAATTTGAGCACAAGAATCTCAGAACTACTCTAGAGTTGGGGATGGATATTTCCAAGGAACAAAAGGAATGGATCATGCAGCTAAATAAATTAAATGAGATGAGGAAAACAACATTGCATCACACTGAACTTGTGCAAAGTCAAAGAGTCAAATGGCATGACAGATTTATCAAAGAGAACAAATTTTAGCTAGGTGACTGGGCATTACTTTATGATATAAGGTACAAGGATAATGTAGGTAAATTGCAGACAAGATGGCTAGGGCCATACGAAGTGGCATAAATATTTTTCAATGGAGTTGTGCAACTCATGACTATTGACCCAGTGAAATTCAAACTATTAGTGAATGGGAACCATCCCAAATTATATCACAAGGTAGCTTCAAAAGAAGAGTTCCTATAGCGGTTTATCCAACACACAACACCTGAGAATGGTTCTTGCAGCAATAGAGTTCCTCCAGCTGAAGGTAGCAGACCTAGTGTCCCTCCATCCGATTAAATGAGGTACGTACTTGTCATAATAAAGATTTCTACTTTTATAGAAATCCATTTCTTCACCCATCCGCCCATTTGTATCACCTTTCTCTCTCTTCCATCATTTCATTTCACCTCGCCCTTTCCATCATCATAATTGCTCAATTATTGCTCAGCAACAGAAGTATTTTTTCCTTGATCAATGACATGAATTCTCCACAATCATGTTTGTATTGTTTGTATACACTCAGGTACGTGCACATTAATTGCATTCTTAATTATCCTTTAGAGCGTTTCATTTAATCACTATAGGATAAGATGGACGTTCACATAATTTTCTTTAAACTTCCCTTTCAAATCAATCTTCCCATTTTGCATATGTGGACACATGTCCAAATTTAGGTTGGGGGGAGAGGTAAGAAATATGTAGAAATTTTTCCATATGCCGATATATGATTGTCTGTGTCAATAAATCTTATTAAGCTGATTCAAAATTTAAAATGAATGACGGCTCACATGTGTGATGTGACACTAAACTATCATCACCATTTCCTCTCATTATGATTCCTTTTATTACCATTTCTTCTATTCTTAATTTTGTCATAATTCTGAAATGCAAGTGCTAAGTTGCTAAAAATAGGGTAAGATGAAAATTCAGTCAACAAATTCACCCAGCAAGCAAGCAATTTATTTTTATTTAAAAAATATATAGGTAATTTTGTAGGGTGATGAGTTGAGCATAGACAATGGGAGGTAGACTTATTTGGAGTGAGTCCTCAGCTCATGATGCCTTGTTACAAGATGTTGTGTGCTTAGGTGAATTTCAGAATTGTGGGTGGCTAGATTATTTTCTAAACTTGGATGGTTTCAATGAGGGTATTGCATTGGAGTTCACTCAGACATTTTCAGATGGAAAGGCCATGGTGAAAGGACTGGAGGTCATAGCGACTAAAGAATTAATCATTGAAGTTTCAGGGTTGTTGACAGATGGTGAACCTTACCCTGTTTCTAAGGATGCCAGGATAGCCAGGGCCATATTTACAATGCATGGTGACCTTCGACTCACAATTGACAAGGTGCCAAAAAGATCTCTCTACCTGAGCCATGGAAGCAAGTTGTTATGCATATCATCAAATAAATCACTTTGCGAAGGTTGGTTGTTGAACCTACATTCAATAAATTTCAAATTGTTGAGTCATATGCGGCACAAGAGGAGGATGAGTGTGCCCAATGTATTGTACAACCATCTCTTTATTATGGCAGCATAAACAAAAAAATGTAGAGAAAATTTTGTATCCCACCACTGTTTAATTAAATTATTGGTTATAATATATTTGCATGATACAAACCCTGGAATGGCCTGGGATGATTTTGTGAATACTGACCAGTATAGACCTAAACCCTCTCAGCCTAGGGTTCCATCTCAATCACGTAGATCTAGCAAAATATTGAGCACAAATGAAGGCACCCTTGGTGCCTCAACCTCTGGTGCTAGTATGGATTCCCCCATTGAAAAAGAGACTATAAATTTTAGTTCCTCTGATAATGAGAGTGAGAAAGAAAATTCATCATCAGGTTTTGATGATGATGATGTCCCATTGAGAACTATGATAAAAACAAGAACACAAAAGAGAGAGGAAAAAGCAAGGAGAAGAAAATTGCAATCTACACAAAAAAAGGTGTCAAGCCCTTAGAAAAGGAAGGCTAGCACTATTCATCCTGTAGCCAAAGGGAAATGAAAAATCCCTCTCAATAAATCAAAGCCAGTCGACCCTAGGCTTGGCGAGACATTGGGTGAAAATATGGACACTCCAATGGAGTAGGAGAATGTACAAGAAAAATATGTGTTCAAAGAGGCAAAAAAAATGACCCTAGTGGATCTTGTTACCATTGCGGAAGAAGTTGGAACTCAGGAAAATGAGGAAAGTCAGGACTTCCTATAGCAAAGTCAAGAAATAGAATGAGGAAAGAGGAATCATACTTTAACAGCCTGAATCAGTGAGACCTCTTGAATCTATGTAGATAGTTCTCTATGGGAAGAAACCATCTGCGAAAAACTCTGGTAGGAATCCACAACCCTCCTAATTTTTCAGTACATACAACCATTTTAAATTTATGGGAAGAAATACAAAGAAGAGAGGAGGAGTGGAAAGAATAGAAGAAACAATTGAAAAAGGAAATTCAAATGAGGGATGAGAAGATCGAAGAAAAGAATGAGGAAATTGTTTTTTTGAAGGAAAGGGTAAGTGGAATTTCAACTCTGGTGCCAAATTTTTTTGAATGTAAGACCCCTCGAAGGGTTTATTCTTTGCACTTAAAGGAGAAATACCTTTCCTTTAGAATGTCAAGAATCATGTCAGGCTTAAACCCCTCCATTGAAATCCCTGCTGAATTTTTCAATGCCTATAGGATTGCTTCCCCTGAAGTGAAAAATTTGTTATGTGAATTTTATCTACACAATTTTTCTACCCCAAAAGATAAAGACTAAAACCCACTGCCTTATGTTGGAGACATACAATTGAGAGCATTTATGTCCTGGGTGCAGAATGAGATTAGTTGGGGTGAGCAATACAATGCTTACAAAAAGAAAGAATTCAGTATTCCCCTAGCCATCAGGGCTGAATCTAAGAGCCCCAAAGACATTTATACATATTGGAATAAATTTCTCTTTAGGCCGAGCTATGGTGACTGAATTATGCCTTGGATTGAGGTTGTGTATGGTGAATATGAGGTGAAAATTGCTGTAAAAGAGGATACTATGAGGGGATATCTATCCTAGCACTGGAACTTATTGACTGATGAACTAAAGTAGGTTGAGCCACACTTTGTTCACAATTATGTTGTTTCATTGAAAAGAATTGATAGATATATCCAGCTTGGGAGAACCAAAGGGCATGAATGGCTTCCCCTGACTTTTCAGCCGCCTATCCTCCTATGGCCTCTACCTAACTTCAAATTCTATAGGTATGACATTGCAAAAGAACAACATAGATGGAGAAGGCTTGATAAGTTGGGTGGATTTTACTGGAATCTTGATTCACCCACTGTAGACGCTAACATTAGATAGCTATCAGTTGCAAACTTCAATGCCTTAACAAAGAAAAATTATAACTCTTCCCCTGTTGGAGGACCAACAAAATGCTAGGTTGGGGGGAGAGATGAGTCTAGAATTTGGCCTAGTTAGAGGGGTAGAATCTCTTGTTATTTTCTAAAATTACCACAGACTTTGACATTATATGCTGAAACTTTCATATAGTTTCTCTCACTTATATGACATATGGACTAATTTCATTTCTACTAGTTTTAATGATATTTACCCATTATGTGGACCATCTATATTTATCTTGCATGTGATTGATGAATTTTCCTTGAGGTGGTTATGATTATACAATTACTATGTGTACTAACATTATTCAGTAGACATGATTGAAATGTTAAGTTGAGAAATGCAACCACCAACCGATCAAGTTGAGGAGTCATGCGAAGGTCAACTAAGGATGATGGTGGAAGAAGATTCCCATGTCATCCACATGTAACCACCTTGCACTGATCTTTAATGGCATTGACCATTGTAGGAATTACTACATTGGTCAAGTCCACATTTGGGCATGCATGTCCGAACAGATTCCCCTACATGTGTAATCGCCACTTCCATTTTTCTCTCATTTTCCATAAATGGAATCCTCTCAGTTAGTGGGAGTTGATGGAATTGTTTACTTGATAAATAAGGCTTGAATCGTCCTTCCTCAAGCTAGTGATAATGAGTTAGTGAGTTGATCACCGAGTTCTTGTACAAGCTGATTATCACCCATATTTATGTAATTGCATTTTTTGATTAGTTTAGAGGATACTCATCCAAGGGGGGACCCTTGGTGAGTAATTCATTCCTTTAGTTTAGTTAGATTAGTGTTAGTTTATGTTCAATACTTAGTTAATATCCTAGCATTAACTATTCCTACAGCCACTAGAACTCTTTTTTGTGATTGTTCCTACAACCAAGGTGGGCATAGTAGTTTCTGTTGGATGCTTAGATTTACCTTCCTGTTTTGCATAATCAGTTTAGATTTTATTGAGTTATGTTCAACATTTTCTTTGTTTCCTTTCATGCAATTTTCTTTCAGTCTTAAGATTTTCTTAGTTATAGAACTGAGATGACTACTCTATAATTCCTAGTGCACATACTATGTTGACCCATTTCAAGTTCACGTCCCTAGGTTGACAATTTAAATGTACCTTCATGATGGTTAAAATGGCTATTCAGGTCATATTTCCAATCTTTGAATCATGGCAGCAAGATATTAGTTATTGAAATCACTATAGGAGGCTGAAAGTGCATCTCAGGGAAATTTTTCTAGTATATTATCTTTGTTACTACTGAAGCACAGTGGCTCGTATCGATTCATGTGGATGTTAGAAGGTCTGGTTGGCTAATTCTCTATTTTATCTATAATGGAGCCGACTTCATGAATGTATTATTTTGTGGATGTAAGAGAAGTAATTAAGTTAAGTATTTTGGTGTTCATACATATTTGTTTGGGTCCTAGTCAAGTTGTGGCTAACTATTGATGATACGCATTGCATGTTTCTCATGATTCGAGCTGATAGTTATAATTAATTTGTGTTCAATTGAAGCCGAAAAAAGTGTAATTGAAATCTATGTTGCGGATATATATAAGATGTTTGTATCATTTTGTATGATGTATGAGGTGTGTGGTGATATGAATTGTGAAGAAGAGCAAACCAAAAGAGTGATAATGCATAGTTTCATTTGCACATAGAAGATTTGTGTTGTGTTTGAGCAAAACAAAACAAAAGTGCAAAATCAGTCTGTAGGAAAGTAGATCAAATATTCTGGTTAATCAGAGTTGTAATCAGGCATTTGTAGATGTTATTTTTCTCAGTTCAAACTCTCAGATGGTTTTAATTTTATTTTCTTTGTAAGGCAGTGAGCCTTCCCTTTAGGCAATGAGCTCTAGGTAGTGCGCCTGAATGCAAGTGCATTCTCCTTATTGTAATCATCATTTGAGTATACTCATATCATAATTGTGGATTGGAAATCCACCGTAGTTTCCCCTAACAGAATTTCCACGTAAAAATCTTGGTGTTATGGTATTGTGTTTATTTTCATGTTTATGCACTATGGTTGAATGTTGCTAATGCTTTGAAGATAAAGATTAATAAAGTTATTTTTTGCAAAACACCGATTCACCCCCCCTCTTAGTGTAGCTTGTTTCCAACAATTGGTATTAGAGCTAATTCCTTTGGAAGAATTTTAACCACTTGGGGAAATCTTGGAAGGTGTTTTAATGGATTCAAGCAGTCTTCAACAATAAATTTTGGTGGTCCTAGATGATCTTGATTATTCATTTAAGGTTGAAGTCCTGAAATTGCAAGAAAACCTCATGAATGCTGAAAAATTCATCGAGTCTTTGAAAGACAAAATCAATAAGTCTAGAGAAAAGAGAAAGAAACTATGTGATCAGATCAAGCAGAATGACAATAAGAGCATTGAAGAAGAAAAACTCAATCAAGCCCTAAAAGAAAAAATAGAAGAATGTGAAAAGCTTACCAAAGACAATAGAGTCCTAAAGCATGAGATATAATCTATCATGATGAAGATGACCTAGGATATTGAAGACAAAAATAAAAATGAAGAGAACCTAGCATAGTCCCTAAAAGAAAAATCTGAATTATGCAGCCGATTGGATGATGAACTAGAACAATCTAAAAACATTGAAGAGGCACTTGAAAAATAGATGGATAATCTCAGAAATGAACTTGCTGCTGCAAATGAGTACAAAGAGAAGTTCAAAGCTAGTTTTTCCATGCTTGATGAGCTAATTAGCAATTAGAGGACTCATGGCAACAAGTGAGGTCTTGGATATGAAAAAGGGGAAAGTTCTAGATTAGGACAAAAGAATTTCAGAAAAGGTAACCAGATAAACAAAAGTGGAAGGTATCTGATAAGACAACCTAATGCCCAAATATTTAATGGATACTATTTTAGTTGCAATAAGTTTGGACACATGGCTACTCAATGTAGAAGTAAATTAATCAAAGTGGTCAATCATTCTCAAGTCACTGTTTTAATTGTCATAATAGTGGTCATAAGTCAAATGAATGCAGAAATGTGAAGAATCAATCTAATAGAAATATCAGATGCTATACATGAAATATATTTGGCTATACTACTAACTAGTGTAGATCAAGAGGAAATCAATGGAACAACTGGTATAGATAGAAAAAAAATTATGTGCTATAACTACAACAAATTTGGTCATATTGCAACACATTGCTTGAATAGGAAAGGTCTGGTAAACCAAAAGAAAAATATGCAAAAGGATATCAAGGGAAAAGGAAAAGTCATTATAGATGTGTTCTGAAATCAGATGTAGAATAAATGGATGAAGAAATACCCCTCTGTTGAATAAAAGGTGTCAATACCAGAACCTACTTCTGGTAATTCCTTTAGGAATTAGTTTCAGGCCTTCGTCCTAGGGGGAGTTGTTAAAGAAATAATTTAACCCCCTAATCGGAAAAGATCACTGGATTTGGATATTTACACAAGGTGTGTAGATCCTCTACAGATGCAAATGAACTCATTAGAGGGAGTGGTATTCCTTATTGGAGGTTTGCAAAATATTTGTTCGCCATAGTGCATGGAAACAAGGTAACCAAATGAATTAGGGTTGAAGCATTTATTGCAAAAAAAAGGGTTAGATATGTAAATGATAAAAAGTAATTTCTACTCTTCATTTGGAGAAAATAAGGTTGGAGAGCTCTAAGGTGAACCTTGGTGATTTGAGGTGAAAATCAAGTGTGGAAGGGATTTATCAAACAAATTGTAATCCGAAAAAAAAGGTATTTATCAAAACACTTTGTTAAATCGTGATTTGGTGGAAATGAATACTCCTTTGGTAGTTGAAGTTAAGGACATACGCCATCCTAAATTTAAATGGCATCCTTATAAATCTCTTGAGACCAATCCATTAGGAGAATCTTCATATGTTCTGCATGGAGTGTTACACACATAAGATATTAGGGTTTACATTCACACAAATATTGGATTTATATAAAAAGCACATAATTGGAGAATATTTATGTGTGAAACTAGAATAGAAAACCCTAGAAAAGAAAACATTCACTTAGATTATGAAATTTCCCGTCTTCAGAGAAAATTAGTGGGTCTGGTATATCGTGAGTAGAGTGCATGCAGAATTCATGTGGTTAAAAATACCATTCAAGATAAAAAGAGAAGCTATAAGTGTTGTTATAGGTTTTTGTTCCTCTGGTGGATTGCCTGTTATGAAGTCGATAAAGAATCAAATGGTTAATGACGCAACTAGTTCTCAATATGATAGAAGGGCAATGAAAATTGATGACATTGCTGATATAGAAGTCAAATTTTATTCCATGGTTATTAGATACAAGATTCATCACTCCAAATGGGACAACTCAGTGTTTGATACAACAATTTATGCCGCCTACCAAATGGAAAAAGAAAATGCAAAATATGATAGTTGTAAGCTACTAAGGAGTCAACTAATGAAAAATGTTGCCAAGATTAAGAAAGATTAGAAAAACTATTTTGAATATGGAAACTTTCTTTTATGCCTATTTTTCTATTTCATGGGTGAAGTTCTAGGAATTGGAAAGGTTCATTGGAAAAAGGACAAGCCGGTAGCCACTTAGATTAGTGATTTGTTATACAATATTACAAACACCAAAGCAAGGAACGCAACTATGTGGGGATACTTTAAAAAAATTCAGACTATGATGCAAGCCAGAGAGAGGATTCCTACCTCCATTGTAAAGTTATAAAGATACAATCTACTTCATGGTAGATATTGATCAGTGTATGATGGACGATGTTGATCCTAGAATAATCTGGTGTTGGAAAAACAAGGATAGACAACTAATAGGGGGGGTGAATCAATTGTTGTAGAATTTAACACCTATCTTACTTTATCAACCTTTGATCTCTAATTAGATAATTAATAGTGAAAGCATGAATTGAGCAACAAATCAAAAACACACAACACCAATATTTTTGCGTGGAAACCCTATTAGGGGAAAAACCACGGTGGAGGTTAATCCATAATTATACCCTGTTAAAAGTATAATGAAAAATGAATAAAGAATGCACATGTATTCATGCACAGTGCCTAGAGATCACTGCTCAAAGGGAAGGATCACTGCCTTATATAAGACAATCAGATTAAATCCATCTGATAAATATGAACTGAAAAATTAGCTTCTTCATAAGCTTGATAACAGTTTTGGTTAGGCACAAGTACTCTTCACTCAAACTTCTTCACACTCTGCTCTACATTCAGATGATTTGATCTTTATTTGCACATACATTCACTGAGCATACCACACACACTCACTCACAAAATCTTCTAAATGAGGGAACAATCACTCTTATATATCTGCTACATGGATTTATATCAACCACTTTGTCGACCACAAAATAAAGAATAAATGAATTACAAACTGTCAGCCTCAATACATGAACAAATCTTAATGTGCACCAACCTAAGTCAATCACAACACAGTGAGGACCTAAATCGACATCCTTGAACATTCCAATCATTCAAAAGTTAATTCATAAGGATCTACAACATGCTACCACCATCATGTCATCTAGCAACATGAAAACTTAAATAAATAGAGGAAAAATCTTCAATCACAAACACAAAGATCAACATGGATGTACCATACTGATAGAGCATGATCTAAAAACATCACTAAACATATCAATAACATATACAATAAATCAATTCATTAGAATTGAATTCTCATCTTCAAAAACACTTGCTATAGTGACATAATAACTGCAGGAACACAAAACTTCATAAATTTCTTCAATATTGATGCACACCTCTAAGACTTCTAGATAACATACTAGATAAGATCAACAAAAAACCCTTTAATGTGCACCCTCTAACAATCAATGTACAAAACTAGCCATCACTTTGACCTTCTTAGCTTCACAGGTTGGTTGCAATATATTTATTATAATTTTCTCAATCTCCTCGACATATACAACCTTCAATATCATTAGTGCTAGTAGTGTTGACATCAATGACAACCACATATCAACAACACAACCTTAGCATCCAACATTCTCCCCCTTTGTTATTTATGGAAACAAATGATGTGAAAAATACCATCAACACAACTAACTGTTCACTTCTCCCCCTTTGTTCTATAATTCTCCTCAAATTTTCATAAGGTATTACACCTCTCCATAACTCTTCTCTCCCTTTCTCTTTCTAGCACTTATAGTATTACTCTTCTCCCCCTTTGACATAAATGGAAAAGGTACACAAGCTCTGAAGCACATATTTGAATCATCTGACTACTCCCCCTAAGTAGCAACCACCAAAACATCAATCTGAAACAAGATATGACTGTGAGTGCATAGATTGATGCAAAGAATTGCATATTATTTCAGATTAGGAGGGTAAATTACCCCTAAATTTTCTCTAATATACTCAAAAGTATCCTTAGGAAATGATTTAGTAAAGATATCTACAATTTGTTCCTTAGTAGGCACATATTCTAGTATGACTTTCTTATCACTCACTTTGTCTCTCAAAAGGTGATACTTGATAGATATATGATTTGTTTTTTAATTTAGCACCATATTCTTGGAAATTTTTATGGCACTTGATTTGTCACATAATATATAAATTGGCTCATCATACTCAACTTTGATATCTCTTAGCATCTGCTTCATCCACAACACTTGAGTATAATTTTTTGCAGCAACAATATACTCTACTTCAGCAGTAGATAGGGAAATGTAATTTTTCATTTTACTTAGCCAAGACACCAGCTTCTTCCCCAAGAAGAAAGCACCACCACTTGTTCTTTTCTTGTCATTCACATCTCCTACCCAATATACATCTATGAAGGCATTTAAGGTATGATCATCATCTTTAGGATACCAAAGACCAAAATCAATTGTTCCTTTCAAGTATCTGAATATTCTTTTTACTGTAGTCACATGTGATTCCTTTGTATTAGCTTGATATCTAGAAACCATGTATACAACATTTATAATATCCGGTTTGGTCTAAGTCAAATATAGCAATCCTCCAATCATTGATCTATATCTTGTTTTATTAGCCTTAGGAGAGTCATCATTCTATGTTAGCTTACATCTGGTTACCATGGGTGTACCAACTAACTTTTAGTCTTCCATTCCAAACTTTTTCAGTAACTCTTTCACATACTTGGATTGAGATATGAAGGTTCCATCATCTAACTAGGTAATTTGCAATCCTAAAATTAATTTCAGTTCTCCTATCATTGACATTTCAAATTCACTTTTCATTTCACCAGCAAACTTCATACACAAGTCATCATCACCTCCAAAAATATTGTCATCAACAAAGACTTCAATAATCAACTCTTTAAATCTTGATCCATCTTGAAATATAGATTGTTGTCAGTAGTACCTTTATTGAATCCAAGTTTCAACAACTATTTATCTACTCTTGCATACCAGGCTCTAGGGGCTTGTTTGATTCCATATAGTGTTTTCTTCAACTGAAACACCATGTCATTTTCATCAGTCAATTAAATTCCATCTGGTTGCACAACATAAAATTCTTCTAACTTGACATTTAGAAATGTTGACTTAACATCCATTTGGTAGACTTTGTAATTCTTGAAAGTAGCATATGCAAGAAATAACCTTACAACTTCAATTCTAGCAACAGGGGCAAATGTTTCTTCAAAATAAATACCTTCCATCTATGAATACCCTTTACATACCAATCTTTTTTTATTCCTTATCACTTCACCTTGTTCATTTAGCTTATTCTGAAAAACCCATTTGGTTCCAATCACATTTTTGTCTTGAGGTCTGGGAACAAGAATCCATGTATCATTTTTCTCTATCTGCATTAGTTCTTCCTTCATTGCTTCCATCCAATATTCATCTTTACATGCTTCATTGACATTGCTAGGGTTAGTCTTGGATATTAAACAATATTCTTCTACAATTCTTCTTCTAGTATGCACACCTTTGTTCTTGTCTCCTATAACCTGAATTTCAGAATGACTTTGCTTTACATACCATGGAATTTTGGGTTCTTATGTTCTTTCTTCTGCATTTCCAGTATCTTCTTTGTTAGAACTTTCTTGATTCACCAGAACAATTTGAACTTGACTTTGTCTCTAAGAATTATTTCCTTCATTAGTATTATCATGTTGGTCATCTGAATCATATCCACAGTACTTGGATGATCTATCAATATCCTCATCAACTCTGACATTTTCCTTTTCAACCATATTATTCAATCTTTTATTATAGAGCTGGTAGGCTTTTCTCTTAGTAGATTAATCGAGAAAGATTACTTAATCACTTCTAGCTTCAAACTTTCCTATATCTTCATCTCTTTTGATATAATATCTACCTCCAAAGATTTTGAAATATTTAATAGTAGGCTTATAACCAAATCATAGTTCAAAAGGAGTCTTACCAAAATTACCATTGACATTTACCTAGTTGATAGTATACACAATAGTGCTTACAGCTTCTCTCTAGTAGGTATGAGGAACATTACCTTCCAACATCATAGTTCTGGCATCATCTAATTTTATTTTTTCTTTCTATCAATAGCTTCATATTTTTGTGGGGTCCGGGGAGCAAATAACTGTCTATTTATTCCATGCTCTTCACAAAATGAATCGAACTCCCATGAAGTGAATTCTCCACCTCTGTTTGATCTCAGGAATTTGATCTTCAAACCTATCTCATTTTCTATGATAGCCTCGAAGCTTTTGAATTTCTCTAATGCCTCCTATTTTTCTCTTAAGAAAGCAACCCATACTATTCTAGAATAATCATCAATAAGAAATATAAAATACCTTTCTCCTTGTAGACTTTTGATTTCTGATGGACCACATAGATCAGTATTTACCAAATCTAGTACTCCATTGGAATTATTTTGTTTTCTCCGAAGATAAATTCTTGTTTATTTTCCCATTTGACATTCCTTGCATATAGTGTTAGTAGGCTTCACTAACTTAGGTAGATCTTTGATTGCTTGTGTCGAGCTTATTTTGAAAATGTTATCAAAATTCGCATGACACAACCTTCTATGCCATAACCAAGTTACATCAATTTGAGAAATCAAACAACTTTCACTAGCATCATTTAAGTTAAAAAAATTACCTCTTTTCTTTGTACCTGAAGCAATCAAATTTCTCGAGCTTCCCAGTATCCTGCACTTACCATCTTTGAACTAAAGATTGTAGCCTTTGTTAGCCATCTATCCAACACTCAATAAAATTTTCTTCAAACCTTCAACATATAGGACATCATCAGTATTACATTTTCCACCAAGAGAAATAGTTCCTCTGCCATAAATCACACCAGCATTGTTATCTCCAAATATTACAACACCACCATCATACTTTTCCAAGCTTAGAAAATTTCTTTTATCACCAACCATATGATGTGAGCATCTTCTATCAATCACCCACTCATCCTTATCGTCAATTCTGGCTGCAAGAGCTTTCTCAATATTCTAATTACTAGTTGATTCAGTGGACACCGAACCATTTTCCTTGATAGCAATGAATACCCATTCATCTTCATTTCTAGATTCTTTATCAGATTCATCATTAGTAACACCTTCTTCAACATAATAACATTTCTTTTGAAATCTAGACTTATCAGGTTTATACTTATGAACTCTTTCAGGACACATTGATGCAAAATGATCTATCTTACTACAAGAGAAACATTTAATAAGAAAATTTCCTTTGTACTTACCTTGCCCTTTGGCTTCTCTTTTCACAATTAGTGCTTCCAATTCTTCTAGCTCTCTTTCTTCATCTTCAATCAGTTTCATTTATTCTTCATACTTGAATATTTTCCTAGAACTTTCTCCTAGATCATATCTCCGTTGGCTTTTTCTGGATACAATAGCTTTGAATGGAGACTCTGTCTTAGGAGAAGATTCACCAAATTCACTCAACTCAAAGGCACAAATTTTTCCAATCATCATGTCTCTTGTCACATTTGTTACTCTCCTGAGCTCTTCAATAGCATGAGATTTCGTTTTGTAAGAAGTAGGCACAAATCTAAGTATTTTAGCCACAATCTCATCTTCTTCCAAGATTCCACCAAAAAATATAATGTCTAGCACTAGTTCATTTATCTTTTGTGTGAAATAAAAAATGTTTTCATGTTCACTCATCTTCATGTTCTCCCACTTGCCTTTCAGAATTTGTAGCTTAGCAACTTTCACTAGTGCATCTCCTTCATACAATGTTTCTAGATTTTTCCAGATCTCATATGCAGTCTTCAGACCTATGACATTTGCCATCTTTGAATCTATCAAAGCACTTAGAAATGCTTCTAAAGCCCTAGTATTAGTTTCTTCTTCTTTGTTCTCATCAGTAGTAGAGGGACCATTCTGAGGAATAGTATATGCATTCTTTTGTAATTTTCTAGAAAGGCTCACCAATGCACTTTAAATGACACTCCATTCCAAATTTACACATAGAGTAGTTTGTACCATCGAATCTAGGACTATACTTCTTGTATGATTCCATCTCAGATCACCTAAAGCTATTAGATTTCTTGAGAGGAACTAGCTTCGATACCAATTGTTGGAAAAACAAGGATAGACAACTAAGAGGGGGGATGAATCAGTTGTTACAAAATTTAACACCTATCTTTCTTTATCAAGATTTAATATTTGATCAGATAATTAACAGTGAAAGCATGAATTAAGAAACACATCAAAAACACACAACACTAATATTTTTGCGTGGAAACCTAGGGAACTGGTAGGGGAAAAACCACGGTGGAGGTTAATCCATAATTATACCTTGTTAAAAGTATAATAAAAAATGAATAAAGAATGCACATGCATTGAGGCACACTGCCTAGAGCTCACTGCTCAAAGGGAAGGCTCACTTCCTTACATAAGACAATTAGATTAAATTTGTTTGATAAATATGAACTAAGAAATTAGCTTCTTCATAAGCCTAATAACAGTTTTGATTAGGCACAAGTACTCTTTACTCAAACTTCTTCACACTCTTCTCTACATTCAGATGATCTAATCTTTATTCACACATACATTCACTGAGCATACCACACACACACACACACACTTTTCTAAATGAGGAAACAATCACTCTTATATATCTGCTACATGGATTTACCTCAACCACTTTGTCAGCCACAAAATAAAGAATAAATGAATTACAAACTGTCAGCCTCAATACATGAACAAATCTTAATGCACACCAACCTAAGTTGGTCACAACATAGTGAGAACCTAAATCAACATCCTCGAACATGCCAATAATTCAAAAGTTAATTCATAAGGATCGACAACACGCTACCACCATCATGTCAGCCAAGAACATGAAAACTTAAACACACAAGGGAAAAATATTCAATCATAAACACACAAATCAACACAGATGTATGACATTGATAGAGCACAATCTAGAAACATCACTAAACATCTTAGGAACATATGCAACAATTAAATTCATAAGAATTGCATTCTCATCTTCAAAAACACTTGCTACAATGATATAATAATTGTAGGAAGACAAAACTTCATAACTTTCTTCAATCTTGATTCCACCACTGAGACATTCAGACAACATACTAGATAGGCTCAGCAAGAAACCCTTTAAAGTGTGCCCTCTAAAAATCAATGTATGAAAATTTCCATCACTCTGACCTTCTCAGCTTCACAGGCTACCTGCAATATATTAATTATATTTTTTTTGATGTCCTCAACATATACAAGCTTCAATATAATTAATGCTAATAGTGTTAACATCAATGACAACCACATATCAGCAACACAACCTCAGCATCCAACATCTGGATCATGCCTATGGCATATGGTGTTGAAGGGAAAGTTCTAGATATGTATGTTGAACACCTACTAATAAAACCTATGGATCCGATAGAAGAAACATTCAATAGCTATGCAGAGAAGGACATACAAGTGCATAACGAACTTAGAAAACCTGTGGTAACAAAAAGAGTAAAAAAATAAGTAGTTCTTGCAAAAAGTCTATGGGTATTTGCAAAATTATTAAAAGAAGCTAGATAGAAAAGGGAAAAATTTGAAGTAGCAAAGAAAGCAGCTAAGGAAGCAACTAAAGTTCAATCAACTAGTCTGACAACACCCTCTTCTCGAGCTAGATCAACTAAAATCTTTGCATCCCATTCAACCCATGTAGCACAATCGATCCCTATGAAAACTAAATATAAGGGATCTGGTATAGATGGAAAGAGGAAGAAAGATAAGAGAAAAAGGGTCTATGTAGTAGTATATAAGGATGAAGAGATAGAGTCTGATGGAGTCAAATAAATTAGGCATCAAGGCACTAAGGCAGAAACAATCACAAAAAGAAAACCTTTCGGTGAAGATGACCAAGCAAAGAAGAAAGCAAATACTAACAAACTAGGTATGTCAATGAAAGAAATTGAAAAAGATCTGGTTAAGGATGAAAACCTAAAACCACTTTGCAAATGGTACGAGTCTTTTGATGAATCTGACAAAATAATTCTTGAGGAAGCAACAATAAAAAATATGAATATTTTCAATAAAGTGTTGATTGAAATAATGCCAAATCTACCTAAAATTCTAAATGACATACTGGAAATGAGGAGAGTTAATGCTAGAACTGAAGAAGAATAGATGAGAGAAAGGATCCTAGCAGAAATGTGTCCAATAATGTCAATGGATGAAATGAAGGAATTTCTTAAAAGAGATAATAGAGAATTCAAGAACCAATCAAGGGTAAACAAGCTCATGATTGGTCAAACAAATGAAGTCGTAAAAGAAACTGAGCAAATACTCAAAAAGATTTTGCTAAATGACAGAATTGATGTTGTTGCTGAGGAAACATATGTTGAGGATGTTCCCTCTAGTCTAGAAAGGGATGCAAAAGAAATAAGTGTTGAAAACATTATATCTGATCCTGAAAATGAAAAGACAAATGATTATATTATTGAGGATACTAAAATTCATCCTACGGTGGACAACACATAAATTCCTATGAAAGTTGAAATTTTTGAAAATGTATCAGTTGAGGAAATGGAAATCAATGAAGGTAAATTAGAACCTGCAAATGTGGAAGTAATAGCTGGAGAGAAGAAAGATGATGTTAAATCAATCTCAGTTGAAGCAAGAGACACTACTAAGGTAGTGAAGAAATCTTTGGTTGAATATAAAGAGGAACTAGATCCAACACTAATTGAAGGTCCTATTGACCTGTCTACTTTAATTTCAATCCAGAAGATGAAAGTAGATTCATTTGCTCAAGAATAGGCCAGAGAAGAGCTACTGAAGTCACACATTGAAGATGGTGAATTACTAAATATTGCATTTGGAGTATTGGAAAAGATAATGCCATCTTATGTAAAAAATCCGACTGGTTCCTCTTCCAGTGAATTGAAAAGGCTTATCAACTTAGTTAACACTCATTTTGAGTCACTAGAAAGATTAGCTATGGTGAAAGTGCAAAATGATTTTGATGTTAAAAGTTTTGATGGATTGAAAAAGATAATTGTCAAAGATAAATCCCTTTTGGCTACATGTTTGAAGAATGTGAAAAATAATATATTAGAAAGTGGAAAGATTTACAAAGAATGTTTGTCTTTTTCAAAGTTTACTGAAGCTAATGAGAAAAAAGTTAAGGATCTAGAAAATCAATTAAGTACCATTTTTAAAGAATTTGATCCTCTAACTAGTGGTATTGGAAAGACAAAAAGAAAAGTGATGTCTTTGTTTGACAAGATAAAAATATTGAAGCATGGTAATGACAAAATTGGTGCAAGGACATGTGAACTCAGAGGTTTAATTTGTCCAAGAATTGACATATTGACAAGTGCTCTAAAGGAAGGAGAAGAATCTATGGCAATTGTTGATCCAACCAACTTGGAATCTGTAGAGACACAATCTTATTTGACCTGTGGCCATATCACAATACTGGAGAGTCTCAAATGAGTTTGGGATGCAAATTTGATCCAGCTGAAGAAAGATTTTGCAGAAATTTTTCAGCATATGTAAGTTAAAGAAGCATTTTTGCATAACAGTTTTGATTGATTAATCCATTTTTGATATGTGATCCCTACCTTTTCCATTGATGTCAAAGGGGGAGAAGAGTGGAGTGAAAAATTCTTAATTATCTCAGGGCGAGAATTATATTTTGAATTTTTATGGATAGCAGTACAGTCTATCTTGGTATTGATCCGACACTTAGCCATTTTTCACTAAGTGTTTCCATCAATGCCAAAGGGTGAGATTGTTGGTAAGACATTGCTAGTATCACTTGGTGTTATCATTCATGGCAACCCTATTCATCAAATAGGTATGCACATCATCATTCGATCATACCGGTAGATGGATTGAAAATTGACAAGGAAGGACAAAATATCCAGTAACGAAGTGTTCATCGATCTGTATGAAGATTTCATGTTATTATTTTGTGTCACACATCTCAGGGAAATTTTTCTAGTATATTATCTATGTTACTATTGAAGCGCAGTGGCTCGTATTGATTTATGTGGAAGTTAGAAGGTCTAGTTGGCTAATTCTTTGTTTTATCTGTATTGGAGCCAACTTCATGAATGTATTATGTCGCAAATGTAAGAGAAATAATTAAGTTAAGTATTTTTGTGTTCGTACATCTTTGTTTGGGTCCTAGCCAAGTTATGGCTGACTATTGAGGATACGCATTGCATGTTTCTCATGATTTTAGATGACAGTTATAATTATTTTGTGTTCCATTGAAGCCAACAAAAGTGTAATTGAATTCTATGTTGCAGATATATATAAGATCATCCGTATCATTTTGTATGATGTATGAGGTGTGTGGTGATGTGAATTGCAAAGAAGAGCAGAGCAAAAGAGAGATAATTTGTAGTTTCACTTGCACATATAAGATATGTGTTGTGTGTGAGTAAAATAGAAAAAAAGTGCAAAATCAATCTGTAGGAAAGTAGATCAAATATTGTGCTTAATCGAAACTATAATCAAGAATTTGTAGATGCTATTTTTCTCAATTCAAACTATCAGATGGTTTTAATCTGATTTTCTTTGTAAGGTAGTGAGCCCTCCCTTTTAGTAGTGAGCTCTAGGCAGTGTGCCTAAATGCAAGTGCATTCCCCTTATTGTAATATTCATTTGAGTATACTCAAATCATAATTGTGGATTGACCATCCATAGTATTTTTTCCCCTAACTGGGTTTCCACGTAAAAATCTTGGTGTTATGGTGTTGTGTTTATTTTCATGTTTATGCACTATGGTTGAATGTTGCTAATGCTTTGAAGATAAAGATTAATAAATTTATTTTTTGCAAAACACCGATTCATCCTCCCCTCTTCATGTATCTTGTTTCCAATAGTGCTTAAGTGTTGTAAGGTGTTGTAATACATTTTCAAACATTCTTAGGCTTGTCATCAACCAATTAACCCTTTTTCTTAGGATAATTTGTCCCCTCAATGTAATTTTAGGCCTCACTTAAGTGTGTTTCGGGAGGCAAGACTAATAGAAATCATTAATCACCATTTTATTCTCGACCACCACTTGAATTTTCCCAAGTGGACTAGGTCGCCACCTTGGGTGACCTAGTCTCTTTTTGCTTAAAGTTCAAACTTAAATAAAAAACCTAATGGAAATTTTCCTCCAAAACTCTAGTGTTGGCCTATCATGTGACATTTTCAAGAAATTAGGGCATATCTTGTATAAATAAGGGTTTTCATCTTCATTTTTCTCTCTCCTACACTCTTACTCTCTCTCTCCTAAGCTCATTTTTGCATGTTCACATTCACTCTTGCACTCAAGCTTCCCAAGCAAGCAATCAAGCACAAGGCACCTCAACCAACATCCATTGGAGTTGGTTCTTGCATGTTGTAGACTTCAACAACTAAAGGTTTGGTAAGTGTTTGTATCGATTTCATCATTCAAGCATCCTTTCCTTTCATTGTTTCTCATTTGGGTTTAAGTTACCATCAAAGGGGTTTGACTTAGGCAAAGTCTTATTTCCTAACCCCAACATTCTCTTTGTCTTTGCATGTGTTTTGTAGGTTGTACTCAAATTTGGAAAGGAATAAAGTATTGAAGAGGGTACAATCATTCCATTCAATTCAACTCAAGATACAAAACCCTAGGAGGAGAAAAAGGATAAGTTGTAGGTCATTTTTTGAAGATTTGGACATGGGCTTCTGTAGAAAAGGAAAGTATAGGTGGGGACCCATAGAATCAGACCTTCAAGATTCTGAAAGTACTAGGAGGACTAGGTCTTCATCATTGGTGACGGTGTCCCTGTAATGGGCCTAAAAAAGGGTTTTTATATTTTTGGGTACCCTTTTTCCCAAAACCTAGTTCGATAGAATTTCCCAATAGAAGGAATAGGTCTCCCATTCTGGTGTAAGTGTACCTTTGCACATTTCAAGTAGATTCTAGAACATTCTTGGGCTTCTCATCTACAACTCTCCATTTCTAGGTGCACCATCTCTATATTTTCCAGTTTACCTTTAGATTGCATACATTTAGGGCATATAATTTAGCTTGCATTTAGTTTACATTTACTCTCATTTACATTCTATAGTTAGTTTAGTTTCATTTCCTTTCTAGCACTTAGCCACACTTCAACACACACAACACAACCTCATCCAATCCCTTTCCTTTCAATGAAACCGCCAAAAATAACAATATCATCAAAGTGGAAAGAGTGTCATTCCTACACCAAGTGCTCCTAGGTGAAAAAACCTAGGGGCCTAGTAAAGGGAATCCTCTTTCCCTTGTTAGCATATCCATTTTTGGTTTTTTCAATTAGTAACAGGGAACCTAAAATAAACATGATTGATAACCTTGAATTACCACCATAGTGTGCTATGTGAATAATACTATATTCGACTCTCTAATAGATCTTAAAATCAACATTGAAATATTATTGTCTCATAATTTATGGTTATTATGACTTTACTTAGAGGCCATCCTAACTAATCTCTACTTATATAACTTATACCTAGGTTCATACAAATAGTTATCAACATTTCTAGAATCAAATCCTTCTAATTGAAACTAATGGTTTTATAAATTCTCAAATTACCACTATTGTACTACATCTAATAAGATTGTTTACCTAAATTTTTAGTTTCTCCTTTATGGTGTGCAGTCTTAACTAATATCTGAAGCATCTTTGAGAGCTCATCATTATTTTACATTTCAAACTTACAAAAACATTGGCCTTTCATTAGGTTTTATTGAGGCAAGAATAAATGTTTAGTTTTGATTCAAGGAGCCCAAAGTCTAGGAAAACCTTCCTACATAATTTGTAAGTACAAAAATTCTTAGAACCCACCTACTTGAACTTCTTATTTCACATTGCCAATATGAATGAGTTGCATAGATACCCTTTAAACATTGTAGTTAATTTATTCTATAACAAAGTGGAACATTTGTAGGACAATTTACACAATGAAAATAAATTAGAAATTTATAAATAAAATATCTAATAAGCTTTTCCAAAGAATTATCCTGCTTGTATCACTCTAGTAATTCCCTAAGTATTCCTGATTTCCTCAAATTTTCTCTAGCACTCTCTTAAACTGAAACTCTAGCATAGGTAGGGAGGATGTTGTCAAAACTTGTGAAGATTTTCTCTTCACTAGCTAATTTCATTTTCTTGGAGGTTTCTATAGTCTTTCCAACAAACCCCTTTTTGGAGTATCCTACAATATTTACATTCTTTGAGACTATGTTGTGCCTGCATACTCCTGCACCTTAGAAGATCTTGTGAAATTGGTGTAGGAGCACCCTAGATTTAGTAGGTTCAAAATTAGAATTTTGGTTTTGTTTAATGTTCTTCCATGTAATAAGGTCTAGAAATACCATTTCATGTCTTTTGGGGTCCAATTAGTCCTCTTGGTCATTGGTTAGAGTCCATATGCAAAAATTGTAAAAAGTTGCATACATGTTGTCAATTTTGCAAAATGTTGTCAAAGTTGCAAAAACATGGAATATGAAGAGTCATAAATTATAAGTGGGAGAATTTGAATGGTTGTAAGTTGAAACATTGGTTGATAACCATTGAAAAATGGTTTTAAATCTTGTAAAAGGCTTGGTAAGGTTGAAGACATGGTTGGGGGGTGTGGTGGTTGTAAAGTTTTTGAAGTTGAAGCAATAAAAGTACTTTGTTTTCTACAATTCAAAAACATTTTTCTATATTCTTGATGATTGGTACAGACACGTATGGTCACTTCATGTCTTGAGACCAATTGGAAATGAAATTTTATTAAATATACTTTCTACTATTTTTATTTCACTTAGTTTTATTGTGTTTTGAGGGAGTTGTGTCTATTTTACTACAAACAGGTCTAAAACCCTAATAGGCCTAATTTGAGGGAGAATAGTTCAAATTTGAGTCTTTTGTTAAAAAAAAACCCTACCCCAATTCTTAGTATTTTTTATAAATCCCAAATGAGTATCTATAAATATGTTTATATTTTTGTTATCAACTCTGGTTTGAAAGTTACGACCAAAAAACACAAATTTGCTACCCCACCTTGAGCCTAGTCAAGAAGTAGGACTATCATGTTTTGAGGCCTTCCGTACAAAGGAACCCTATCTAATTTTTGGATATATTTGTAAGTGGTGAAAAGGGTATCTGGAAGTGCCTTTATAGTTTGAATATCATGCCCACTATAAATTTTATGAGGTAAAAACTAGTTTTGAAAGGCTACTAGGAGAATGGAGACTAGTGGGTGAAAACCCACGTTTTGATGTTTGAAACTTGAAATTTTGATTGTTTGAGATTGGTACAAGGTTTTCCACCCCTTTTCTACATTATAAATCTCCTTCCAAGAGTTCTCTAGTATTTCTACGTGTCATTGCTATCTAAATGCCTCTTTATCCTTCATTTTATCCTTTATCCTGCAGCCTCCAGTTCATTCATACTCTCTTCATCCTTCGTGAATTTTTCCAATCTCTGAATTATTCTCCTATTGACCTTTGTTTCTCACATTTCTCTTTTTTTCCCAAACAAATCCCATCCTTTGCATTTCTTCTCCTCTTATTTTTACACATTCTCTTCTCCATGTATTTTTATGGTTTCTTTTTGCCCACAAAACCAATATTCCTCTCCTTTCTCTTTCTTCCCTTGCTCTACATACCTCTCCTTTCTCTCCCTACTCATTTCTTCCTCCAAAATATCACCTGAATATCCACAAACAAGGGATTCATGAAATTTTTATATATTTTGGCCTCCTTTTTCTCCTCATAACCCAAAGTTTTTTCTTTTCTAGAAGAGGGGTACCATACCTTATTAATGGCATGGCCCTCCCCATCAATATTCTTCTATAATTTCTTTTGTACACCTCAATCTCAGTCTATCCTTTCACGTGAATGATGGAAGGGATACCATGTCTCATTAAATGTATTTTTCTCCAGTCCATTGCTTGTTTTATATTTATTTATTTATTATTTTCCCCACCTACACTATCTAGCATGGGTGTTGTTGGTCAAGGATGTGACATCCTTCCCCCTTGGGATAAGCCATCCTAGCTTATTATAATTGTTCATTTGTTAGTTTTCTTCAATAAAATTGGTTACTAAACAAGTTAGTTTCTTTGAAATCATTGCCCTCGCCTCTCAGGTGGTTGCATTTTTGCCTAATTTGATGAATTCAAAGCAATTTTAATATATTTAGCAAGGTGCATACTACAATCATACCCTTAAATGAGAATGTTTACTTAATCCAACCCACCATTTTGAATTGAGGGGTTGATATTTTTAAATTACGTCTATATTATGTCATGTTGGGTATATAAATTTACAAGTTAGACTATATAAGTTATATCAAAGTTCCATGAGTCAAGATCTACTCTTTAACATTAAGAATTAAGGTAGTTACAAACTACCTAGTAAAGGTACTACCAACTCTATCTTTAACATATGTTTATCCATTAGATGGGGATAGCATTCATTCTCATACCATGAGAATGATTCTTAATAATATTAAATATGTAACATATTTTATCTCCATAACAAGGGGTATAATTAAATCCAACAAGTGAGTTAGGGGAACTAGCAACCATAAAATTCTTAACCTTCTTCTATGCACTTTGATTTTTATTTATAATTCATGTCTTAAATTTCTCTTTATTTACTCATTAAATTTCTCTTTGTTAGGACTATCCATACAATTTTACAAGCTTGAAAATGCATTTAAGATATTCAAATCAATTATATGCATATCAAGTGATCAACTTGGTTACAGTTGATTAGTATTTTAAGACAAAATAATTTATAGTATATCTAGAGTTAAGTGAGATTCATAGGCCCAACATTTGAACTTGGTTGCTCTGATACGAATATAAAATCCCCATCTTGGGCAAAAAAAATTTTAATTTTTAAAATCCAATTAGCACCAACTAACAACTTAGGCAACCAAGCATTTTCATCTTGATTAGAAGTGTTAATTAGAAGACTTCATCAATCACCAAGCTGACAATAAATCAAAATCACTATTTATTCTTACACAAGCTCTTATAACTAGGGTCATTCCTAATCCTAGATCCAAACCTAAACCTCAAGGGTTCATGTTGACCCTACCTATGTATCCAGTCATGGGAATTAGAGGCTTCATAGTTTTCCTACCTACACCAGAGGGATTTCATTATCTCCTCTTGCAAGAGATCTATGATCTCTCTTTTAACCCTTGACTATTAATTAAGCATTAAAATATATACTTAGTCTAATTATAATATAATGAATTATAGCTTTTCCATCAAGTGTTGTGTCCATATAAAACATTACCAAGAATTAGTGTACAAAAATTCACAATATTGATAAGAGGCATATCACACCATAATCTCAAAAAACATGTATACATAATGAATTTATCGAGCATACATCACAAACACACCAAGTGACTAGCCCATCCGCATCACAAGTACAATAGTGAATGGATCATATACAAATCATAAGTACAATGATGATCTCTTATGTACATCACAAGTACAAAAATGTTTGTCTCATATGTTTACCACATTTACATTAGTGATTGGATCCAACACATATCACAATTACATAGTGAAAAGCTCCATCATACTTCACATACATAGTGACAAGATCCAACATACATCATAAATTCACAATAATGAGCTTGAACATACATCACAAATACACAATAATGAGCTCCAAAATACATAAAAAATGCATAGTGAAAAGCTCCAACATGCATCACATATAATCTGACTAGCTAACACATCCACAAAGGTTTAATAACACATGCCCATGGTGCATCCTAGATAGAAACAATATTAGTGCATTATGCACTACACCATGGGTCCTATACTTTCCTCTAATCTTCTACATGATTAGGAAAATGGGAAGAGGATTTGATGCATCCCATACTACACCACAGGTCTATCCTACACCCCACAAGGCCAAGGAAAGGATCTGACAACTAGGAAGGGGATTTGGTGTGTCCCATACTACACTATGGGTCCATCCACCATCCCAAGGCTTTCCCTAAGTAGTGAACCTACCATAACCCATTGGATTTCAACTTTAATCACTTATAGTCCATTGAAGACAAGTCTATCTACCTAGGAAAAAGTAGCTCCCAAAATATATAACCTTGTAACCTTTGTGATACTGTCAACTATCTTCTTCACGATCCTAGGTAACACTAGCATCAGTCACTTCCATGCCCTTGGTGATAGGTAGTGAACCTCCTCTATACAATGGTTAGCCTTGGATTATTGTTACTTGCATGGATAGGTCCCTACTCTGCATCTGTAACCATGTAATAATCATAACTAGGGTAACCCATTGCAACCTTCATCTCCATGAGCCATGTGAATGTCAAGTAGTCCCTAGAAGTAGCCTAGACCTCAGTCATTGGCATAGTCCAATGACTATGTATCACTACTCAAATATCCTATAGGTTAACTCTTGGGTGGATCATACATAAAATGAATCACATTCACATTTAACAGATACATGGGCCTATACATAGAGGCCTCTAGATATGTAGTTAGTTTTTTCAACACATAAGAGTTACATGGAACCAAAATAAGTTGGACTTTACCTAACATATATGTGTATTAAAATACTAGTTATAATGCATTCAATCTTCACTTACTATATAAAAGCATATTATGTATTAGATACATGATATTAGAATTCCTTAATTGACATCATACCCATATGGTACCCATTTCAGTGTCAAATTGAAGCTTATGGAGGAGGAAAGTTCAAACAAATTCGAAACAACCCAAACCTTGGAGTTATCCCCCTGAACCCTCTCCCTTTGGACTTGAGGTCATAGGTACATCCTTCACCCAAGGACCACCTACATACCCACTTCCAAATGGATCAAACTCACATGTAGTTCTCCTTACAAGGTCTCTCACGGATATATATGCATTGATTCCCAATTTAGCATACCTATACCATGACACTTCCATCCACATATGAAAAAATCTTAATTTAAACTCTACCATAGTTATTATTCCTAACTTAATGCAAGCATCCTTTAACCTGTTACAATTACCTATCAAGGATATTAGGCCACATTTGGTACCTTGATGATAATTCCACATAATTTATAACATATGGTTCTATTTTGGCTTATAACTCGTTCAATATCATGGTTCTTATACAATAGTATTTATAAGCTTATTTTAAGGATCATCAATGCTTGAATTCTACTTAAGAAAGTTAGAAAAACTATATCAATTGGAACAATAGATGAAAGCACAACCCATTAATAATACAACCAATAATATCCTTGATGTTCTATTTTATTTACCTTATGGTGAAACCACATATTTTGTTAATACTCTAGTTCATAGATTGGTGATTTATTTATATTAAGTATGACCATGAAGGTCAATAATAAGGCCTCAAGAGATGTTGGATAACATGAGATCATAGGTTTATCTCTTAACTTAATCTCAATCACACACTCAAATTAAATGAAAATCATCTTACATTTGGTATGTACTTATACCTTTGTCTATTACCATCTTAGAACCCTTCTCTAAAGGTTTTTGTTAGTTTCCATTTAAGGGTTCTTCTACTCAAGGGATCAATAGATAGTTGTAGTTCCACTAAGCAGAGTCACCCTTACTTATAGTATTATGCAACAAAGAGCTAAGGCCTATATTACTTATATGTAATTCCTCTTCATATTACAAGGTCATCATGCAACTAAAGATTTGTTATAGATTGTTATTTTCCACCTTATATATCTTAAAGTTTTAATGTAAAGTTAGGTTTACCTCTTAACAAAAAGTTATTTTTGTTTCTAAAATCATACATATCACTAGATGAAGATTCTATGCCATAGTGGATAGCTAAAAATTAAGTTGTATTATTGTAATCATAATTACCACCTCTAAAAGATATATGCTAATGCAAGCTATGTAAGGTTTTATTTGGTTAACCCCCAAGAATTAACAACACCCTTTAGACACAACATTTAGAATTTTGATCCCCTATTACTCTAAGTAAGCACACCTTTAATACACTATATGGTATCATTTATGACATGACACCCTTAAATATCAACCCATTCATCAAGGATGTATCAAGATAAGGTTTTAAAGTTTATACCAATGTTATGATCTTCATATGATAGATGAATTTTATAATTTTTACATGGTAGTTTTTCAATTTTCATGTGTTTAAAGTTCAAAAATTGATTTAGAGTTATTTGATGATACATGATAATTTAATAATTTTTTTTACATTTATACATTAGTAATAGGGAACCTAAAATAAAAAATGAGTGATAGCCTTGAATTATAACCATAGTGTTCTATTTGAATAATACTATATTTGACTCTCTAATAGATCCTAAAATCAACATTGACATATTAATGTCATAATTTATGATTATTATGACTTTACTTAGAGGCCATCCTAACTAATCTCTAGTCATATAACTTATACCCACTTTCATACAAATAGTTACCAACATTTCTAGAATCAAATCCATCCCATTGAAAGTTATGGTTTTGTAAATTCTTAGACTACCACTATCGTACTGCATCTAATGAGATTATTTGTCTAAATTTTTAGGTTCTCATTCATGGTGTGTAGTCTTAACTAACATTTGAATAATATTTGATAATTCATCACTATTTTACATTTCAAACTTACAAAAACATTGACCTTTCATTTCATCTTATTGAGACAAGAATGAATGCTTAGTTTTATTTCAAGGAGCCCAAAGTCTAGGAAACCCTTCCTACATGATTTGTAAGTATAAAAATGCTTAGAACCCACCTACTTGAACTTCTTATTTCACATGGACAATATGAATGAGTTGCACAAATACCCTTTAAACATGGTAGTCAATTTATTCTATAATAGAGTGGAACATTCGTGCGACAATTTACACAATGAAAATGAATTAGAAATTTATAAATAAAGTATCTACTTAGCTTCACCAAATAATTATCCTACATATATCACTCCAGTAATTCCCCAAGTATTCTCAATTTCTTCAAATATGCTTGAGCATTCTCTTAAACTAGAACTCCAGCATAGGTAGGGAGGATGTTGTCAACACTTGTGAAAATTTTCTCTTCACAAGCCAATTGCATTTGCATGAAGGTTTCTACAGCCTTTGCAACAAACCCCTTTGGGAGTATCTTGCAATCATTGCATTCCATGAGACTATATTGTTCCTGCATACTCCCTTACCCTAGAAGATCCTATGAAATTTCCTTCCAAGCGTTATTTGGTATTCCTATGTACCATCTCTACTTGAATGCCTCTCTATCATCCATTTTCTCCTCTATCATGTAGCCTCCAATTCATTGATACTCTCTTCATCCTTTGTGAATTTCTTCAATCTCTACATTCTTCTTCTATTGAACTTTTCTTCTAATATTTCTCTTTCCTTCCCCAAAAAATCCCATCCTATACATTTATTTTCCTCTTTTTTTACACATTCTCTTCTCCATACATTTGTATGGTCTCTCTCTTTGCCCACCAACCAATATTCCTCTCATATCTCTTTCTCCCCCTTCTCTACATTCCTCTCCTTTCTCTCCCTACTCATGTCTTCCTCCAAAATATCCCCCAAATATCCATAGATAAGGGAGTCATGAAATTTTGATAGCAATTGGCCTCCTTTTTCTCCCCATAACATGAAGTCTTTTTCTTTTCAAAAATAGGGGTGTCATACCTTATTAATGGATTGAACCTCCCCATTAGTACTACTCCATACTTTCTTTTATACACCTCAATCTCAGTCTATCCCTTCACATGAATGATGGTAGCACTACCATGTCTCATTAAATGTGTTTCTCTCCCCTAAATTGCTTTATTTTCTTTTTTTTTTTAACTTTTATTATTATTTTCCCCACTTGCACTATCTAGCGTGGGTTTTGTTTGTTGGGAATGTGAAAATTTGATTTTCAATTGAATGCAACTTACACACCTTAGTAAAATGGAGTTGTTTAACATTCATCTTGGAGATGGTACATAAAAATTTGAAGGATTCCCATTTGGGAGATGCATACAATGGTTTATCTTTTAAATTGTGTAACAACCAAAAACATTGATGGCATCACACTAGAGGAAGTATACACATGAGTTAAGTCATATGTATTGCATGTTTGAGTATTTGGTTGCACAACATCCACGTAAATTCCTAAGAAAAAAATAAAGAATCTTGATGATAAATCTATGAAATGCATTCTTCTTTGGTATAGCAATGATTCAAAGTCTTATGTACTTATGGATCCTACCAAAAAGAAGATATAAATTAGTAGAGATGTCTTTTTTAATGGGGAGAATGAGTTAATTTATCTTCCCAATAGTATCACCTACTCCAAATAATGCTCCTATATTCAAATTGGATGAGAAAATTAATGGGAATGTTGATATCCAATTTTATTCAACACCCACAAATTTCACATGACCCATGCCCATGTGGTATACTAGTACCATTTATGATGAAAAGCTACATGGAGTCCTAGATACATCAACTTCAAGACCAAGGACTTGAAATATGAATCACAATGAGGTAAATCTAGCACAAATGAGTTTAGTATAAATTGTAACTTTAAACCATATAATGTTTAGGAAGCATTAACTAGAATCAATGCCTTAGAAGGAGACTATGAATGTTGAATATCAATCCTTAATATAGACAAGACTTGGGATCTTTTTGATCTTTCACCAAGTAAGAATGATATTAGATGTAAATGGATATTAAAGACCAAGTATTAGCTAGATGGTAATGTAGATAAGCATAAGGCTAGATTTGTGGCCAAGGGTTATGCCTAGAAATATGGGATTGATTAAAAAGAAATATTTTCTCCCACAAAAAAAAAACTATTAGAATGATTTTCCTTCAATTGCATAATTTGAATGGAAGTTCTATCAAATGGATGTAAAGAGTGCATTTCTCAATGGAGACCTTGAGGAGGAGTTATATATGACCCAACCAGAGGGATATATTTCACTTGGTTAAGAAGAAAAGGTATGAAAAATACATAAGTCTCTCTATATTGGTCTCAAAATAGGCTTCTAAAGTCTCATCTATCAAAATTGAGGAGCATTTTCAACATGACTCTAGTAAGCATACATATGATCCAAATCTCTACCTCAAGGAATAAGGGGAGGGTATTATGATTATTAATGTATACACATTATGACCTAGTTATCACAAGAAAATCAAAAATAATCATTGAGACAACCAAGAATGAAATTAGAAAGTAATTTGATATGAAATATCTCAATCTATTATGCTATTATCTTGACTTAGAGGTATGTAAGATCTCCATACCATTGTATCTCAAATAAAATGCACCAAGGTTTTACTTAAGAATTTTAGAATGATGGATTCCAAACCCATGTCTACACCCATGGAATTAGGATTGTAGTTACATATTTGATCCATCCTCTCAAGTAAATGAAACTCTCTACAAAAAAAAATATTGAAGGTTTGATTTATTTTACTTACACTAGACTAAATATTAGTTTTTTAATTAATTATATTTCATGATTCATGAAAGAACCAAATATTTTTCATTAGAAAGCAACAAAATGGGTACTAAGGTATATCCATGGTAGAATGAATCATGGTTTGGAATATATAAAAAATAATCATTTCTTCTTGAAAAGGTGTACCAATAAAAATTATGTAGCATTTGGTTGTGATAGGAAATCCACATTTCGATGGTTTTTCTTCTTAGGCTCAAGTACTATTTATTGGGGAAGTAATAAGAAAGCCATTGTTTCTCATTCTTTAATAGAAGCATAATATTGTACAACAATTTGTGAATAAAATTAACTATATTGGATACTAAAAGGATTGGGAATATGTCAAAATTAAGCCACAATCCTCTATTGTTACAATCAGGTTGTTGTTAAGCTTGTACATAATCTATTGTTTTATGAACAAACCAAGAAAATTGAGGTTGATTTCCACTTGATATGAGAATATGTTAAACATAACAATACTCAGTTCCAATTTTTCTCTACTCAAGAAAAATGTGTTGACATCTTCGCCAAGCCTCGTGGACATGTAAGGTTTGATAATTTTAAAGATTCTCTCACTAGTACTTTAAAACAATGATGTAATAAGGGGGAACATTGGCATATTTCATCATTATCTACCCATATTATTAGTTTTTATTATTTTTTCTTAGTGTTTTTAGGATATTTGTTTTCAATATATTTTAGTTTTTGTTCCTATGAGTGATAATTGATTCATGGGATTAATGCATTTTTTATATGTATAAATATATGATTCTATCAATCTAATAATAGTTCAGGAATTGCATTCTTTTTGTAATATATTTTGCACTATAATCTCTTATAAGTTTGGTCATTGTGTTCTCATTTAATTGGATTCCACATAGGCAAAATATGCCCATCCTAGCTCCTTAGTTACTTAAATGAGTGTTTTGATCATTAAAATCAACATAACCATTCATATTTTCCCATGCTAGGAGAAACCTTACACTTTAAATTATTGTCTAGCCCATGTAATTTCTATTTTTTATAATTTTAGATTTTCTTTTATTTATTATTACATGATGAATTTAGTATATTTATTACCTCATAGTATTTTCCTACCTTGTCTACATTTAAATTTCATGTGCTACTTTTGTCTCACCTCCAATTCCTTGTATCATATAAATGAAATAAATTGTGGGGGAATATCATATTAGGTTTAGTTTACTATAATTCTAGGGTGGGTGGGATGTTATAGTAGGTGGAAAATATAGTTTAGTTTAGTTCAATTCATGTTCCTATGTAGATATTTATTACCATTTCCAAAAAACGATTCATCATGTGGTGTGAAATTTTCCTATGTGCAACATGAAAACAAGACATCATTTTTCATACATGAAGAATTTCTTGAATTTGTATTCTCTAATTAAATAAATTTCAATTTTCTTGATAGTTATGGAAGCTTGAATTTTGTGCTTATTTATCAGTTGTGAGATAGAAGATACTCACTTCACATTATGGACTCTATTTTTCAAGTTATATGAAGTACACATACAAACAATGAAATTAGATAGAGATATTCAACAAGATCGATAATTTTCCTTGGGGTTTAACGTGGATTTTATGCCTTAATATTTACTCTACATGCATTTTCATTTTTTCCTATAATCTTTGAGATACCAAATCATTTTAGGATCTATACCCACCTAGATGTGGGTAGACATGTAATTTTTAAATTTGCATAGTCATTTCAATTCTTGTTTAGTCGTATACCCATTTTGAGATAATATCCTAACATAATCACATATCGACAAATGATGCAATCTTCTATTAATTTGGGCTCATTCCCATATTATTACCTTATCCTTTTTAACATAATTTCATATATCTAAACATATGTACCCATATCTACACTCCACCATATATTTCACAAATTTGACCAACTCCAATTCATATTGCTAGCTATTATGAGCTAGTGAAACATATGTTTGCCTACTTTATTTTAACATCTACTTCCAGGATATCTACATGGTTGTGTGTTTTCGACCAACCCTTGACATGACTATAAAGTCAATATTTTCTTGGTATTGACATAAAACATGTACCTTAGTGATCTAAAAACCATATAAAAATATTCTTAAGGGCCACTAGTTCTTTTAGTGAACCAAACATATGTAAATTTGAGAAATCAAAGATAAAAAGTCTATAATTGTATAATCAATCATGGCCCACAAAGTGGATCTACACTTGTGGAATTGATGTAGATCTATAGACTTAACCTTAAAAAGATGAATCGTACACAAAGTTGTAACAAAAACCAATTAAAAAAATATTTTTCTAATTATAATTGTAATTAAATTTTAGAGATATATAAAAAATATCTATCTTCATTTATCAAACTCAATATTATCATCTATTATATTCTATTTTTTAATTTAAAATTTAATTTTTCAATTATTACTCTTATAACTATAATTACTTAATTTAAATTAATTTATACTAAATTGTATAGATCTTATTTGATTAGCCTAAATTAATCATTTGATCGAATGGCATTTTGCATTATATTTATTTTCTAAATTTATAATGTCATCTCTTTGGTGACAACACAAAATTCTCTAAGTATACTTTCTTACTCTATTCTTGACGTCTAATCATATGATAGAGCACTCAATCTTTCCCATAAATGTAGAGAAATGTCTAAATGCCTTCTTGGTCAGAGAGCTCAATCTATAACATTTTTGTTGTGTTCATGACTATTTACATTCAAAATAGTACATATACATATAACTCATTGATACAATTGTGGGACATTTGTTATGTCCCCACATTAATAATGACTACCTCATAACTTCAAAGGATAACTTAAAAGAACAAAATAAAAGTAACAGATAAATTGTATATACATACAAAAAGCAACATATTATAATAAAAAAATACTAAGCATTGCAAAGCTATTTTTTAAACTAAATAAAACTTATGTGCTTATGTGCCTTTAATATTAAAATATATATTGTAGAGATGTGGAATGGTAAGAAAGTGGTTTTGCAAATATTTGTGCTTTCCTATGTAATAGTGGGTGGAGCTTGAAGAATCCGATCACTATGTAGAGGTGGAATTGAAAAGATATCCCATTCAACCACATCTGGAAGGACATTTCTTTGAGGAAATAAATGTGGATGAATTAATCCCTATCTTGATTGGTCTCTATGCTATTTCACTATAAAATGGAAGAAAAAAATTGAGTCTAGGGAATGATCACATCATGTTGTTCAACCCACAAAATTTTAGTTCATGCTTTGGAAGACGTGTTTTCTTACTCATTTCAAGTTACCTCAAAGGAATGGCTGGATTTCACAACCTTCCTCTCTAGGTAAAAGAGATATGTGCACCCGAAATAAATTGAACTCTTCATTTTATGTCAGTGTAGGGCTTTGATTTTTCTTTCAATTTGTATGTCCACTTGTAGGTTGAACTATAGACTACAGTTTTCAGCTTGCATTGGTTTACAACCTTGTTCCTAGTATTTATTTCACATTTATTGTAATACCCCTCCATTTTGCTTCTTGTTCAAGTTGCTTTATACTATGTTTGGTTGCAGTTACTTTGATACTGGATACATTTTGTTATGATGTTTTGATCATTACTATTGAGTGACAACTATTATTGTGGGATGTAGTTATTTGATTATTGTTTCACATGCATTATGGATTAATGATGTTGTAGAGTTAACATGAGATGTTATTATGAGATTCTTGGATTATGATGGAAGTGCCAGTTTCAATGAGTGTATTGGTGAAGAGGACGGTTTCGCATCACTCGCTTGCGAGCATCCTACGAATCCGTAATTCCTTCTTCATGGTGTGTATTATATGCTGGATATATTGTATGATATTGTTTACTTGGTTGCAGGATTGTAGGTACATGACACCGACTCCACTTGGTTTCACAGGTTTGAGCGTGTCGATCCAACAGTTAAGTTGAATGGGAGATAGTAGCTAGGTAACATGTGTCAAGTCTACACCCTAGCCTTAGTGTGTCATCAGTTGTGTGTGTCGAGTCATTGTCTGTCTTGCTTTAATGTTATTTATTTCTGAAGGATTCTTGATTTGGAAATAGATATTTAGAATAATTGCATTTAAATAATGTTGATGGTTATTTAATTTAAATAATGCAATGTGGATAAAAGTTTATATTTAAATTAATTAATTATATTTAAATTATTTAATTAATTAAATTTAATCCAAGGGGGTTGAGTTTAGTTATTAAATAATTAAATTAATTAATTAAACGTGATGCAAGAGAATGAAAGGAAATAAAAAGATTAGAATTAATTTTGGAATTTAATTCCAATGTGTGGGAATTAAATTGGAAATTGTAATTAAATGTTTATTTGAGAAATTAGTTGCAACTTTAGAAATTAATTTATTATTTCAAATTGCATTTTAAATTGAAAGTGGGTTTTCGAAAAGTGAAATTGAAATTGAAATTGAAATATCTAATTTGCATGTAATGTGAATTAGGGTTGTAAAAATTGAAATTGAAATATTTAATTTCCATGTAATGTGAATTAGGGTTGAATTGGGTATTTTTGATTATAAAGAATACATGTTTTATTTTTAGAGTAGAAAAATCTTTTAGAAAAAAAAATACATTTTTACAGCAGGGAAGAAATTTTGGAAAATTTGCACAAGGGTTTGAAGAAAGTTTTGATTGTAGAATTGATTGAAGGAAAGATTGTTTGCGTTTATTGGGTTTTGGATTGGATTTATTGGAAGATTGAAGAAAATTCAGGAAATCTTTGGAGGAGGCTTGCATCAGAAATTCATCTCTTCTTGTAGCTTCTTGTACCAGGTTTTCCTCTTTGTATTTTATTGTTCTTGATTGTTTTTTTAAAAATAGTAATGATTAAAGATTTATTTGTTAAATCTGTTTTAGAAAATAAATTTGATATTAGAAGAAAAGAATTAAACAAATTTATAGCCTTTGCTTGTGAAAATTCTTGAGTGAAAATTGTGAAAACCTTAGTTGAATTTAAATTATTTGGGGAAATCGATTTTGTTGTTATTGAAATCAAACATAGAGATTGAACAATGCATTTAGAATGTTTTTAGAAAATGAAACCTTCTGTTTATTATTAAAAAAATGGATCTTAAAATTTGCAGTATAGTTATATTTTTCATGGTAAAATGGTCTAGTTGCATCGCCTATAACTTCAGTTTCACAAACTGGGTTGTCAAGAAATTAAAAAGGTTTTTGCATTATAAATTTTGCTTATCCCTGTCAAAAAATTGCAAATACCCAGATCGTAGTTTTTGAGTTATGCTTGAAACATGAGACTGATGTTAAGTTATTTTCCCATGGCTATTCTGAAAATAAAATAATAACAAATTGATATTTATAAATATTAATATTTTAGGTATTATTATTATAATATTAAAATATTATTTAATAATATTTTATATTATAATTTATAATACTAAAGTATTATATTTATTTATATTATTTTAAATAAAATTTGTATATTAGATTAGTGGAATTAAAATCATAAACGTATGGGGAAATTATTGTTTATTTTAAAATGACATGTTAAAGTTTAATTGAAGAAGTTAAATATTTGATTTAAAGAATGCATAATTTAAAATTTAATTGTGGAATTTAAATTCATGTGTAAAAGGTCCAATTATTAATTTGATTTAATTTGAATATATATATATATATATATATATATATATATATATATATTGGAAAATTAATGATAAGGGATATTTTATTTTGAATTAAACAATTTGATATTTTGTAAAGAATAGAAGATATGTTAATGATTAAATATATTTAAATATATTAATTTATATTTAGTATATATATATTGAAGGTATATATCCATTTGAAAGAATAAATAATATTCTATCTTATTTTATTCTGTTGTTTGCAAATTGGGTATTATTAGTGTTCTAAAAGAAATGATTAGTATGTATGGAAAATGGATAGAGAAACAATATGTTATTATATTAAAGTGATTGAATGTTTTAAATAGAAAATTGAATGAGATATAAGATTTGGTTAGGAAATGGAAAGAGTTTATTTGCATGGATTTGTGTTGATTTAAAAGTAAATTAAGAAGTTGTTTTATTGATGAGGCAATTAATTATGTTATTTATTAATTTCTATTTAGATTAATTGAATCATTGTGATTGGATTAGGAAAGAGGTATGGATTTAGTATATCCAAAAGTAGTATCTTCCTCATAATTATCTTAAAGGATTTAATTCTCTATATTCAGTAAAGGGAAGTAAGTTTAATTGTTTTAGATTTTCAGTAATGAAAAGGGAAATAGGGGTTATGATTATTTTAGATGATCTAGTTATCGTGTCTTTGAATTTGTCAACACTACCTATTGAATGAGTATGGATTTAGGAAATCCAAATATTAGATTTGATTGATGACTTGAATGCTTTTGTTGCTATGTCATCAAGTTGCATTGTTGGTTTTGGGATTTAGTGTTAGTCCTAAATTATAAGTCTTCCAGAAGAACTTAGAGGATAAGGGTTGTTGAATCTTTATGCCATCCAGTTGTTTTCCCTTGGGTAGTGCATGGCGTCTTTTCAGTTTTACCCGGTTTTCACGAACGGGGATGTTTGCACCTCCTTGGTTTAGGAGCGGATTATGGGATCCATGTCTCCTTGTATGGAGTGACCTTGTTATGTGGTTTCATCTTGTTGCCTCCTATGAAAGGAGTGGACTATGTGTTTGTTGCCTCCAAGATGTTTGGAGTGAGTTCTATTATTTGTATCCTCCTTGTGTTGGAGTGGATTATGATGCCTAGTTGGTATGCACTTGTGTTTCCCTTGGTGGATTGTTTGGGTGTGTGTTTTCCATTAGAAGAGTGGCTTTTGATAGGGGCCGGAGCCCAAAGTGGTAAACCGTGTAACCTTGAGAAGTGAGTTAATCAAGTGATAATTAAATTAATGTACTTGGATGATTAGAATGCAGTTCACATTAATCAAGATAATTTAATCCTCACTCATAGACACAAGGGCTCGTTTAGACTTGGAATGAGTGAGAAGGCCTGGAATGGCAAGATCAACTATCTTGTCCTTGCGAGAGGTAGTTGATTCCGCATAAGTGAGTATGAGTGTCGGGATTCGGTTGAGGCCACCAGGATTACTTGTGTCGAAGCCTATGAAGAATGCCCAGAGGAGATCTCATGACAAACCTTGCGATGACACTCTATCTAGGACAACTGTTGTTAATTGTTTTATATGTATGGTTCTATGAACATACTTGATCTACTTTATGTCTGGAAGCAATGTGACCTATGTCAGTGATGTTTGATTTGTACTTGATTTGTACTTGATTTGTACTTGTATTGTACTTGATTTGTACTTGATTCGTACTTGTATGGTGAATGAGTTCTACTTGTTAATTCATTTGGTTGGTTATAACAGTATGAGTCAGTTTGAGTCTGCCTTTGGTTAGAGGTAGTAGAATCTTTGTCCATAATACTTTGTTACTATCTCCTAGCATAGGGGGTGGGCCTTCGGGTACCACATTGGTTGGGTGGAACATGCACCAAAACCGTTGGGTCCCCATCAATCTTCAGTACTTGGTAGCGAGACATCCAGATGAACAACTCGCGGTTCTTGTTGTAATTTCTTGCATTGTAATATTTCAGTTTTGTATATGATACTTTATCCATCTTTTTTTATGAGGTGGAGTTATGTAATTGTAATACATTTGTACTAGTGTCTTAGTCTGGGAATGAGTGATGTAACTATTAGATTAAGATAATGTTTATGAGATTGTATCTTGGTTGATTATCTTATTATGTTATGTGGTATTCTTATGATGTATGATGGTTATTCCATAAAGTTCATAAGGCTATGGTTATATGTAATATGTATGTGTGGGTTTAAAGTAATCCTAACCTTGTAGCTTTAGAGGTTGTTGTTAACTAGTAAGTGAATGTGTATGTTAAATGCACTTTATAAAAAAAAATTGGTTCGCTTTTGATGTTAATTGCAACTTCCTCTAAGGTTACTTGGCGGGGCATTACATTTATGCCTATCATAACTCACTCAATTACTGATTCATTATTTTATCAACAGATCCAAACAACGTGCTAGTTATTTGAGGTTAGTGGTAGCAATACAACCACATTTTTTGTCATTCGAGGTTTTCACAAAGTTTTGAATGACTTCTTAACCTTTCTTCTCACATTATAGATACACACATGAACCACAACCAATCTTATTTAAAATATTTCATGTTTTCATGTATATGTGCAAGTAATTACATATCATTTTGCCCCTTACAATTTTAGGCTATATAGAAAGTTGCAGGTTGAACTACACAGATGCATGTTGTTCAACCTACACAAATTTAGTTAGTTCTTTGGAAGAAATTCTTTTCCTACTCATTTTAAATTACCTAAAAGGAATGGTTAGATTTCACAACCTTCATCCTCAAGTAAAAGTGGTATGCCCACCCCAAATAAATTGATATCTTCATTTTATGTCCATGTAGGGTTGCAATTTTTATTTCATTGTATATGTCCACTTGTAGTATGAGCTACACACTACACTTTTCAACTTACATTGGCTTACAACCTCATTCCTAAGATGTGCTCCACATTTATTCCTATCTTAATTCACTCAATTATTGATTCATTATTTTATAAATAGATCCAAACAATGTACTATTAATTTTGAAGTTGGTTAGTGAGTTTTTTAGTGGCTAATATTCACCAATTAGCTAATAGATGAAATTTTGGAATCCAAATTTGGCTAATAGTTCAAGCTACAATGAGACCTAAACCACCACATTTTTATAAAATTTTAATTTAGTCTTATTTAAATCAGAAAATAAATTATTTTATTAAAAAATTGAACTCAAAAATTCGCCATAGTATTTGATAAATGATTAAATTAGATTCACCTAAATTTTATAAGTTATCGTATAAATCTAAATTAATTCGCCGATAGTATATCGTAATTATTAGTTTTTTTAGGGCTATATTTCCAATATTTAGTTTCCTCCATTATTTTAAATATAATCTAACAAACCTCATTGTATTTTATGAGGTCAAATGTACCTATAATTTGTAATGCTCATGGGACCTAAAATAAAAGAAATTTTGAGCCCCATGAACATTATAGATCATATGTACGTTTTACCTTGTGGAATACAATGAGGTCCATTATATTATATTTTAAATCAATGGTGGAAAATAAATATTATAGAGTCTACCCCTTAAACCCATTGATCATTTCCACCCTCAAGCCCGTATTTTCTATGAGAATTTTAGTTAAAGGATTCACCATCATAATTAATATATTTTCCTAAAATTTTCCAAGATTCGCCAATATTTCTACAAAATTTTAGTGATATTGAACTACAAATTTTACGAGAAAAGGGGGTTCTTTTGAACTTCTAGGGTTTTTCACCTAAAATGAGAGAGTTCTTTCTACCCCCAAAATTTGGTGCTTCATTCAAGAATAATGCTAATGTGATTGAAATGTATCTAAATGAAGTGTTCTAAATGCAATAAAATAATAAATGAAACTAACTAATAATGTGAAACTAATGAAATGCAATATATTTAAAAACACTATGTAAAATGACCTAAGAATGTATGTAAGCTATAACAAAAATGAAGGTGACTACAGAGGTGCACTTGGAAATTGAATTTTGATGTAGAGAGGCTCTGGAATCTTGTATATTCTACTATTGAGGTCAACTAGGACACTTATGCCAAGATGGGAAACTTAATCCTATTTCAAGGAGATTCTACTGATACAGGTTTCAAGAAACTAGGTATCCAAAATTGCAAAAAACACTTTTTAGGCCCAACAGTGGGACTAATTTGCCAATAATGGTGACTTAGTCCATCTTTAGCTTTTGGGAATCTGAAAAATGAAACATGTAGCTTTCAACCTATACTTTTTCTCCTGACACAAATCTAGATTTGAATCTATGGACTTTGACCTGTAGGTTGTCTCTAATCTTCTTTTAGGGTTTTGTTGACTTTGAATGATGTTGACATCTTTTAACACCTTGTTCCTTGACAAATCAACATACAAGACCTGAAAAACACACATGCAAAGAGGGGGAAATGGTTAAGGGTTAGATAATAGGGGTTTGCCTTAGTCAAACACCATTTTGGTAATAAAACCCTAGAAAATGAAATGAAATGGAAAGAGAATGATGAATGATGAATGAACAACATGCAATGCTTCAACTCACCAAACCCTTGAAGTAGAAATTTGAAGATATGCAAGTAGGTGCTCCAATGGATGAATGCTTGGATGCTTGGATACTTGAAGAATGAATTGTTGGGGGGTTGAAATGGGGGGAAAACCATTTATTTATATATGATTTTCCCCAATTCTTGAAAATACCTCATCACAGGCCAATCTTAGGTCTTAGAGAATAATATCCCACCAAACTATTAAAATAATTTTGATTTTTTTAAACCTGATGGGATTAAATCACCCAAGGTGGCGACCTGGTACCACCATAGAAATTTTAATAGGTTTCATGAATTAAAGTGCATTTAATGATGTTTAATGATATTATTCTATGAAAAACACTCAAGTATGACCTATAAGTGCATTAAGGGGCCATTTAAACATAAGGAAGGGTCAAGTTATTGATAACAAGCCTAGAAAATCATGATATTTTGTTACAACACTTTGAAATAAGGATTAGTAAGAGGTTATTTAAGTGAATTATACTAGAAAAGTCCTAGAAAAGTGGGAAAGTGTGTTACAAACTTCACAAAACCTTTGTAAGAAATCATTAGGTTTTTATTGATTTACAAACATTCAAGACCTAAAGTGAATGTTTTGGCCACATTACAACATTAAATCTAGGAAAGATCAAGAGAAAACCCATAGGAAAGGTCCAAATGAGCGTAAAAATGTCCAAGGATACATTTTTTTGTGATACATTTAGCCCCCACTTTAGTGAGAGGATGAACTTGCTTCAAAATCTCACTAAAGAAGCCCAACATGCATATCAAGGGGAATCCAAATGCACCCATTCTGGAAAGATGAGACAACAATAATCAAGAGGGATAATCAATCCCCTAGGATCAAGATCCCATGGCAAACCAATCATTAGCACAAAAGATCACACAAGAAAGTGATGTGAAAGAATGAAACGAGAAGGAAACGAAAAAGTAAAATCAAGCTTTGATTGTTTGTCTAGCTAGTTATGGATTAGATCTAGGTTGTTTGTCTAAGAGGATGTGTACTCACTCTAAGGTAATGGAACTAATGGTTTTCTGCAAGGTGAGAAGCCCAAAAAGGTGAGAAACATACACTCATGGTTGGTATGCACTCACACACATGCAGGTGGCTATGGGGAAAGGCATGCCACTAGTTTGGATTCCCACTTAACAAAACCAAAGTTAGGCCTCTTGATAAATTTAATAAAGTTCCACAAAAGAAAATGGCATTTCGAGCTTCATGAGACAAGAAAAGCTTTGTATGTTTGGATCTCATGAATAAATGCAAGTTGTGTTATGCAGGGTGGCCATATAACAAATGAAAAATGCAACATGTGAATGATTCTCAAAGGAGTATTGCTTATTTCATGCAAGGTCTTTAACTTTGGGAACATTGTGTCTAATATCTCCAAGAGAGGACCAATCAAAGAATAGAAAATCCACAGCTTATGGGATGCAGTGTGTCACATCATGCCACCAAGAGGAGTGTAATATGCTAAGATAGATCACATTCATGAAGGAAATTACACCCAATGCCATCCACAAAGTGACAAACACATCATATAAAATAACAAGGCTGCACTAAGAACCAAGAAAAATGAAAAAGGAAAATGAAATAATGCCAATTTATGCCCCCACTTTAAAGGAATTGCTTCCCACCGATCTATGAAAAATTACTTTAAAGTAGAAAAATGAAAAATTCAAATAAGGAGGAATACATGAGAGCCAACTTTGAAATCCCTTATGCCAATTCATATGTTTCCAAGTAAGGCTACATCATGCGAAAAGAAAAATAAATTTAAAGAAAAGGGGTTTTCCCTCAAAATGAAAACACCAAACACATAAGGGGTCTACGGATTTGGGGTCAATATATTTATTTCTGAAATATTTTTTTAGAGATCTCAGAACTATCATCATCCCTCAAAAAAATAGAATTGGAAGAATAACACAAAGAGAGAAAAACAAAGAAAAAGAAATATTATTTTGGGTCAACATGGAAGAGACATTAGGTGTCTTGATGCTTTGCATTGTCCCCAAAAGGACAAGAAAATAAAAAAGAGAAAAGGAAGAGATTCTTTTGGGTCAACATGAAGGAGAAATTGTGGTCTCAATGCCTTGCATCATCCCCAAAAGGAGGACACAAGAAAAATAAAAAGGTAAAGAAAAGAAAAGAGGCCTTTTGGGTCAACATGAAAGGGACATTTCGATCTCAATGCCTTGCATCATCCCCAAAAGGAGAACACAATAAAAAGAAAAAGGAAAAGAAAATAAAAGGAGCCTTTTGGGTCAACATGAAAGGGAAATTTTGGTCTCAATTCCTTGCATCACCCCCAAAATGAGAACACAAGAAAAATAAAAATGCAAGGAAAAGAAAATGGGCATTTTGGGTCAACATGAAAGGGACATTTCAGTCTCAATGCCTTGCATCATCCCAAAAAGGAGAAAACAACAAAAGTGAAAAGAGAAAAATAAAAATAAAGGCATGACATATAGAAGAATGAAGGTACAAATAGAGGAATTTGACAATGAGAGATAACATCAAACAAAAAATAACGAGGAAATACGTTAAGAATACAAACAAACAAAATATAATGCAAAAGAATAGTAAGGTAAATGCAAGTCAACCGTCGAGCAATTCATCCACCTCCCAATCTTAGTCAGTATATGCATAAGGTGAATAACGCAACTAAGGGAAAATGAAAATGCATTACTAGGACAAGGCTAGCAACTTCTTGCCACCACTGAGTGCAATCCAAGAATGAGCCGAGTTAGGCGATGTAAATGGTCATGTAATAGTGAGAAGAGAATATTCTACAACTATTACTTGGGAAGGTGTGTGATAGGAGTTTATGGGTTGAGGGGATATCAATTATCACCATCGAAATAATACTTTCTCAGTATTTTGTTCAATTGATAACATTCATTTCTTCTATGTCCAAGAACACGGTGATATGCACAATGTGGCACATTAGAATCTTTAGGATATATCACCAGCCTATTCTTTGGTGGAAATATAATTAGTTATTTGTTTTGAAATATTTGCAATTTACTCTCACATTTAGGTGGTGGACGAAGGGGAAACTTAAGTTTTTGTAACTTGTAAGGCCTCTTGCATCTGCTAGGTTCACCATGTTCTCAAATAGAAGGAGGGGGAGGACGCACTGGGATTCTAGCTTCCTTATTATTATCAATTATGGGTTGTTCTCGAGGAAGAATAATGTTCAAATTAGGTGGAGAATCAAATATAACCATGCCATCATCCCAAATCCTTAGATATCTCTAGAATGCTAACTATTATGAGGGGGATCTTGATAATTTATCCCCTTGATATTTTCATCTGGTGATATTTGCTGATAAAATTGATGTATTTCATGTTTAGTTGTTGTGTTACTTCCTTGTTTGCTCAAAATGGTAAAACCCTTTCCGTAGGTTTGTTCAAGTTTGATTGGAGTATATGTGACTTTGTTATCATAAAATTGTTGAGTGGTTGTTGTTTAGAAGAAGTAGGTCCACCTTGTGTAGGGAACTTAGGTTCTTTGTGTATTTCAGCATGTAGGTAACCAAATGTCTCAAGAGGTGAAGTGGTAGGGAGTTCCTGGGGTTTCATGGTGTAGAAATGGAAAATGCACAAGTTTGTTTTGGCACACCTGATCCCAATTACTAACAACACTTCTTTTTAAATCACATCTTCAACATTTCACCACTTTCTATCTTTTAATTCAATAAATCGCTATTTATTGATTAAGTCTTTCTATTTCAAATATTAAATTAATCAATTAATTTAATAAACCATTGCATATCTGTTTAATTAAATAAATCATTTTATTTAATTAAAATATCTTAAGTCCTCCTATTAAATTAAATAAATTAAAACCTTATTTGATTTAATCTAACATATTCTTTCTTGATTAAATAAATCAAATCATTTATTTAAATAAATCATTTCCTCTCAATTCTTAACTTAAATCAATTCATAAATCTAAGTCTAAAATTGTCACATCACCTAATTCTTCATTAAATTAATCAAAACATTGATTAAGTTAATCCTTCTCACTAAAATCCTCTAGAGAATGCAAGTTACACAATAAATCAATTACTTTGATTTATTAATTCTTCTATTTTCCCTCACAAAGCATCAAAAAAGAATATTCTCTCATTTGAATTCAAAAAGGCCAAGTGGACTTGGTCCTTCCAACAAGGCATTCAATGCCTCTTACATGTCTTTGACCTTGAGCCAAGTGACATTAACTTCATTCCCTTTCCCTCTTCAACATGTCATTTCTCAAATTTTAAATGCCACCTAATTGCATTAATTGGCAAATTGGCCAAAACTTGCATATTCCTCATCCAATCACATTTGGACAAGTGGCACAATGCCATTGGATTATCTTTTATCCCACATTGCTTATTTCCACTATCTCTTCCAAGATTTGAATCTATAAATTGGAGACTCTTCTCCTCAATATTCATCCGCAATTCATATGCAAAGTTACTCTCTACAATTGAGAACTAATTTTGCTCAGTTCATCCATACACTCCTCATATTTTCACATTGGTGCATAAGCACCAAGTTGCTTTCAAGCCTCCATGAAGCCATTTGTAAATAGTTTCTCTATTTTGTGTATTGGGTCTTATAATAAGGTTTATCAAACCATTTCATAGGTGTTTTAGTCTTAGTAATTCATATTGGAAGTCATTTTTTAAATAATGTTTAAAGTTGTTCCATATTGTAAAAATTGTAAAAGTTGCTCAAAAAAAGTTGTTAAGCAACTTGTCAAAAGTGTCATTAAGGTTTTTTGTCAACAAACTAATTAAAAGTTGGTTGAAAATAGTTGGTTTTGGTTGGGAATCTATAATTACACCCTCAAAAACTCGAATTGGGAGGTTGGAGACATTATTTGTGAAGTTTGATAAATGGCAACCTCAAGTTTGGTGTGCATTTTCTGATTTTTACATTATTTCTAGGTTGAAGTTATGATTTGTACAGCCTGGTATGCACTCAAATAATAGATTATCATATATTGATGGAAATATCTCTATTTCTAGTTTCCAATTCTTTTTGTTTCATTGAATTTTATTGAGTTTTGTGGAAGATGTGATTATTTTGGTGAGGCTGCCTATTTTAACAATATTGTGCAGAATTTACAGTCTAAAAGAATATGATGGTACGGATTTTAAAATATATATTTTGGGTCTAAAACCATGTTTATGTTGTTTTTATATTAATCTAATTTCATTTTATTCAATTCTCATCAAATTTCATTAAGATTTGAATAAGTTATGATCATTCTAGTGAGGGCAGGTTTGAACCCTATCTAGGGTTTGCAGTTTTGGGGAAAATGAAATAACTTTGGTTTCGACCATTGGATCTTCATAAAAATTGTAAGGAAGGTCTATAATTCATGTGATTTGAAATATCACCAAAGGGATTGGCTTAATTATTTTTTGTGTAGAATTTATTAATGACTGTTCATTGCATTAAATTGTGGGCTACCATGGCTATGTTTCTAATGTGATCTAGAATGCACTTAATAATTCTTTGAGATGAGTAATTTTATGAAATTTGTCAAGTAAATGGCATGTTGAGTTGTGAATCCTCTTTGCTCTGCATCAGTTTGGTATCAGAGCCTGAAGATGCTCTAGGAAAGTTGTTTGTGGTTTGTGTGTGGTTGTTTGCAGGTTGAGGAAGGAACCTGATTGCCTAGGTGAGGCAAGGTGAAGTGGAAGCAAGGAGAGACTTGCTTGTGAAGATGGAATTTTTAAAGAGATGTTGGTAGGCTAAGGATTCACGAAGGAAGACGGAAAGAGAGGAAAAGGAAATGAGAAATAAGGAAAGAAAGAAGGCAAGACAAATAGAGTTTGAGGAAGCCATAGAAAAGATAAGCCAAAGGTTGGAAAGATTAGACAAAGAACACCAACTTCTTAAGGAAGCACAAAGGAGTTGGAATATACCAATGTCAAAGAGGTTAAGATGGCCTCTAAATAAGATTATGAAGAAGCAAAGAAAACAAAAGAAGGCAACAAATGAGACGAAGGTAAAGTTTGAATCTATTGTTCAAGTTGAGCAACATAAGTTACAAGTTGAGATGCATGATATTTTGATTGTGTTTTAAGATGAACAAACTTCTTTGTTTGTTAATGAACATGTTGATGTTGAGATTAATGATGTGGTTGTTTGGTACTCAAGTAGTTGATGAAAAAGTTGAGAAGGTTGTTAATGTTACTGATAACCTTGGTATTGATACTGAAGTTGATGATGATAAAGTTGTTGATAACATTGATGTTGATATTCATGACCAAGTTGTTGTTGATGATAAGGTTGTTAATAAAGATGTTGCAGATCTATTTGCTAATGAGGTTTATGAAGGTTTGAAAGAGTATGATTCAGGTTATATATGGCACTCTAATGATGAGAATGAAGATATAGATGATGCTACTGAGGTTTTTACACAAGAAATAGAGTTTTGGAGCCTAGATGTTGAGAAGATGATGGAGAAGAGATGGTATAAAAAGAAGAGGAAGACAAAACCATGGGTTAAGATGAATATACAAGTGTTTTTTACTGCAGGTGATAGTGAAGAATCATTTTTTTTTGCAGGTGCTTTATTTTATGCTAACTCAGGGGACTTGAGTTTTTTCTTCAAGGGGTGTATGGTGCATGAGCACCAAGTTGCTTTCAAGCCTCCATGAAGCCATTTGTAAATAGTTTCTCTATTTTGTGTATTGGGTCTTATAATAAGGTTTATCAAACCATTTCATAGGTGTTTGATTCTTAGTATTTCATATTGGATGTCATTTTTTAAATAATGTTTAAAGTTGTTCCATATTGTAAAAATTGTAAAAGTTGCTCAAAAAAAGTTGTCAAGCAACTTGTCAAAAGTGTCATTAAGGTTTTTTGTCAACAAACTAATTAAAAGTTGGTTTAAAATAGTTGGTTTTGGTTGGTAATCTATAATTACACCCTCTAAAACTCGAATTGGGAGGTTGGAGACATTATTTGTGAAGTTTGATAAATGACAACCTCAAGTTTGGTGTGCATTTTCTGATTTTTACATTATTTCAAGGTTGAAGTTGTGATTTGTACAGCCTGGTATGCACTAAAATAATATATTATCATATATTTATGGAAATATCTCTGTTTCTAGTTTCCAATTCTTTTTGTTTCATTGAATTTTATTGATTTTTGTGGAAGATGTGATTATTTTGGTGAGACTGCCTATTTTAACAATATTGTGCAGAATTTACAGTCTGAAAGAATGTGATGGTACAGATTTTAAAGTATATATTTTGGGTCTGAAACCATGTTTTTTTTGTTCCTATATGAATCTACTTTCATTTTCTTCAAGTCTCATCAAATTTCATTAAGATTTGAATAAGTTATGATCATTTTAGTGAGGGCAGGTTTGAACACTGTCTAGGGTTTGTAGTTTTGGGAAAAATGCAATAACTTTAGGTTCGACCATTGGATCTTCATAAAAATTGGAAGGAAGGTCTATAATTATGTGATTTTAAATCTCACTAGAGGGATTGGCTTAAGTATTTGGTGTGTAGAAGTTATTAATGACTGTTCATTGCATTAAATTGTGGGCTACCATGGCTATGTTTCTAATGTGATCTAGAATGCACTTAATAATTATTTGAGATGAGTAATTTTATGAAATTTGTCAGGTAAATGGCATGTTGAGTTGTGAATCATCTTTGCTCTACATCACACATTTTCATCAAGGCTATGCTCAAATCTCTTTGGAGATTTGACCATTGATTCAATCAACTCACATTTGCACATAGGAATTGGGAAAGGGCCAATTGCAACACATCATTGGCACCAATTCCCCCATAAGATCATCATACTATTGGATAGATTAGGATTTACTTTCATATTGTCCAAGTTTTTCTTTTCATTTCCTAATATTAGCTTAAATAGGTGGATTTCATGGGGAATCCTTCACTCTTTGCATGCATTTTGATCTAACACTAACAATGTTTGTTATCTTTGTGCATTTGTAGGTTTAGGGGTTCACATTTTGGTGCTAGAAGGAGGGCATTGAATCGAAAAATTCAATCACATTTTCAAATTCCATAGTTTTTTAATATTTTCTTAGAGATATAGGCAAACTAGCTCGTGCGACGCTATATCACGCCGCTCTTAGTTCCGTGGTGCAATACTTCACCGTGTCTAGAACCACGATGCCATATTAACCCGTGATTGAATCCCCCAAACTCTGCCGCGGATTGCCACCTGTTAGTTTTTTTAAAAATTCCTAAGTCTGCCATGCAGGTCCTAACTCCGCCGAGTTCACCATCGCAGCTCTATATTGTGCCACTCCTTCTCCAAACTCCATCGCGTCACCTTTCTCGCCTAAGAACTTCAAATTTTTAAAGTAGGCCACTTCCAAACTGCACCGCGGGCCTCTGTTGCACTGCTTTTGCGCTCTCTGCCTCTGCAGAGCACCACCCAAAGTCACCCGCACGGCTCTATATAGTGCCACCTATCTTTCAAACTTTGCCGCTTCTCCAAACTCCACCGCGGGAAGACAGTAGAGTTTAAACTGACATGTACTTTTTTAATTCGGGATTTTTTTAACCTTTAATCTGATTTCCTGTCTTTATTGCTCTTTGTTTTTTTGTCATTTTTTGCAGGTTGGAGCAAAGGGAGAAGCCATCATGATGTCATGTGTACCAATCCAAAGTTTTTTTAAACACTAAAAGTGTTCTTTAACATTTTTTTAAGAAGTTTGTTAGAAATCTTTGACCTTAGGAACACTAGCTTTACTTTGGGTTTTAAAAAGAACAATCAAATTTTTCATGACACTATGCTTATGTTGTATAAAGAGTTTTTTAAACACTAAAGTGTTCTTCAACACTTTTTAAGAAATTTGTTAAAAGTCTTTGATCTTAGGACACTAAATTTCCATTGGGCTCTAAAAAGAACAAAATCAAATTTCCTTTCAAAAGTTGCCAAGGGGCTAAAAAGAACTTTAGGCAAACACACTAGATTTTGTTTAAAAGATAACAATTGAACAAGGAAAACTCACACTTCATTTGGTGCTTAAAAAGAAGTCATCATTGCTTTGAGGTTTAAAATGAACAAATGTTCTCAATGTTTTGCAATATTTTTTACAAGTTAATATTATCTAAAGTGTGTATGTGCTTCTCTCACGCTTCATTGCGATCTTGAGAATCAAAAACATTTTGGTAATATTAGGTTGTTAAAAAGATTGCCTCCACATTTCAATTTGGGCACTTAAAATTGAACAAAACATGCGAGTGTGAGCACGACATATTGCGGAGGTTTTCCCCTTTGTTTTTCAACAAAGGTTGTGTAAATGGCATTATATGTTAGCTCACTTTTGTTTATCTTAGAGGGTCTGCCTTGTGCGAAAAAGTAATCACCCAAGGGAATGACCCAACCAGGAACATGCTAAAGCCAAGTGACTTCCACCTGGGATATAAGTGTGGATATTGGAACAAAGGCCAATATCACAAGGATTATTCCGATGAGATGGACAACAATGGACTCTCGCCAATGTTGGATAATTCCCCATGAACGGAATGCCCGAATTAGAACCCTTTGTTTAGAAAAAGGCCAAAGCCTTGTCTATCTTGTTGGTGCAAAAGGTCATGTCCTTTGAAGCCACCCCACGTTATACATGCGGTCTTGTTGTGGAAATGGAAAGTATGTCATGGGAGATTCATGGGTACTAATGCTTGGTTGACCTAAATAAGTGAGTGTCGTGGAGGGGAGCCAGTGTGGTCAAGCATTTAGCCATTCGCACAAGATATGCGCAGCTGGATTTATCCAAGTGGGAACCCAACAAGATATTGCCTCATCATCCTAGGAGTGTGAAAGTGATTGGAAGAAATAAATTTCTTGATCTTGAAAACATTTGAAAACAAACATTCACAGAACCTTCAAATTTCAAACACCTTGTGGGAGACAAATACCTCTTGATGAACTTGGACACTCTTGCTTTCCCTAGGAATCATATTCCTAAAGGTTTCTAAGTGCACAAATTCTATCGTCATTTGTTTTCAACAAGGATAAACATAAGGAACTTTTGCCCTATTTTCCTCGATTTCCACACAATGGACCTTGTGGGATGAGAAAGAAAGTGGGGCACTAGATATATAGTTTGAAACTTAAGCAAGCAAGTGTCTTTGATAAAAGAAGTTCATTAAACCAAGATAAAATACAATTTGAACTTCATGTGTGTTGTTTCCAATGATTTCCCGCAAGATTAAAATCCCAAAGCCAAAGTTCAAAAAGCTTAGTCTAAAAGCTTATGAGGAGCATCTTGGGAGACTTTTCAAATTTAGAGAAAGGCTTGTATACAACTTTTACAGAAAAGCTTCAAAGAATAATCCCGCATTGTATGCATTTTATTGTCAACAAAACCCCAAACTTTTTGAAAGGTTTTCTTTTCTCCCATAGGAAGTATAGTGTGTTCTTCAACACCGAGATCTTGTAAGAAAGAGTTGTGTCTAGGTTCAAGTCTAGGGTCAAAGTGTCATCCCCATCCATATTTTCATCAAAAATCAAATCTCATCCCATCATCAAACCTTTTGAGAACTCTAGAAAAAATCACTCGTGCTAAATTTAGAGGGCTAAACCAACATCACCCTATCTTGGCTTAACACACCTAGCCAAAATAGTCAACACTTTTGGAAAAATTTACCTTTAGGATAACACAACTTCTTAAAGGTTTACTAGTTCATAAAAATACATTAGCTTAACACACTTAGCTAATACATCCACTTGTGCAAGTCCCCTAGGATAACGCAACTTCCTAGGGAATACAACTTCACAATAATCCTATTTGACTTAACCCATCTTGTCAAATTATCACAATCAATCAATTCAAAAGCCCTTACAATTTTAGCATATACCTTCAAAAGTTCTCCAAAAATGTTTTCACTCACTCATCCCATCCATTTAACCCATCTAAATTACCACCATCTTTGATCATTTTGGATTTCCTAGTTTCTTCTCTTTTGAACCCGAAAGGTTAGGATCAAATGATCCCTATTTTATGGTTCAAACTAGATCTCAATACAAGAAGAACATGGAGAATATCAATGACATATCAACTTCTATGGACATGAGTCGGTTAACCTCTGAAATAAACCTAGTGGGATTGAGAAATCCCCCAACTAACTCTCCTTTTTCATCACAAAATCCTCAAGAGGAGAGCCATGAGGAGGACAACATGAATGAAGACACGGGGATGACACAATCTGAAATGATAAAAATGGTTCAAAACCCCGACAACCATAAAATTGTTAGTTCCATGTTTAAGTACTTAAACACATTAACGGAAGGGGGGGTCCCATTCCCTTTCGACCTTGATGCGAGCACCAGTATAGACATGCCTCTTATGAATGCATCCCCAACGTCAAACATCACTCCAACCTCACCAATTGGAAACAAAGGAAGTGCTATGTTTCAAGAGTTTTAGTAGCATCGCCTAGTGACCAATAAACAGGTAGCTATCACCACCACATCGGATAACCTTGTGCCAGAAAATCCATTGCACCCATATGTCCCACTTGCATTTCATAATCCCACTGGTTCATCTTCATTTCATGCCTCACTAGCTTATCAGTTAAACATACCCACTTCTTTACCACAAGAAGAAGGTGATTTATTTAGAACAATTGAAGTCTCTAATCCTTTTTCTTTCCAAGATAGCCTACCACCACTACCTCCATTTCCATTTGTGACCACATCACCACTTGGAGTAGGGTTTCCTCCCCTAAATACCGATAGCTTCTCAGAACAGGGCAATGTGCACATCACCTCAAAATCCATCTCTTTGCCCACAACGTTACAACCACAAGTGGTGACTATCCAAGCCACTATAAAAAACACAACCTTTGGTCCTCAAGTATCCCAAAGCATGCCTTCTTAAGGACCAAACATCTCCACCACCCATCCAACAACCCAAGTCCCAATCATCACTACCACAATCCCTCCACTTGTCACAACGGTTGGCATGATTCCTGTTCCACCACCAATCCCACCAAAAGCCAACTTGAAAAACTCATTCATTGCCTTAATCCAAACTCTTCAAAAGGCTAACCAAGAAAGAGTACTCAAGCAACAGCAACAAGTGCAAGCACAAGCTAAAGCTCAAGCACAAGCCCAAGCTCAAGCTCAAGCACAAGCCCGAGCTCAAGCGCAAGCACAAGCTCAAGCTCAAGCACAACCCCAAGATCAATCCCAAGCCCAAGCACAAGCTCAAGCCCAAGCCCAAGCGCAGGCTCAAGCCTAGCAACAAGCACAAGCACAGTACCAAGCGCAGTTGCAAGTGATCCACCTACAAGCCTATCAACAAGCCCTGCAAGACTTTCAGGCACAACAACAAGCTAAACAACAAGATTTGTTAGCACAATAGTAGCTCGACCAACAACAAGCTTTGTTGGCACAACAACAACTAGACCAACAACAAGCTTTACTAGCTCAACAACAAATTGACCAACAACAGGCTTCATGGGAACAGTAGTAGCTGGACCAACAACAAGCGTTAGAACAACAAAAACAAGATCAACAACAAGTGTTGTTAGTGCAAATGCAGGCATACCATCAGGCTTTGAATGCACAACCAAGCTTGTAGCAAATTCCCACCAGTACTCTTCCCACCCATCAAACACCTCGAACACCTCACAACTCATTCATCCCACCTCCCGATCCAAGCAAAGATGTTGCAACACAGATCAAACTGCTTTCACAGCAAGTGTTGGACTTACAAGCAGGAACAACCACAAGGACACCAAGCAATTTATTCCCTTATCTGTTCGATAGAATTCTAACCATGGTACCATTCCCAAAGGGACTCGAGATCCCCAAATTTGACAAATACAATGGAATGGGCAACCCTAAAAACCACGTTAGGGAATTTTAGGTGCACTGCGTGGAGGTCGCATATGATGACACATACCTAATGTGACTCTTCCCCCGGAGCCTGACTGGTCTAGCTATGGAATGGTTTTCTCACCTACCCACGGGCATTAGAACATTCGAGGAAATAGTGGAGGCTTTCCTTAAGAATTATGCTTTCAACATGGGTGTGGATGTTAGTTTGGAAGAACTATTTGCACTCAAACAAAGGAAAGGGGAGCTATTCGCATCCTTCTTGCAAAGATGGAGATCCAAGGCCAATCAGAGCAAGTGGACCATGCCAGAGGAACAACAAGTTTGCACCATCATAGCCAATCTAGATGAAAACTTTGCATTCTACCTAAAAATGTAGTGCATCACATCATACGATCAATTTATTCCAAAGGCACTCAACATCGAAAGAGCCCTTACTGCGTGAGGAGGCACACCAACATTCACTCCACCCCAAGATAACCGCCCGTCTAACAACTACAATGATAAACCTTTAACCTGGTTGAGGAATAAAAGTATCATGAATGACGGTGTGGTTGATGCTAAAGTGGTCATCAGTGCCCCTAAGCAGAATACCCAAAACCATCATCAGCCGCAAAATCGTAATCACAACAATGTGCAAACTAATGCAGTAGTAGCACAGCCACAACCATCTTCCACCAATCAAATCAATAATGTGGGAAATCAAGGAGGACCACCTCCCGGAAGCAAATATCCTCCCAAAAGGAAATTCATAGCTCTTGGTGAATCGATTGAGTCAATAATGAAGAAGTTGGTCAAAGAGAATCTAATCAAAATCTCTAACTCCGAGCAGTACACGGAACCTATGACCAAGTTTCTGTGGTATAATGAGAACCTCCTTTGTGACTTTCACAAAGTCAAAGGACACAACACTGCCAATTACATGAGACTCAAAAACATCATCCAAGACCTCATTGAGGATAAGGTCATCAACATCGAGTAGTCGACCGAAAACCAAGACCTAAAGATATACATGAATCCGATGCCGAACCATAATCAAGGGAACAATCAAGGAAATAATCAAGGGAATAATAAGGGCAAGCAAAAGTATGCTAGTGCTAATCTAGTATATGAGGAGATAGTTGGATGCGTCGATGAAATGGTCACCGTAATAAATATCAAGGGAGCCAACAATGACTGTGGAGTCACCACATGAGGTGGAAAGGTTACCATTGTCGAGGCACCTGCTAAGACCCCCATTTCTAATACAAAGGCCATCCCCTATGATTACAATGTTATTGATTAGTTAAAAAGAACACCCGCCCAAATCTCCATCATGGAACTATTAAAAATCTCCTCCGCCCATAGGAAGATCCTTGATGAAGCACTAGCTGTGTCTACCGTCGCCGCCACCCTCGACATAGAGCAATTCTAGGCTATGGTGGGTAACATCGTTACCCCAAATCTCATTACATTTTCGGATCAAGATTTCCCTCCATAGCCATCTCATAACCGTGCACTCCACCTCCAAGTCCTAATCCACAAAAAGAAAGTCAAACAAGTCTTGGTAGATGGAGGTGCAAGCCTTAATATTTGTTCTTTAAAACTCATAAAGAAATTGGGATTCACTGAGGATTCCATCAATAAGAACAAAAGCATCACAATAAGGGCATATGACGACTAAGAAAGAGTATCTCAAGGTACTATCAAAATCCCCATTCAAGTGGGGCTGACAACCATGGAAACCACCTGTCAGGTCCTCGACCTCGACCTACCATACAACATCCTCTTGGGACGCCCATGGATCCATGGAATGAAGGTAGTGGCCTCGACCTATCACCAGTGCATTAAATTCTCACATTAGAATGAGGAGGCCACTATATATGGGGATCCTGAACCTTTTACCTACTGCAAAAACTTGGAAGCCAAGTTTTATAAGATTCCCCAAGTGCCCAAAAATGATGAAGGACCATCTACTTCATACATAGACCTAGCTAATCTCGCCTCTACTTCTGTGATAGAGACACCCACCATCCCTGAAATATACAAAATCAAAGGCATGATCGAAGGCAATGGATGCAATGACTATAGAATGAAGAGAAATGCATTTGTTGTAGGAGAGTTACCACAATCTCCTAGGTCGCATGGACAACCCCAGTTAGTTCAAACACCTGTCCGCACTATTAGAGAAGAATCCTCTGAATTCCACCATTGGGGGGATCTCTGTTAGGAGAATGTGGATGACGAGGACATCTCAAACACACTATACCAAGATGAAAGACTTGCTCCCAACCTACCCATGGATGAAACTAAAAGAGGGTTACAAATGACGTTCGGTATGGGCTATAACAGGAATGAGAGCCTAGGAAGAAATAGTGATGGACGGCTGGAGCCCATCATTGTATAAAGAAGAATGTAGAACCTTGGCCTAGGGTATACTCCTCTGAGTATAAATGTACGTGGCAGAGGTACTCCCAGAAGAGCAGTCAGGTCCTCTCCTCAGGCAACAACAACTACTCCTAGACCACCCATTTGCTTAGGTATCCCACTCAATAATTACACCTCTAACATCACTGATGTTTGTCCCAGTAGTGACGATGATGATACCATAGCAGGTCTCCCTAGGATTTTTGAAGATTCCACCTTATTAATGATAAGTGCCTCCACAGCCAAGTCAAACCAACCAACCCATCGAGTCACCTTAGTACACCCCCAACTCATCGATCATGACCAATGGGGATCACCGATTCTTGACTCCTTCAAAAATGATGAGGAACTCTTAGAATTCATGGGACTAAGGGATACAATTCTATGTGGAGATCACAAGGTTGGATTCAGCATCACACTGGACACACAGACATACTATGGGGAGACAACTGAGTCCTTCAGTCGCAAAAGGAAAATATCGAGAATAAGCTCAGGTTTATTGAGTGAAGACCACACTGTGGCACTCTCAGATCATAAAACAGTAAAAATAAAGGATGCATCCAATGGTGAAAACCTCTCTGAGGTGCCGGAGGATGAAGGATTCAATCTCCCCCCTATTGCTCTAAATCAGGAGAAATCAGCAGTATTGGCAAAACAATGCAACCCGATCAACTTAGGAACAAAATAAGAACCACAAATCACCTTCTACATAGAGTCGCTCCTAACAAAAGAACAGGAACTGTTGGAAGCATTCCTAAAAGAAAGAAAAGTAAATTTTGCATGGACCTATGCTGACATGCTAGGTCTAGATCCTGAGGTAGTGGTTCATCATCTGGTTGTTTACCCCAGAGCAAAACCAGTCAGACAAAATCTAAGAAAGATGCACCCACAAATAGCCTTTCTCGTCAAAATTGAGCTACAAAAACTTCTGGATGTTGGATTCATACGCCCAATTGACTATCCAGAATGGGTATCAAATCTTGTACCTATTTCAAAACCGAAAGGGGGCATCCGCATTTGCATAGATTTCAAAGACCTAAACAAAACATGTCCTAAGAATGATTTTCCACTACCCAACATTGACATGATAGTGGATATGATGGCCAAACATGAGATGCTATCCCTAATGGATGGCTTCTCAGGGTACAATCAGATAATGATAGCAAAGGAAGACCAACATAAAATAGCCTTGGGGAACCTACTACTGGAATGTGATGCCGTTTGGGTTGAAAAATGCAGGAGCTACATATCAAAGAGCCATGACACTAATCTTCCATGACATGATACACAAAATGGTTGAAGATTATGTGGATGAAATACTAGCTAAATCAAAGAAGAGACAGGATCACATAGCAACTCTAAGTGCAATCTTTGATAGGCTAGAAAAATACAAATTCAGGCTCAACCCGAAGAAGTGTCTTTGGGGTACAATCAGGAAAGTTGTTGGGTTACATAGTTTCCATGAGAGGGATAGAGGTAGATCTGGAAAAGTTAAAAACAATTCTTGACATGGAGGCACCAAGAACATTAAAGCAACTTAGGGGATTACAAGGTAGACTCCAGTCCATCTAGAGATTCATAGCACAACTAGCAGATAAATAGATCACCTATTCACACCTACTCCACAAGGGAGTAGCATTCAGATGGGATGAAAAGTGCTAGCAAGCATTTAACAAAATTAAGGAATATCTACTTACACCACCTATGTTGATGCCACCAATTATCGGGAAGCCATTAATCCTATACATCTTAGCAACAATAGCTACCCTTGGCACCCTTTTAGCTCAACATGATGAAAAGGGAACTGAGCGGGCCATCTACTATATAAATAGAAAAATGGTGGGGCATGAGCTCAATTACACATCAATAGAAAAGGCTTGCTTGGCATTGGTATTTGTAGCTCAAAAATTTAGACACTACATGCTAGCTCACCAAATCAAGCTAATTGCCAAGATAGACCCTCTAAAGTATCTATTGTCAAAAGCAATGCTTACAGGAAGAATGGCTAAGTGGGTAAGGATATTGTCTGAACATGATATCGAGTATGTAGAAAGAAAAGCCATAAAGGGACAAGTCATTGTGGACCAGCTAGCAGAAGCTCCCCTTTACACAGACAACCTACTCATATCAGAATTCCTAGATGAGTCCCTTTTCAACCTTGGTGCAGCCGACCACTGGAAATTGTACTTCAATGGCTCCCACACACAACACGGATTAGGAGCTGGTGTGTTCTTCATCACCCCGCAAGGAGATTGTATACCTAGATCATATAAACTGGCATTCCCCTCTACCAATAATATTGTAGAATATGAGGCTTTAACCATAGGTCTCAAGATTGCAGCACAGTGGCGAATCATGGCATTAAAGGTCTATGGGGACTCATAGCTTATCGTCAACCAAGTCAATGGTGAATACCAAATAAAGGATGATAAGCTCACACCATACAAAAAGGTGGTAGAAAGCCTCAAGAAATCATTCATCGACATCACCTTTGAGCAGATACCAAGGACAAATAATAGAGTAGCCGATGCAATGGCAACTATTGAATCCTTACTGGACATCCCTCGCAATGTCTCGAAACATGAATTCCTAGTAGAACAGCTTCTCATACCCACTTTCGAGGTACCAGAGTCAGAATATGCATGTGAACTCATTGGTTCCGATGATCTTTGGTAACATGACATATACACCTACCTAAGGTTAGGAATCCTCCCAACTGACATCACCCCAAACCTAAAGTGAACCTTTGTCAAAAGGTCTTCACGATTCATCATCCTAGGAGAGACCCTCTTTCATAGAAGTGTCGATGGAACCTTGCTACGTTGTTTAAAGCTTGAGGAAGCCTTGACTGCTCTTAATGAGGTACACAATGGCATGTGCGGTTCGCACTCAAGTGGTATGACCTTGGCTAAGAAGTTGCTAAGAATCGGGTACTACTGGTCGATAATGGAGAGAGAGGCACACAACTTTGTCAGGAGATGCCTGCAATGCCAATAACATGGAGACCTTATTCATGCACCAGCTTTAGAACTGCATCCCATCGTTACACCTTGTCCCTTTTCATAGTGGGGGTTCGATCTCATTGGTAAAATTTCACCCACCTCATCCAATGGCGACAAGTTCATAATCACTGCCACTGAATATTTCACAAAGTGGGTCGAAGCAATTCCCATGACCTACATCATGAGAAAAAAAATATCTAAGTTCATCTTGAACTACCTCATTTTCCAATATGGTGTTCCTCAATCCATTATCTTCGATAATGGGACACCCTTCAAGAATTAGGATGTCTATGATTTATGTGAAAAATTCAAAATCCAACACCGTTTTTCCACCCCATACTATCCACAAGGCAATGGCCAAGCAGAAGCTACAAATAAAACCATTCTGAAAATCCTCAAGAAAATAGTCAATGACTTTGGTCGTGACTGGCATTTGTAGCTAAATCCCACCTTATGGGCCTACCGCACCAGCATCCACACGCCAACAGGTGCCACCCCGTTCTCCCTGGTCTACAGATCAGAAGCCATCCTCCCTATTGAGATTGAGCTCCCCTCACCAAAGATATCACTGCAAAACCTCATCACATATGAGGAATACAGGGTTACAAGACTGAATGAGCTGGAATTACAAGATGAATGGTGCATGGATATCTTGAATCATCTACAAGTTTACCAGAACCGACTGAAACAGAGCTACAACAAGAAGATCAGGCGACGCACTTTCCAAGTTGGTGACCTTGTGTTGAAAGAAAACCAAAAGAATGTGCCAAACCTGGGTACAAAAGGAAAGTTTGAGCCCAATTGGCTGAGACCCTTCATCATGACCGCAAGCTACAAGTTGGGGGCATATCTGTTGTTGACACCAGAAGGAAAACCTTTGCAGGAGCCCATGAATAGTTCGCAACTCAAAAAGTTTTATGCCTAAATATTGCAAGGTATAGAACCAGAAAATACAAAAACAATCGAAAAAAGTCCTGAAAAAATTGTTACCTTGATGAAAACCTGGTAAACAAGCGTCTTGGCGACAGCAAAAAAAATAAAAAAATCAGAAAAAAGATTGAAAAGAGTAAGGAAAAAAATCGTCCTCTAGTGAAAACCACTTCGGTGGCGCTTCGGGCAAGTACCTTGGTGAGAACATAGCAAATAGACACCAAGTGTAAATAAAGCACTCCCCATCTACCAAGATCACGAATCACTCATTCCATCGCATCTTAATAAATCATCCATCCACCCATCCGCTGGCATCCATACCATAGCCTGAGCTGGTGTCCATATCACGTTCCACCATAGTACTGCTTGGAATTCTTAAGGTCAGTTTATCCTGCCTTTATCGAAGTAGTCTATCACACCACACTGGGGGTAGGTTTTTGCATCCATTGGGTCGGATTCGTGTATATTCTCATAATCTTCTTCAAATTCATCAAAAATCCAAAAACATCCAAAATTCATTCAAAAATCCAAAAACATATTGAAATATCAATAAATCTTCAAAAATTCATCATTGAGTCTTGTCAATCTTCCACCTTGTCGAACTACATCATCTCTGAGGTTGAACATAGGAAAATTTGATCTTTGATCATCCCCCAAGACAGTTAGGGTCAGTCCTTAGGTGTTCGTCGCATTGGCAATCCGTTTGCCCATCTATTTTTTACATTTAGGTCAGTCCTTAGGCATCTGTCGCAATGGCAATCCGTTTGCCCATCTATCTTTTTATTAAATCAAGTTTGTCATCAGTTGAACTACATGGTCTCTATGTGTATAATGTAAGCAAGGCTAATCTATGGATCAGCTCCCAAGACCTCTACAATAGGTCTTTAAGTTAGTCCTTCAAGCCGTAAATCTCAAAAATACCAAAAACAACCTCAAAATATCTAAAAAAAGCCAAAATGGTGCATCCATTTCACCTCGCTTTCACTCATGATGGTCATCACTCATAATAAAGTCAATCATCACCTTCACCCTTTGGTGAGTCGGTCAGAAGCAAGTCTAGTAGGTTTAAAAGTGAACACCCTAATCATCAAAGTCTTGAAAGTCTAAGTTAGTAAGCAAGCAAGTTGGTCAACTCGGAGTATCAATAGCTTATCACCCAAATCAGTCCCACCAAACCCTGATCACAAGATGTCCTAGGATGAAGCTTTCCTATGATGGACATAAGCATCAGGTACCCCATAGTAGTTAGTCTTGGCTAGCGGTATGAAGAACATTAGCTTGTTTGTTTACTTTATTTGGTTTTTTTGACTTATCTTATTTTGTGCTCATTTCAAGGACCTCTCGATGATGCCTAAATAAAATAGGTTTAGAGAGAAAGAAATGAGGCAATGATCATTATCTTTATATCTGTTGTGCTTGTTGGATACCCTTGTAAAATAACTTAGTCTTGCATGTTTTGTTTTGTTTGTAGGGAGGATATTTTAGGTATCTTGTTGACCACATAGGAAAGCTTGCTTCTCTGTGTTTTGGTCTGAGATGTTTAGAATGTCTGAACTGCATCCTGAATGAAGTATGTATGTTAAGTGTGAAAAAGAATACTCCTATCTGATTGTCAAGACAAGGTCCATCACACTAGGTACAAATGCCATCCTGGTCCTTTATACTTTGATGCATCATACCTATGTGTGTTATCAAACATAATGCAATTGACCCTTTGAAAATCCCAATTCCTAGCAATACAAATCACCATCTCCATCCTAACTAATTCATTAAATCTTCATTTCTTCTACCTTATTTCCACACTAACATGGTATCATAACAGTAATCAGAACATCGCAAATGCATACATCCTGCATCCACTAGATCGTTAGCATCAAAAGCACATGGCATCATATCATTATCTTAAGCTATGAGGAATAATATAAATTTGTTATTCTAAACATCTTAAGCATAGCATTGTATCATACATAATCATTTATGTCCATTACCATTTGCATCCATTACCAACATTAATATGCATTACATCACTAAAATCATGAAAAATATACAAAAAGAAATGCATCCATCAAATACATCACACCACATAACCATAAGAATAGAAACATCTCATAGCATCATACATTTGCATATTATACATCTGCATATCATAAAAGGGTGAATCATCTCATATATATCATCAAAAAATATTGTTATGATACAAATCGGATCAGGTGTCCATCGAATACATAATACAATAAGGCCAAAATACTATAGCCCATATATCAAAAATGAAGCAAACTATCATGTGATCAAAGGGGGGGTGGGCCCTGCTGGTTGTTGCTCTCCCCATCCTACCTCTCACTATGTGCCTCTATCGGTTGCCTCCCTGTCTGCTGGGAAAAGTCTGGCACCCTGTGGTCTGATGGTACTACCTATCAGTAATGGTGTCGATAGTACTCGGCCTCTCTGATGGCATCCCTATAATCTCAGATATCAACTATCCGGCCTCGGGATGTAGAAGCCACACTCTCTAATTGCCTCCATCGGCCCACCTCCTGATCCCTCTCAGATCATGTCAGGTCTCTCTCTGTCGTAGCTATAGCAACCCACTGTCGAGCCTCATCCCACTCAGCTGTCAGAGCCTATACCTGCCCTTGTAACTGCTGAATCAACATGTCACGGGCATCTGGCTGGCCCATTGGCTATCCTACCAGCTGTACTACGAGTTGCTACTGTGCTAGCACATGGGGCTACCCATCCTATCCTGCTGCATGGGGCTATCCATCTTGTCCTGCCACAGGCTGTGCGAGAACCCTCGGAGGTGACTGTTGGGGAGGTGGTACACCTCCCCGACCCCTACCTACTGACCTACCCCTCAGCCTATGATGTGGAAGCACTGTCCCCTGAACTATCAATCTCACTAGCAATCTGAACCATGCCCTGTATGCTGGAGTCACCCATGCATCTGCTGGCCCTTGATCATATGCCCACGGCCGAGCCACCAACTACCTAAATGAGGTCACTGCCTCGTTTGTTGGAATGGGTTGTCCCCATGCTATCTCCCTGGCCGTATGGGCAAAGATGGTTGTATACTGAGCATCGAGTATATCCTACACCTCCTCAAACTGTCTGGCCACCCGATCAGGAAGGTATCTCTTTATCAAAATATGCTCTCAACCTTGCATAAATCTATCCTAGCGAGCAAAGAAGAGCTACTCTACATCATCCATCCATGGACCCATACCCATATACAGCCTCCAAATAAATACTGTCATCTCATCCAAAACTCGTCGCCAGTGAGCTATGCCATCTGTATCCATGTGGGTGAAGTGAATCGTCGCCTCACCATACTGCCACACCAAATGATCATCAATATCTAAGGCAACCAGTATCACAAACGGGCGAAGCACTGAAATCCGCTCAAATGCCCAAACATGAAGAAGAGTCAATCCAACCCCCAAATCTCGACCCTCCAAATAGGAAAACTCATGCAAATATCTATATAAAGAGGTTAGTAGTACTAGTCCCTAGGAAGAGCACACTCAACGAGTGCACATCTACTGCCATGCTAGTCCCCAACCCAGACTGAAATATTAGCCACATTGATCAGGAGCTACGAGGCCAGAAATAATGACAGCCACAATCAGGCTATAAGTAGGGGCTATACCCCAATACCTCTCCAAATCTATCTGACCATCGGATAACATGAGCTTGGTCACACCCATGACACCGAAGCAGGCATCCCTCCTCTCCTCCAAATCATAAATCACTCGCTCTCCATGAATGGGTAGTTGCATCCCTAAACCTGCAAATGCATAAAGATGACAAACATTGTTAGTGAGATAGGGGTTCATACCATAGGTACTACGGTGACTGGTTGTTGATATACTCGTACCTGCTCCGACACATGTAGGGGAAGCTCTCATTGCGGCATTTTTTCTAAAACTCAGAGCTCAAATGTCAATTTTCTAAAGGTTAAGAGTGCAAATGTTTTGAAAGTGACCTCTCGAGGTCTATTTAAGCTCAAAAATTAGGGGTTTTTGACCTAATTTGACATTTTGGAGGGGGTTTTGGCCCCCCGAACCCGTTTTCATCCAACCGAGTCATTCTGCGTCCCTTTTGGCATTTTAATGCATTTTTCTAGCATTTTGGGGCATTTCTAGCCTGTCGAGCACCTTGTCATCTTTTTCACGAAATCATCCAAAAATTCAAAATTTCATTCGATCTCTCGAGGGGGCAATATCTAGCAATATCCTTCCGTTGGGGCAACAGTGGGGCATCAAAAAAAATTTCAAAAAACCCCGGACCTTAGATCACAACAGTTTATTCTTTGAATCAATGCAACAGGTTCATTGCTTCAAAGAGGGGCAAAATGTAGACATGAAAAATGTACCAGTTCGTTTTGGCACACCTGATCCCGATTACTAACAATGCTTCTTCTTAAATCACATCCTCAGCATTTCACCACTTTCTATCTTGTAATTCAATAAATCACTATTTATTGATTAAGTCTTTCTATTTCAAAGATTAAATTAATCAATTAATTTAATAAACCATTGCATATATGTTTAATTAAATAAATCATTTTATTTAATTAAAATCTCTAAAGTCCTATTAAATTAAATAAATTAAAACCTTATTTGATTTAATCTAACATATTCCTTCTTGATTAAATAAATCAAATCATTTATTTAAATAAATCATTTCCTCTCAATTCTTGACTTAAATCAATTCATAAATCTAAGTCTAAAATTGTCATATCACCTAATTATTCATTAAATTAATCAAAACATTGATTAAGTTAATCCTTCTCACTAAAATCATCTAGAGAATGCAAATTGCACAATAAATCAATTACTTTGATTTATTAATTCTTCTATTTTCCCTCACAAAGCATCAAAAGGGAATATTCCTTCATTTGAATTCAAAATGGCCAAGTGGACTTGGTCCTTCCAACAAGGCATTCAATGCCTCTTACATGTCCTTGACCTTGAGCCAAGTGACATTAACTTCATTCCCTTTCCCTCTTCAACATGTCATTTCTCAAATTTGAAATGCCACCTAATTGCATTAATTGGCACATTGGCCAAAACTTGCACATTCCTCATCCAATCACATTTGGACAAGTGGCACAATGCCATTAGATTATCTTTTATCCCACATTGCTTATTTCAACTATCTCTTCCAAGATTTAAATCTATAAATTGGAGACTCTTCTCCTCAATCTTCATCCACAATTCATATGCAAAGTTACTCTCTACAATTGAGAACTAATTTTGCTCATTTCATCCATACACTCCTCATATTTTCACATTTGCATCAAAGCTATGCTCAAATCTCTTTGAAAATTTGACCATTGATTCAATCAACTCACATTTGCACATAGGAATTTGGAAAGGGCCAATTGCAACACATCATTGGCACCAATTCCCCCATAAGATCATCATACTATTGGCTAGATTGGGAATTACTTTCATATTGTCCAAGTTTTGCTTTTCATTTCCTAATATTAGCTTAAATAGGTGGATTTCATGGGGAATCCTTCACTCTTTGCATGCATTTTGATCTAACACTAACAATGTTTGTCGTCTTTGTGCATTTGCAGGTTTAGGGGTTCACACATGGATGGATAAAAGGATGCATTAGCTTCAAGTTTTTCAAGACATTCATTTAGGAATCAATTCATTTTATCATCATCTTCTCAAATGATGTCAACATCATGAGGAGGACATGCATTAGGAGTTGATTGATCAGGAGTGGGTTCAAGGTCACTAGGATCTGTTCCAAAGGCACGTCTTGACATGTCAACTAAGGATTTTAATGACATCCACAACTTATTGAAAGACATAGCCATGATGGAAATGAATGAAAGAAATGGAATAAAAAGAAGAAGTTGGAAACAGTAATAAAGATGCAGTTCAACAAAAAACATAAATGAAAAAAATGACAAAAATTACAGTGCAAAATGTGCAAGTGGAGTAAGTCACCCAGTTTGGCGAATTAGTCCCAACAGTGATTTTTTTAACAATTTTCAGAATTTTTAAATGAAATTTTATGATTCTTTAGGTTTTTAGAGGCAGCTACAGTATGAAAATGCAATTTTTTTAAAGTTTTGAATGAAATGTAATGCAAAAATGCAAGTTATATGAGATTCTCATTAATGCAATTTTGAAAACCCTAGAATGCAAAACAATGAAAAACCTAATGCAATGTTGATACAAGCTTATCCTAGGATGCAAATGCACTTGAAATCAAAAGTAAAAGTGTTCTAAAGGTAGGTTCACCAAAATGAACCACAAATTTTAGGGGAAAAATTGGGTTCTCTTTCACTTCTAGGGTTTTTCACCTAAAAGGAGATAGTTCTTTCTACCTCAAAATCTTGGTGGTTCATTCAATATTAATGCTAATGTGATTGAAATGTATCTAAATGAAGTGTTATAAATGCAATAAACTGATAAAAGAAACTAACTAATAATGTGAAACTAATGAAATGCAAGATATTTGAAAATACTATGTAAAATGACCTAAGAATGCATGTAAATTGTAACAAAAATGGAGACTGGATAGGTGCACTTGGAAACTGAAGCTTGATGTAGAGAGGCTCTGGAATATTTTAGAGTCTACTATTGAGGCCAACTAGGACACTTATGCCAAGATGGGCGGTATGTGCAAGATCATCATGGAAAAAATAGGCCCTTAAGTGGCAAAAAATTCAGAAAAATTAGAGTTAGGCAACTTGACATAAAAATTTGAATAGGTTATCTATATTATTTCAAATATATGTAAGAATAGAATTTGTAGAAAATTGAATGTAGTTTCTAAATTAATAGGTTTTTTTACAAAAAAATAAAATCCATTTGGTGAAAATTTAAAATTTCAATATAGTAGTACTTAAATTTCAGGGAAAAATAAGAAGTAGGTGTCTGTCTGACCACCCTAACCACATTAAAATGATAATATTTTTTTATAATATTTTAGATATAAGTAGAGGACTCATGTCCCAATGTGATGCATATATTTTTGTAATTTTTTTCAAAGTAAATAATTAATTATAAAAAATTTATGACAACTTTTAAAAAATATAAAGACTCGTATGTCTGACCACCTTAACTTGGTCAAAACTTCATGAAATTAATTTTTTTAATTTTTAATCTTATAGTATGCAAAGCATAGAATGTGATGCATGTTTTGGATTCAAAAACTATGATTCCATTTGAAAGCTATATATTTTTTTCAATCAGCCTAAATATTAGGACTTTAGTCGTAATTCAATAGAAAATGAATAATAATAATTTATTAAATTCAAAGTAAAGAATAATTTATATTGGTGGAAAGCTAAGAATCTCCTTTAAAAAACCTTTTCATTTCATCAATTTTGGGTTAAAAAAAAGTCATCAGCCACATACCTATCATATTGCCAGTTTTTGGCCCATCATGATCCTGCACATACCTTGGGTGATTTAGTCCCATTTTAGGGAGATTCTATCAGAATAGGTTTTAGAAAACTACGTATCCTGAACTGAAAAAATCACTTTTCAGGACTAATAGTGGGACTAATTCACCAATGATGGTGACTTAGTCCACCTTCAAATTTGAGGAATCTTGAAAATGCAACCTGTAGCTTTCAACATGTAATTCTTCTCCTGACAAGAATCTGGATTTGAATCTACAAAATTTGACCTGTAGGTTGTCTCCAAGATTCTTTTAGGATTTTGTTGACTTTGAATGATGTTGACACCTTTTAACACCTTGCTCCTTGAAAAATATGCATACAAGACCTACAAAACACACATGCAAAGAGGGGAAAAGGGTTAAGGGTTAGAGAATAGGGTTCTACCTTAGTCAAACCCTAGAAAATAAAATAAAATGGAAAGAGAGTGGTGAATGAACAACATGCAATGCTTCAACTCACCAAACCCTTGAAGTAGAAATCTGAAGTTATGCAAGTAGGTGCTCCAATGGATGAATTCTTGATGTGCTTAGAGTGATTGCTTGAATGCTTGGAAGCTTTGATACTTGAAGAATGAATTGTTGGGGGGTTGAATGAGGGGAAAACCTTTTATTTATACATGGTCTTCCCTAATTCCTAAAAAACACCTCATCACAGGCCAACCTTAGGTCTTAGAGAATAATATCTTGCTAGAATATTAAAATAATTTTGATTTTTAAGCAAGATGGCACTAAGTCCCCCAAGGTGGTGACTAGGTCCCACTAGGGCAATTTTTCTAGGTGTCATGAATTGAAGTGCATTTAATGATGTTTAACGAGATTATTCTCCAAAACACACTCAAGTATGACCTGTAAGTGCATTAAGGGGCCATTTAAACATAAGGAAGGGTCAAGTTATTGATGAAAAGCCTAGGAAAGTGTGAGATTTTGTTACAACACCTTACAACACTTTGAAATAAGGCTTGGTAAGAGGTTATTTAGGTGAGTTATACTAGAAAAGTCCTTGAAAAGTGGGAAAGTGTGTTACAACACTTCACAACACCTTTGTAAGACATCATTAGGTTTTTATTGATTTACAAGAGTTCAAAACCTAATGTGAATATGTTGGCCACATTACAACATTAAATCTAGTCAAAATCAGGCCAAAATCCATAAGAAAGGTCCAAATGAGCATAAAAATGTCCAAGGATACATTTTTTTGTGACACAGATATAAAAAAATTGCTAATAGAATTAATAACATTTTTTTATAAAAGGAAATATTCACCAAATAGAAATTAATATTTTTTTTTGAAAAAATGAAAGATTCGCAAAGATTTAATATATTTTTTGAGGGGGGGATTTCTTAAAGATATCATGAAAGTTGGTGGTAGTAATGCAAGAATATTTTTTGTCATTCAAGGTTTTCACCAAGTTTTGATTGAAACCTTAACCTTCTCACATAATAGATGCATGACCTTAAAATATGATTGCAAAAGACTAAAACATAAGCACGAATAAATAAGAATCAAAATCAAATATGACAACAATAAAGAAAATAAGGTAAATTGATTCAAAATAAATGAAAATATGTAGCATTGAAACACACATTTTTACCCTAGCACAACTCCATCACTCTCCTCTATTTCACCTTGGGAGAAATGGTGGGAATAATCTTTTCCCTCATATTTATATTAAACAAAATAACACAAAAGCACCAGTAAAATACAAACTTATAGTTTTCTTGCATGATCTAAGACAAAAATTGAAGAATAGGATGGTTGCATTTATAGATATTTTGTGACATTGATTAAAATTTGAGGTCATGTGAGAGGTTGAGAAGATCAATGGTTGATAAATGATGAGGAATGGATTGCCAGTTAACTAAATGGATGATTTCATATAATTGATTGCATGATTCAGTTAAGAGAATTGATTGGAGTGTTAACTATTGATGCCAAAAATTGGCAAGATAATAGCCCTCTATAGGAAAATCAGTTAAAGGGAGGACCTATTGAGCTAAACTGAGTAACCTTCGGATTTTAAAGAAGTTGGCTCTTCTTTAACTAGGGTTTTGAATTGGAAAAGGGAGAAGGTATATAAAAATAAAGTATCTAACTAGGGTGATTTGTCGAGACTTAGATCTATAAGGCATGATAGATCTATCTTGTAGATGTGATCTAAGGGCTTGTTCAACAATCTGCTATGTCTAAAAAGAAAGGAAATAAAGATAAAATATAAATGATTCACTCAATGACATAAAATAATATTCATACACATTTATTGAAAAGAGGAGTCAAAGACATGACCTAAACCAACAAACTTGTAATAAAATTATAGAAGTTCTGCAAATGAAACATTTAGCACCATAATGGGATAGTAAAACTTTATCAAAATCTTCAAGAAAATAGAAAGGCCAAACAATGGCACAGTCTGCAAGTCTTTACAATAATATATAAAGTGGTAAAGGCCTGGTTCTTCTACCAATATTTTCCCCTATCAAAATATGAACCCTTTCTTTGATGGAAGAAACAATATTTATAATGAAACCCATCTCGATGAGCCAATAACAAAAAAGGTTCTCCGATCATGAGCAATGATACATTTATCAATGATTTCCCCTTTTCATTCCAACTTAAAATATTTGAGTCATGAACGAGGATTCCCTAGAGTTGGATGCATCCCTTGTGAATGATGGAGGTGGTCCCAATAGACTAGAGCACTGACATGTGTAATTCAATCATGGTGGCAGTTATAGAATATGGCAACTGGTGATAGGTTGCTGTCTGATTAGCTTTCCTTCATAGGTTGTTTCCTAATTAGCTTTCCTTCATGAGGAAGCCTTTGGAAGATTGTGTGGCAAGCGGTCGGGGCCGATGCTCATTCTTCCCTTTAAACAATGAAAAAAATATGCTACAATGAGCCTGATATTGCCTTTTAAAAGGAGAGTGTGGTTAGTACTTAAGAAAAAAAAATCACCAAAAGAGAGCTTGGGAATTTTATGTTCACATCTTTTGGCAACTTATCAAGGGTATGTGGCCTCTAGAATGAGGAACCCAAAAATTTATGGCTTGTAGACCACAAACTTATCCATCAAGCAGTGTGATCAGAGCTTAGAGAGAGTGGTCTAAAGAGGTAGTCATTCATCTTTGGATGGAGCCAATATCGTATAGACTCTCTTGATCTCCATGCATATTGATAACTTCTTTGTAAGACAGCACCGATAATATAATGACCCAGGACTCGAGTTGAAAAAGAAGTTGTGTGATCGGATGGGTGACACTCTCAATATCTCTTGCAACAAGGGGTTGACTAAAACTCTGAAAGGCAGATGTATCTCATTGCTTCTCCTCGATCCTTGCTGCAATATGCCCTATCATGGCTACTGAATCATCTTCAAGGAATGGAGATAGTAAGCCCATTTGAGTTAGGTGACAGAACTTGGCCTGCATGTTTTTCATGAGCTGATCTAATTTTTTGGCACACTCATTGGCATGAAGGATAGTTGTGTGGCAGTGGATGAACTGGTTGGCTATTTTAGTAGCGCCCCTATGGTCCCCAATTCATACACTTGCTAGGACTTTGTCTAGGACCTGATATAGCCTCTCCAGTAATCTTTTGGCCTCCATAACTCTTTTGACAATAGACTATGGGAATTTCCTGATTATCACATGAACATCTCTGCCCAAGTCTATTGCTTCTGCCATAAATTAGAGTGTTGGCTATAGAGTTAGGTAGAAAGCCTTCACTCTTTCCCAAGATGAGATGTATAACTACTAGGCCACCTGAAGGATGTTTGTTTGATCGATAGGGGGTAAGGAAAAATATTTCAATAAGGCTATTTATGCATTCATTTTCTCCATATCATGTGCTAGCTCCGCAACCTTCTGATTTTATGTGGTGAGTTGTTCTTGTAGGATCTATGATTCTACGACCCAGCTAGCTTTGGCTTGCTCCTTATTTTTCATTTTGTGATCCAATGAAGACTTTAGTTTTGCAATTTCATTTTCCAATTGAGCCCGATGTATCTCAAAATCAACATCTTTATGTTGCATTTTATGCTCAAGTTGAGCGTGCCGATGAAGGAACTCCTCATACTTTTGTCACACTTCTTGTCCCAATTTTTCCATCTGGTCTTGACATTCCTTGTTCTTCTCTTGTAGCTCAGTGACCAAGTTGGGATCAAGGGGATTGGGACTTCACAAGTTCTTCTCAGAGCTTTGCTTGCTCCCCCTCCCTTTATTGGGATAGGCACTTAAATTCAACATCCTTGGCTTTCTCCTTGGTGAGCAAGACCTCGACCCTATCCTTTATGATTTTTAGGTCTTCTTCCCTTTTCCTTAGCTACTGATTAGACTTAAGAAAGCTAGTGGTCACCACCTATTGTGTTTCCTCCATGAGCTCCACCATGTCTTGAGGTCGATCTACACTTAAATCGAGCCTGAAAGTGTACATTATGTAGTCGTCTGGCTGCATTTCTTCTTGTGGCTTGTTGACAATTGGGTACATAGTTGCAAAATTTAGCGACTATTGAGCCTCATTAAAAATTGTCTATAGCCTTGGTTTCATCAGCTTCTTAGCAATTTTATCCTTTTACCTTTGGGCCTTGATTACTCATGCATACCTAGTCCTATCACCTTCTGATAAGAATTCAGAGGGTGACCTGATGAGTCCACCCGTGAAAGGTGCACTGAGAGGAAGGGAAAAAGGAAATGAAAAGGGTGGTGATATCGGGCGACTTTTTCTTTGGTACACTAACTATCTGAGGTGAGAAGGGAGGGATACTCCAATACTATAATTATGGACCAATAGGGAGACATGAAGGGAGTAGATTCATTGTGGCTTCTATATGTTGGGAAGAGTGGATTGTCTCTGACATTGTTGTGGCAAGAGATGCATTGATGAAGGTAGAGGAGGCAAAGTGTGAGAGGCTTTAGGATGTGGAATGGGCTGAAGTGAATGGTGTGAGGTTCTATGGAGGAGTAAGTTAAAATGGGGCCGCATAAGAGAATTGTGCAAAACCCCCATGTATATCGAAATAGTGGCCGAAATGCATCAAACAATGCATGAACCAAGAGGTGTTGCAGACATAAGAGGGGCAACTAAGGTTTGTGAAACTAGAGAAGAGGGAGAAAAAGATACCTATGGTGCATGTGATTTTTGTCCTTCATCTATTGCCAGCTCTTTGCTTCCCTCAGGGTCTTGTGAACACTCTCCAAATGATGCCTAAATTTGTGGCCACTTCATTAGCGATGAGTCGTCTACCACTATAGTTTTAAATTGTTGTGGTGAGGTTTCCGTGGTCCTCCTTGTTGTATAGGTATGAGTTAGTGAATAACTCACACATGATATGTTAACCCACACATTAGAGGAGACTTTTTTGGGTTACTCATAGCTTTTCCCTTTTGCTACGTCGAGGTGTCCTACATCTTTTTTTTTTGTTCCACTCCTTCATCTGACTATGACTCAACTTCCTCTGAACTGGAGTCCTTTTCTCCACTCATGTTGAAATATGGATGCTTTTTGTTTCATAATTTATCAAAATTTTCATCCATTTCCTCAGTATCATAATGGGCCTTGGTGCATCGGGTCTCTTGGCGATATATCTAGAAATCATGGACCTTCTCCTCCTTCCAGCTGCAGTTCTTTAGTATATTGTTGTAGAGAGTAGTCCCCATTTTTATTTTATTAGCATACTACCTAGTTGGGAGGTAGAATCCAAGCCAAGGGGGCCGACCACCTTTAGTAGGAACGTACACTAGGTCAACAATAAACTCATCTACATCTGAAACCGAATTTTGATGCTTCTCCCAATGAGGCTGGGGTAGTGTGTAACTTTGACATACAAGTTTGGCAAGGCATCACAGGGTTGTAATCTCATTTATCACAAATCCATACTAACCGTAGATGAGACAAATTTTCTTCTAGTATGTCATGAGCTTTTCTCTTAGCCATGATTATAGTCTTGTAGCTCATCGGGTAGCTAAAAAATCCTTTCTTCCTTGCCTTTCCACTGTAGAAGGTGGCATCGATAATTGATATCTGGTGGAATACCTCAAGCACCAGTATCCGGTCTGTAAGACATGCCAAAAGCCAAAATGGCTCACCAATGAAGCCACACAATTAAACGAACGTGAAGTCTTCGCCCAAAAACTAGTCACACCTTGGGGTGAAGTTCTGCATGAACTCAATTTGGTCCGAGTTGAACCACAAGATAGTGTTGTCTCCTCTTAAATCCTGCAAAATCGGATATAAGAAATAATTTGAAAATGTGTAGTAGTCATACATCACAAAGACAAGGGGAGTCCATGTGGAGACTAGCTTTCTCCTTTGATTTTCATCAAAAATTGAGAGCCCCAGACGCTTCTGGAAGAAGTTAGGATTCTGATGCAAGAACATATGTGCGAGAAAGGATGGGAACCTGAACCTCCACTGAACTGAAGCTAGTATTCTACTATCTGGCTGAGCATCTCTTGCATGAGGAATTCAACAAAATCGTATGAGAAGAAAAATGTTTCTTACGTAATTGAAAACCCAAACCGAGCTGAAATTCTTGGACCTCCTTTTCAGTTTCTAGGCCACAAACAGATGCTATCATCAAGAAAGCATCCTTCATGTCATCCTTGAAGCCCTTATGTGTCACTGGGATCTGCATTGGCCTATTTTGAGCTAGTCTTTGAGTCTCTGTGTTATAGAAACTCAACACAAGGTCTCTGGTCCTCCAATAGGTTTCTCCATTTGCTGGAGTGAAATTATCCATTTGAGGAACTTTGGAGTGAAACTCTGGGATACAAAGCATATTCCAGATAGCTTCCTTGCATATGACCACACTCACCTCTCGACCCTCAAATTTGTTGGTGTCCAGGTTGAAGTGTTTGATGGCCTCATCTACCAATTCAGGGTAGTAGTGTACAAATGAGACCATATATTGTGGAAGCCCGTTGTACCAACATTTATGTGCCAAGGAATCTAGGTCACTACTTCTTTTCATCCTTTCACAGGCTGCCTCCCATAGGTGATTTAGGATTTTTTGCAAGAATGGGGTCATGAATATTTTACCATTCTTCTTTAATTCTCTTCTTATCTTTGTGAGGGTTCTTCTTCTCTACAACCCACATATTTACTCACATTGGACTTTCTAGAATTCTAGGTGAAGCATAAGATACATCCTCGAAGATGTCGAAGATTGGTGTTGTGCTCGTGATATTAGATAAACTTTGGGCCTCTTCTTGTTGCATCTTGGACTGAGAATTTTGAGTAGTTGCCATCCTTTTTCAAATCCTCTTCCTAGAAACTATACTAAGACGGTATGAATAGCACCTAAAGAAAAAAATGAAGGTTTGAATTCACAACCAGACGACCTCTAATTCACACCAGGGTAGTGAATTCTTCACAATCGCCTCAACATTCACTTTTTCTGCAGATTGCACCACACCTGGTTTTTCTGACAATTATATTTTTCTAAGTCCTTTCGCATGCTCAAGAAGTCTTATACTCTTTTATGATTTTTTTGCATGCAATACTTAGCTTTTCTTTAATTTCCTTCCCTCAACCGGTAGACTACAGTTGCCTTTCTGCATTTAATTGGACATGTACTACTAGCTCCTCTACCCACATGAAATGAACTATTTGATCCCTTTTGAAAAGACAAGAATCCATAATTGTGTTAGAGATAATGTCCCTTTAGCGTTATTTTTATGGGAAATTGAGCTGCCAACTTCTTGCTTTTCACCTTCTCGCATGTCTTTGCCATTACTATCCCTGAAAGCATAATTAGGTTGATGTTGTAATGAGTACCTTGGAGCTTGAAATGACTTGTATCATGACACCTAAGCATATGTCTGTATGAACCATCACCTAAGCTCACCACCAATTCACATTAATTGACTATCGCTCCTTAATCTTGCACGCAACAATTCGCACATGCGGATGCAACCGGGTTGAAAAATTGAGCTGGCCTTTTTGGATGAGATTCTCGAGCTAAAATTGATTACCACCATGCTTGGGATGTAGGCTACCTCAGATGTTTCTATAAAAGGACCTTTTCATAGTAGTAGAACTACACTTAGTAATTAGCAAAAGCATTAAGTAATTTAGATAGCATAATTGCTTAGGCGGTTGAGTAGGCTCTAAATTTGCATAGCGCTAAACCTAGGTATTTTGAGCAGAGGCTGACACAATGAAAACTCCAATCAGACTAGTGTGCAATAAGTCTCAAACAAATTTTCTGGGAGAGATCTCTAATAGGCTTCTGAAACATATGACCAAAAACAAACACTCACTGGCTATTATAGCCATGAAATGGGTTTTGGACCGAGATTATATTGAGTATGAAGATAAATATCAGGTGAACACCAATATATGCTCCCACTTTGTTTCCTTGCTGCTCAACATTCAGGTTCTAAAATCCATGATACTTTGCCTAACACTTTAGATTTTCCTAAAAAGGTACCTTGGTGAAGTAGTGACCAATGCAGTGTATGGCCTAGGCCTTCCGGTAGTGAGAAACTTGTGGAGGCATATTGAAGAAGACACGATGGTACCATGGGTGGAATTTTAGAGTGGGTTCCAACTCCATTCACTTATTGAGCACCATGAGAGAGCCACCCGTGCATGCCACTTCCTGCTGCACTACTACAATGTAGTGCTATTCTATGACATGGATTGGTACACCAAATTTAGGAACCTTGTGTTCCCTCCATCACTTGTTGTAGGTGTTGGTGTTGTTATTCTAGATCCTGTTGCTATTAGTGGTAACCTTCCTATTACCCCTAACAATGCTCCAATTGACGAAGGCAATGCTCATGCAGATGGTGACGATGTCCATGCTCCATAAGCTTGAAGATTAACGCACCTTTCACCCTTTTGTATATATACTTGAAAGAGGGATTTCCTATATATATATATATATATATAAGGAAGATGCATATATAGTCATACTTTTGAATGCATGGCCACAAAGCCATTTTCTCAATGTTTCTATCAAAGTATATATATATTATGTGTGAGAATGTGTGGACTAATTAAAATGATAAACGAACACACCAATGAAATATTAAATCAAAGGAAACTAATTAAAAAGATAAAACAAACTCTAAATAACATCAGCTCCTTCAAAAGCATTCTATTGTTCTCTATCTCCAAGGATTTAATGCAAGTTACTGGCTCTCAGTTGGTGTAAGTAGCAACTTGTTGGAATGACAACTTAGGAGAACGAGATTATGTAACATGCATGTCCATTGCTAAATGATTTGAGCTATGATATGAAACTAAGATGCTATGTTATGAACTTGAAATGCTATGCTAAAATGCTGATTCAAATGCAACTATAGTAATCACACTAAATTCATAAAATCTAGGATCATATTCAATTCAGAAAAGGATTGTATTTATAGATTTTTGGAGGCAAGAATCTAGTTGGCAAAGATCGACGGTCGAAATGAAGCTTGACAAGATGAATGGTGGGAGATTTTGGAAGTTGAGAGAAAGATGGAAGGTTGACAGAATAATGGAGGAATATTTTCAACCCACAAAGCCATCCTCATTCAAAAATGGAAACAAATTTCCATTTGTCTCTTCATTTATGAAAGTTGGTTGAAAGTTGAGGATAAATCCTAATTAAATAAATAAATTTATTTAATTATATGTGACAATAAATTTAGAAGCTTCTATAATTAAATAATGAATATTTAATTATGTGAGAGGTGAAAAAGATGTGTAATTAAATATTTACAATATTTAATTATGTGAAAGGTGAGGAAAGAAGTATTAAATTAAACAATATTTAATTTAAATATGGAGTGAAGGATGAGTTAGCAAGAATATTCTATTATTTGAAAATTCAAATTTAGAATCATGATAATTAATATAAATAAATAATGAAATTTATTTAACTTAATTAAGAAGAAGATAGCAATAATTAAATATACTTATTTAATTAATTAAACTAGAAGAATTAGAAAATGAACAATATAAATAAATAATTAGATTTATTTATATGTAGATGGTTTTAGAAGATTAATTAAATAATTCATATTTAATTAATTAATAGGCTTGATTTATAATGACCATTTTTAGATGTATACATTTTGCCCCTCTTTGAAGTGATGTGTTTTATGCATTGCTTCAAAGAAAAATTCAGATTCCGAAAATTTGCCCCTGACTTTGAAAATTAACTGATGATGCTATATTCCCCCTTGGGAGATAAATTGCATGATTTGAATGATAGTGATGATGATTGAAATAATTTGCATGAATTTGAAGAGAAATTCTCGATTTATCTCTCGAAATAGCACGTTGTATAGTAAAATTAAAAATAACTTCCCTTTTTTACCCCCTTAAAAGGTGGAAAAGGTAAAAAGTCATTGTTAATGAAACAATAATCTTTTGTGATTTTCAGAGCTTTGAGAGAGAATTTCGAGATGCCAATCCATTACGAGCACCACCGATTCGAGGAAGCCTGTCGTCATCAGAGACCAGTCGCATATGGACCTCCAGTAAGATTGCATGATCCGCCTTTGTGATTTTTTTAGAATTTTTTATGAGTTTTTCAATTTTTCAAATTTTCAAATTTCTTCTTTAGTGCATAGGATTTTGATTTAGCTCATGCGAGCCGTAAATTAGTGCATAGATTAGATAGATTAGTGCATGAAAAGTAGCGCATTGATGAAATAGTATAGTGCATAGATGAATAGTTTGGCGCATAGTATAAAATAGCACATAGAAGAAGACCACACACATTTGATGTTAGATTAGTGCATACGCTAGAATAGTGCATAAGCGAGATAATGTAGTGCATACACCTGATGGAATAATGCAGAAATGATTTAGCACATACAATCTCTATTTTAATGCATCCATGGATAAAGTAGCGCATTGACTGTTTTAGCGCATTGATAGACTATTTTAGCACATCCATAAATTTTTGCTGATTTTGCAATTTTGAGATTGATTTGATACTTGCTTGATGATTGTTGTTGTATTAGACAACTAATGTGATGATTTTGAATAAAACCAAGGACATATTAAGTTCATTTTGGTAATGATCTGATAAATTTGTCTTCATGCTTGAAAAACAAATAGTAAAATGATGCTGATAAATTTTCTTTCATGATCGAAAAATAAATAGTAATGAGGTTGTTGTTGAGTCGATTGGCTGTCAAATTTGTTTCCATGCTTGATGAAAAATAAATAATAGAGTTTGATAAATTTTCCTTCCTTCTTGAAGAAAAAATAGTAATGATATGTTGTTGATGTTGATATGATTCACTTGCTTGATTGACATGATTTTCTTGATTTCGTGATATTCCTTGTTGATGATTTAATCTTGATGTATTGATGTTATAGGATGATTTTAATATCCTCCAGATCAGAGAGAGATTTACCCACACATGGGAGATGATTCCCAGACTATCCCAGCCAGAGATAGGGGTCATTGTTAAATGTGGGTTGGGTTCCCTTCTTAGGATCCCTAAGTATAGGGTCAATAGGGCACTATTGACTGCATTAGCCGAGAGATGGCATAGTGAGCATAATAATTTTCACTTGTTGACTGGAGAGATCACTGTTACACTGAAGGAGGTGTACAAGATTTTAGGCATCCCTATAGTTGGTGCACTTGTGATTTATGATCACAAGGATATTGGAGGTACAGATTCCCTAGGACGAGTCTTCCAGGATCCTCAAGTTGGTGGTTATGAGATTACATGGAGAGATATGGTAGAGGGTCATGCCCCACTTCCATCAGTTTTGGTAGGTTTCAATGGTTGCTTCCTTTGTCCTGATCGTAGGTCAAAGGGACTATCAGTAGGTTGGGGTCAGATTTTGGAGAACATGGTCCTTCATCAAACTAGATATGCATGGGGATCTTGCATGCTTGCCCATCTATACCACGATCTTCATTAGGTGGTATACATAGATGGGAAGAGTATATCTTTTGGGGTTACATTGCTTCAGAACTGGGCATGGGAGCACATCGCCATCACCCACCCTATTGTATGGAGAGATCACCTGCTTAGCCACCCATATGTATATGTGCATACAAGTCCCCTTGTTCAACTTATGTTGGGCAAGTTAGAGTACTGGCGGCATATGCTAGATGATATGGATACAGTCATTTGGAGACCATATATTGATTGTGATGTATGGGACAATGATGACATAGATTTTCCCTATTGTAGTATATCGAGATACTTGATTGGCTACACCCCCTTCATTATTGAGCATTTTCTAGTTATGCAGGTGCTAAGGTAGTATGGGCGATTTCAGATGATGCCGCAGGGTGTGTCTCATTATGCCAGATGCCAGGAGGATGTAGCAGAGTGCGGTCCCTTCATTACTCTTGAGGCAGCGAGAGCAAAGTACACTGATCTTCAACTAGAGTTTTGGGCCATTCATCCAGAGGTCATAGATGCACACATGACAGATGATTATGCTACATATTTCTATATGCATCCATTTCCTAGATTAACCAGTCTAGATGAGCCTACCCCACTATTAGGTGGACTAGTTTTATGGTGGGCATGACAATAGCCACAGGCACAAGCACAGGGATAGGCAGGGCAACCACATAGAGCAGAGGAGGATATAGGTGGGGTGGCCATGGATGTCGAAGATGAGGAGGATGAGGATAGATCTGATGATGATGATGATGATGGGGATGATAGAGGTGGTGGGGGTGGTAGCCAGAGATATTTCTTTGATGTACCCTTCAAGATGAGGCCTCGTACAGCTAGAGTGGTGGAGCAGCCCAGTACTTCGGCTCCACATATTACCATTAGCACTCCATCATAGGGACAAATTGACATTCTACAGGTAGAGGTTCAGAATCTTTAGAGTCGTTTGGTATAGGCATAGGCTACTATTAGCTAGCTAGAGGCACAAATTGCACAACCATCACCTCCTGACTCATAAATAACTTAGCTTATTGTAGAGCGGGACAACTTCAAAGAGGGGTGCATTCAGGTAGAGGGAGTAGGAGAGAGACTCCTAAGGTCAGTTGAGAGTACCTCCATTGGAGAGGTTGTAGTAGAGGGACTGGAGACTACCCGCTAGGTGGAGTATTACAGGATGATATATTTTGAGGTAGTACCCACTAAGTAGAGGATAGCCTATACATAGTCAGGCACCTGATCACATTCCCACTCATGTACTCATACCAGGAGTACCACCAGGAGTGTGCCACAGCCTATTAGATGAGAGATAGGTGCTTCAGGTAGTAGAGATCCATAGAGACCGACCACCTCTGGAGGTAGTAGTAGTCATGATCCCCATCCAGATACCCCATAGTGATGATTATGTATACACTCCTTGTTTTGCACTTATATATCTTGTTCAAACATTTGATATCCTTGTACCCATGGACATTTATTTTGATGAGATTATGAGATGTAGCAGTGATTTGATATGCATATGTCTTTGATTATGCTATGATGAATGGTTGTATGCATTTTTGTTTCTATATGCTATGTGGTCTATGATTATGCATGTAGTTTTTATGATGATATATGCATATTGATATGAATTATAGTGATGATGCTTTTTTTTTACTACAATTTATGCTTATATAATGATGATGCAATTTGTATGATGTAAATTCTGATTTGATGAACATGCTTTATGATTCAATTATCCTACAAAATGAAATAATTTCTATGAATTTAACATGATGATGTAGTATAAATGATTTTCAATATGATGTATGGAGCACGTATGCAATAAATGTAATGGATGCATCTTTCTTTTTGTCAATGTATGATTATGCAAATGGCAATTATGAAAATGATAATGAAAATGATATGAAAATGAAGTGAAATTTTCAAAATAAATGATGAGATGAATGATTAATGATATGATATAATAAATGATATGTAAATGATATGATGATATAATGATTATGATAATAAAAATGAATGGTACCTAATAATGATAATGATGATAATGATAATGAAAATGCACAAATGTAATTGAAATGATGATAAAGAAATCAGATTTTAAAATGATGAAATATGAAAATGATAATGAAATGAGATGCAATAAATGTCCAAGTGTACTCAATCAACGTCTTAAAAGAGATATGTAGCATTTCAAACCTCCAAAAATATTTCATACAGCCATAAAAAATAAATGAATCATGCAATCCTAAAATGCTTAAAATGAATCCATTGCACTGTTGTCATTCCGTGAGCCAATTCTACATGTAACTTTCATCATTGAGCAATTTGATATGTTGAAAGTTAGTACAATCATCAAAGGGGATATTAGCACCAATGATGACCTGAGTACTACTTCCATGATGTTTGATGTATCAAGTTAATACAAACATCAAGGTATAATTGAACCAAGATGACCTGAGTATTGCTTGCATAAAAAAAAAAATTTAACCACTTTCCTATGCAAATCTTGAAATGTCATCAATGATACATTGTAGAGCATGTCCCATAACAAATTTGTACAATACTAGTGATTAGCTTACAAAAAACAACCAAAGAAAAATATACTCCTTCCTTGTGATTCTAGTTCAGTACATTATTGAACCACTCCAAAGATATGATGTCATCAAATGTTAAAACAACAATTCAACTTATGCTTTAAGTTTTTCATTCATTTTAGTCAGATTAAGATCATCCAATTTGTTCACTTTCCCATCGAACAGCTGTTGAAACCCAGTTTGATTGGATAATTTGTTGTTCTGATATTCTGATAATTGACACATGTTGTCGTTTGTCTACCAAAAAGCTCAAAAGTTGATTTCCCCCAGTGACCTTGCACTCTAACTCCTGATTAGACACAAACTACTACTAACCTGATAACACTAATCATCAAGCCATGATGAAATCCTTATTGTTTCAAGGAAATATTTGGATGCATGATGCAAATGTGATGGCTAGGCTTGTATGTGATGCTAATGAAAGATGGATATGAATATTGTAGAAGATATCTTAATAGATGGAAGAGACAACTAAATCACAAACAGTGCCTGTTTTCTAGGTTTTCACCATTTGTTTTTATTCCACTTTTTTCTGATTTTTTTATTTTTGATTTTTTTTTTTTTTTGTGTTGTATGTCAGAAGGATGCCTGTTTGCCAGGTTTTCACCTTGATGACAATTTTCTTCAAGACATTTTCCCATTTTTATGAATTTTTTCATGACATTTTCCATTGTTTTTGATATTTTCAAACATAAAACTTCTTCAGGTGGATGTTGTTAGTCAGATCTTCAAGTAGGTCCCCTTCTGATGTTGATAACTAATATGCCCCTGATCCATATGCTGCAATGATGATGAATGGGCCCAATCAATTAGGCTTGAAATTTCCTTTCTTTTCCCGATCCTAATGATTATGAGGGTTTTCTTTGAGAACTAAGTCACCCACTTGAAAAGCTTGTGGTTCAACTCTGTGACTATAACTGTGGGACATAACCTATTGATACCCCTTTAAATGATTAGCTACACTTGGTCGTCATTCATCATGCAGTTCTAGCTCTTGCAATTTTGATACTTTGTAATCCTCATCATTTATGAGCCCTTTCAGTGATACTCAAAGTGAGAGAATCTCAACTTCTAATGGAAAAATGGCTTTTGCTCCATAAACCAAAGCATATGGGGTAGCACCCATTGGCATGTGAATACTGGTTCTGTATGCCCACAATGCTGGATTTAATTGGACATGCCAATCATGGCCAACATCATTCACTATTTTCTTCAAAATCTCCAGAATTGTTTTGTTTGAAGCCTCTACTTGGCCATTCCCCTGTGGATAATAAGGCGTAGAGAATCTATGTTGGATGTGAAATATTTCACAAAGTTCATTACCATCTTGATTTTTAAAAGGTATTCCATTATTTGTGATAATAGAGTTGGGAATGCCATACCGACATATGATATAGTTCAAAATGAATGATGAGATTTGTTTGCTGGTAACAGTTGTTAAGGGAAATCTTCAATCCACTTAGAAATGTACTCAGTGGACGTGATAATTAATTTGTGTCCATTTGATGATGATGGGTGTATCTTGCCAACTAGATCCAATCCCTACTAAGCGAAAGGCCATGTTGTTGTGAATGGTTGTAATTCTTGAGCAAGAGCATGAATGAGATTCCCATGAATCTGACATTTTGAACATTTTTTCACAAAGATGAATGATTATTTCTCCATGGTCAGCCAATAGTAACCCATTCTAACAATTTTATTTGCCAAGGTTAGTCCACTTGAATGAATCCCACAAATACCACCATGTACCTCTTGTAAGAATTTTTCTGATTCATCAAGTTCGAGACTTCAAAGGAGGGTACCATCAAGACCACATTGGTACAAGACGTCAATAATTGGGGTGTAATGAGAAGATTGGTGTATGAAATTCCTTTTCTGATTCCTAGATAAATCTAGGGGGAAAATGGTATCTTTTAGATAAGCATAGATTTGGCCATACAAGGGAGATTCAGAACCAGTTAGGTTACAAATGATTTGAGTTTTTGGATTATCACAGGTGGGAGAAAACAATTGTTCCACCAGGAAATCGTATCGAGCTTGGTTTTCTAACAACTAGAGTAGTGATGCAATTGTAGCCATGGCATCCACAACCTTATTACTAGTACATGGAATTTGCGTGAACTTGATATCAACAAATTATTTCTTGAAATCATCCACCATCTTTTTGTAAGGCATTAAATTGTCATATTTAGTTTGATATTCATCATTTATCTAATTTATGACAAGTTGTGAATCACCAAAAACTTGCAATTCTGTGATTCTCCAGTTTAATGCAATTCTCATTCCAATTAACAATGCCTCATACTCAGCTATGTTATTTGTGCAAGGAAACATTAGCCGATAAGATTTTGGAATTGTATGTCCTTGAGGTGTGATGAAAATAAATCCTACCCTTGAACCATGTTGAGTGTAGGAGCCATCCAAATAAAGTGCCCATGACTGCTTAATGGTTGTTGTGAATACATCAGCATTAGGAAAATCAATGTGTATTGGATATTTTGCTTGCATTGATGCCTCTTCCAACTAATCTTCTATTACCTATCCTTTGATAGCCTTCTGATCCATATAATGAATGTCAAACTCACTTAGGATCATGACCCATTTAGCCAATCGACTAGTTGGGGTTGCCTTACTTAGAAGATATTTTAAAGGATCAATCTTAGCCACAAGTTTTATTGTATGAGCTAGCATATAGTGTCGTAACTTTTGAGAAGTAAACACTAATACCAAGAAAGATTTTTCAATGAAGGTGTAATTTAGCTCATGACTTGTCAATGTTTAGCTAATGTAATATATTGCTCGCTCCTTTCTTGTTTTGTCTTCCTCTGCCAATAATGCTCCTAAGGACACTTCGGTGGCTGAAATATACAATATAAGTGGTTCACCTTGCACTAGTTGAATCAACACTGGTGGACTCATTAGATAATGCTTTATCTAATTAAATGTTGCTTCACACCTATCCTCCCATTTAAATGGAACATTCTTATGTAAGAGATGAGTGAATGGTAAACTCTTATCTGTCAGTTGCACAATGAATCTCTTGATGGATTACAACTGTCCTTGTAATGAGCGTAGTTGACTAATGTTTCTTGGTGGTGGCATATCAAGGATTTCTTGTACCTTAGACGGATTCACCTCAATTCCATTTTTTGACACAATATAACCTAGCAGCTTTCCAGATTTCACCCCAAAGATGCATTTCTTAGGATTAAGTTTGACTTTAAATTTTTCCATTCTGATAAATTTTTTAGATAAGATAGCCAAATGTACTTCCCTTGTGTATGATTTGGTCAGGAGATCATCTACATAATACTCCATGAATGTGTACATCATGTCATGAAAAATTGTATTCATTTCCCATTGGTATGTAGCTCCTACATTTTTTAGTCCAAATGGCATTATGTTCCAACAATATGTACCCCGAGGACATGTGAACGTTGTTTTATCTTGATCTTCAGGTGCAATCTTTATCTGGTTATATCAAGAAAATCCATCCATTAGTGAATACATAGCATGTCCAATAGTCAAATCTACAATCATATCTATGTTGCGTAGAGGGAAATCATCCTTTGGGCATGCTTTATTTAAATCCCTAAAATCTGTACAAATTCTGATTCGTCCATCTGTCTTTGATACAAGTACAATATTGGAGATCCATTTTGCATAGTCTATAGACCGAATGAATCCTACATCTAACAGTTTCTTTCATTCCTCCTTGACCAATAATGCAACATGTGGGTGCATTTTTCTAAGTTTTTTCTTTACAAGTTTCGCCCCCAAACTGATTGATAAATGATGCATGATGAGATTTGAATCTAATCCAGGCATATCTGCATATGACCATGCAAAATTGATTTGATTACTCTTAAAGAATTCTGTAAATCTTGGAATTTCATCTTCTGTCAGGGATGCAACAAGTTGATAGACTTTTGGTTGTTCTATAGTACCTATATTGAGTGCCTCTGTTGGTTCTATCAAAATGGAAGACCTTTCCTGATAGTGCTCCAGAAGAGTATCAAGTTTCCCATCCTCTAGTGCCTTTGAAAGGTTTTCACTATTGGATACACTCTTTATTTTTCTCTTTTCATGATCTAATATTGCCTTTGTTAGGCTTTCACCATTAGATCTTTCTTATATGTTGTTAATTTTTTAGCTAAAAAACTTGGCACTTTCCTATTTGAAAAGTTGATCTTGTGACTCGCTAGTGGAACCTATTTCTGAGTTGGATGAAGAGAGAAAGTTTACAATGGTTTCATCATTAGGAAAAGTTGGAATATCAATTGGTGCAATTTGTTCCTAGTTAATGAGTTCGAGATGGACCAAGGTAAATGGATCATCAGGTTGCGTAAGGTACAAGCAGTTAAGGTCATGATACTATTATCATTTTTGCTATGGTGAAGGTCTATGATGGTCTCCTCCTATTGATTTATGTATCATTTTGAATCGAATAATCATCACTTGAGTCATGGTCACTTTGTAGGATGTAATCAAGTGGAGGCCTTGAGATTTCCCCTTGTGTGAGTGTGGGTGTATATTTTTGTACCATATCCAGTTGTTTGTCCCTCCATAATTTATCATAAAAAATGGTGTCCCATTCATATTCATTGGAGTCAGCATAAAAAAAAATCTTGTATTCTAAGAATTGTTTCAACTAATTCCTCATTGGACTTTCTATGTACTGTTTCTTCATTTGCATCTTCACCATATCCTAACCCAATTTTATCTCTAGGGTGAATTATTTTTAGTCAGATAGGTTCAACAATACCTTCTTTTCTCTTGCCTATACAACAATCTGCTTCATAACCCATTTATTGCATTATTGTATAACCCTTTCCATATTGCTCAGTGGGTAACTTGACATGTTGGTTTGATTCATCTTCATCTTTATAGAGCCACTCAAGGATAGCCCTATCTTCTGTTTCACTTTCTTGAGTATCTACCTTGATAAATCTTCCATCAAAATTGGTGATGGGAACCGAAGCTTGTGTGCCTGATACTAAAGCTGATGTAGCCTGTTGTATGGATGTTGATGGTTGACCATGGGATCTTGGGGGCATAGGTAGATTAGAGAGACATAAAGAATATTCTCCCACCCCATTATCTTTTAATTTAACTTGGTGCCAATTTTTTTTATCATTTCCCCTACTTGTTCACTATGTTTTGAAGTAGAAGTGGCCAAAGCCTCTCTATTATGTAGGACAATTGTGTCCTGAGTTGCTCTAAGGTTAGAACAAGTCTGACTGCTAATATAGTTCACCAATATTGTTACTTCATGTCCGTCATATGGAAACTTTAAGCATTGATGATAAGTAGACAAAACTGCTTGCATGTCATGGATCCATGGGCGACCCAAGAGTATGTTATAGGATAATTCCCTATCTAGAACCTGGAAAAGGTATTCTTCACAGTAGGTCCCACTCTGATTGGTAGCATGATGAGGCCTTTGGAAACTCTTTCTTGATCATCGTATGCTTTGATTGTAATTTTCCTTCATGGATCTATAGATTCCTCTAAATATCCTAAAGAAAGGACCAATTTTAAAGTACAAATGTTTAATCCGGCTCCCCTATCTATTAAAACATGTCTAATTTGGGCTTTATGAACCATGACCTCTAGATAAAGTGATGAATTATGGGGATGGGTCATGGAGGAGTCATCCTTTTCAGCAAAGGATAAACATGTGGGTTTGGAAAAGTGTCCCACCATGGCTTGAAATTTATTGATATCCAAATTAGTTGACATAGTTGTGTCAACAAGTGCCTTTTCCAGAATGTCTTTGTGTGCTGGTGATATTTTGAGCAACTCCAAAAAATAGAAATTTGGGCCGATGTTTTTCGTAGTCGATCAACCAGATTGTACTGACTTGGAGGGGGAATCATTGACTTAGATTAACTTCATTTTAAAATGATCTTGGCCTATCCCCTTGTGGTATCATTTACCTCTTGATATTCTTGATTTCCTTTGATCCTGATAGCACTGACTTGTTGATCATTGGTGTAAATATGATTGATAATG
>CM021102.1:378147360-378347430 GCA_007115665.2 Sequoiadendron giganteum
AAAGCATTCTTTTTTTGTAGTTAGGAGTCCCAAAATGTTCACAAAAGCTTGGTAGCTATTTATGACAACTACAAGGTCACAACATAGAAAGAACATGGAAGCAAACAAAAAAAACGACAACATACCACCAACAAATACCTTAAACAATGAAGGTGGCCCATGGGGCTATAAGCCAAATGACCTCGAAACACCTCAAAAGAGACCCACATTCAAAGAAAAATTTAGTGGGGAAGACCTAAACAACAAGAAGTGATGGAGCAATCAGACCAGAACCCAAAAGGAGTGGTCATAGAAGAAGTAGATATTGAGGAAGAAATAAATGATGAAGAACTATTTCAACATTCCAACAACCCCAAGGTGCTCAAACTAATGGAAAAACTGTTGAAAAAGGACCCAAATTCTTACTTATTCAAGTTAGCATAGAGTGGTGCTAAATTGCTAGTAGACTTTAATGTGGAAGCTCTCAAAGATCCTAATATTATTCCCTTAAGAGATAACTCAGTTGTGAGATAGATATTCGAACCCATGGAAATTCCAAACATGCCACCTGTATTCTCATAAAACAATGATCAACTAATGGAAAACACATAAAACCAACTCAAATCGAACAAGCAGTAGTAGCCCAACAGTATCAAGGAGGTCCATCCCAATACACACCACAAATCAACAATCCTCCACTAGGACAATATGTGCCTCAAAACACTTTGTATGTCGACCCTTCCCACAACATGCAAAATCAATAGAGTGGACCACAGGTTCCCCTTCCCAATTAGCAGTACCATCAATAGGGTGGACCATAGGGTCCCCTTCCCAATCAGTAGTACCATTAACAAGGTGGACCATAGGGTCCCCTTCCCAATCAACAATACCGTCAACAAGGTGGACCATAGGGTCCCCTTTCCAATCAGTAGTACCATCAACAAGGTGGACCACAAGGCCCCCTTTCCTACCAACAGTACCAACAACAAGGTGTTTCATAGGGTACCTTTTCCAGCCAACAAGGTGGACCACATGGTCCCCTTCCTTATCAGCAGTCCCAACAACAAGGTGTGCCACATGGTACCCTTCCCAATTCATCCTACCAACAAGGTGTCCCATTAACGCTTCATCAAGGGAACCTTCAAAAAATTGTGTCCCAACAACAAGGTGTGCCACATGGTACCCTCCCAATTCATCCTACCAACAAGGTGTCTCATTAATGCATCATCAAGGGAACCTTCAAAACATTGTGTCTCAACAACAAGGTGTGCTACATGGTACCCTTCTTAATTCGTCCTATCAACAAGTTTTCTCACTAATGCATCAATAGGGTAACCTTTAGTATAGTTCATCCTAGCAACAAGGAGCTAACCCTCCTTACACTCAACAAGGAACTAACCCTCTTTATGTTCAACAAGGAGCTAACCCTCCTTACACTCAACAAGGAGCTAACCCTCCTTACGTTCAACAAGGATCTAACCCTCCTTACGCTCAACAAGGAGCTAACCCTCCTTACATTCAACAAGGAGCTAACCCTCACACTCAGCAAGGACCTAACTTTCCCTATGCTCAAAATGGCTACCAAGGTTCAATACCCCCATTCTACCCAACTTATGACCAAACAAATATACCAAAACTAAGATGGAACTACAACTAGAGGTGATGAATCATTGAATATCGGACATGTAGATAGGGAAAACAAAGAAGACCTATACCCTTCAGGAAAATATGTCCATTCCCATTTGATCATTCCATCACTATGTTACCTTTTCCAATTAACTTTGATATACCCAAGTTCAACAAGTACAAAGGAATAGGAGATCAAATAGATCACATACGGGATTTTTTAGTATCATGTATGGAAGTACAAAATGACTCTTACCTCATGAGGTTCTTTCCATGTATCCTTATAGATCATGCTATGGAGTGGTTTTCTCATCTATCACCAAGAATTAAAACCTTCAATGAACTATCTAGAAAGTTCATAAGTCACTTCACATTTAAAATAGAGCAAGACATCACCATCACAAATTTATCCAAAATTAAATAAATTCAAGGAGATTCTCTTACCTCCTACCTATAGAAATGGAGGCACAAAGTTAGTCGATGCAAATGGCCCATTCCCGACAAGGAATTGGTAGATATCTTTATCTCAAATGTCCTACCCGAGATCAACTACCAACTCACTATGTTATGTCCCTCAAAATTTGAAGAAACTATTGAAAAGGGGTTACATATTGAGAGAGCCCTCATAGCAAGGGGAGTCCTTAAACTGAACAACTCGAAAGAGAGTCCCTCTAGTTCAAATGATAAACTAAAGATTTGGGCCAAGAACAAGAATGTTACAAATGATGGGGTAGTTGATGCTAGAGAAGTATGAAATATACAAAAACCTAATGTACCTCAAAACAAACCTCAAGTGGTACAAACAAACTATGCGCCAAACAATACACAAAACAACCAATTTACCTATCCCTAGAACAATCAAGCAGTCAACCAACAGATGAATCATGGAGGGCAATAAAGGTAATACGATAACCCAAGAAGGAAGTTCATTGTATTAGGAGAGTCACTTGAGATAGTCATGCATAATCTCGTACAACAAAACCTCATCAAGGTTAACGATCACCCAAACTATGAGGAGTTGAGCTTCAAAACATCGTGGTACAATGAGAAAGACATATGAATTCCACAAAATTAAAGGACATACAACCAAAAAGTGCATGAGACTCGAGCACCTCATATAAGATGATAGAAAAAAGAGAATTGGATGTCGAACATCATCTTGGGAACAAGTACCTCTAAATATACACGAACCAAATGCCAAACCATGCAAGGAAGAATGACAAAGGAAAGGACCAAGACTATCACAATGATAACTACACTTATGGTGACATAGTTATAGGTACCCTCTCTCAGAAAGATGACACTAGGGTAGATGTGGTGACTATACGAGGTGGAGAAAAGAACTGTAACGTAACTACCCATCGAGGGAGAGTGACAATATAAGGAGCCCCACCTAAACCCATAATGAATCCATCAAATTAATACAACATTATGGAGCAAATGAAGAAGACTCCTGCCTGATCTCAATCATAGAACTACTAAAACTATCACCCACCCATAGGGAGATACTAGAAAAGGCATTAGAAGCATTAGTCCCTAACGACCTCAATCCAAATCAGTTCAAATTTATGGTTGGCAAAATCACTACCAATCACCATTTGGTCTTTTTTGAGAAAGACCTCCCACAAAAGCCATTCCACAACCAATCCCTCTACATAGAGATTGGTATCCACAAGAACATGGTCAAAAGAGTGTTTATAGATAACGGTGCAGGTCTAAACATCCATACCTTGCGATTCATCAAATAATTGGGGTATTCCGATGATGTGATAGACAAAGAAAAGAGAATTACTATAAGGGCATATGATGACCTTGAAAGGAATTTAGAAGGAACAGTCAGGATACTAGTGCAGATAAAACCAACCATCATGGAAACCACATGTCAAGTACTTGACCTAGAATTGCCATATAACCTACTCTTGGGATGCCCCTGGATTCATGCATTACAAGCAGTTCCTTCAACCTTCCACCAATGCCTAAAGTTTCCCTACGAAGTAAAAGAGGTGACATTATATGTCAACCCTAAACCCTTCCACTTTTGTGCAAAATTGGAGAAGTATAATAAGATTTGGTGTATACCCAACAACGACATCTCCTTCCATTCATTCTCATATGTTGACCCTTCCACTCTACCATCAACCTCAATCAAGCTAGCATCAAGTGAACAGCCGAAAAAAAAAACCAAGGTTCAAGTACTTGACAAGGATAATGGGAATTATAACTTTAACCAAGCATTTGTATTGGTATGCTCCCACTGACGCCCAAGGTTTATGGAGGTTTGAAGGAGATAAAATATGTGCAAGCAGTGACAATGGTAGCTAAACCCATCATTTTCACCAAATGGGGAGACATGAAGGATGAAGAGATATTCAAATAAGATTTGTCATCTATGATATACAAAGAGGACCAAAAGGAACCAAAACAGTCACAACCCCTCCTAATCAATCCTAACAGCAAAGGCTACCAACTAGCCAAACAAATGGGATTTATCAGAATAGGTGGTCTGGGGCTACACAAACAAGGCCGATGGGAGCCTATCATAGTGGAATAGATAAATAAAAATATGGGACTAGGTTATGAGCCAAAGGATGTGGTTACTCCAAAAATTGGACGTACCTCTTGGGAAAAACGAGCACCTTCTACTAGTGTTAAGACATTGGATATCTACCACACTTTGGACAATGATTTACCTGTCGAAGACTTATTCAAAAACTTTAGCATTGATAGGTTCCCACTCCAATCCCTCAAGACTATTCCTAATATCTATTATTATTTTAGAATGAATTCTAACGAATACGAATGGGATTCTCCTTCCTTTATCACTGGATATGGTTCCCCCATTTCAAGTGATGATGACCTAGACACCCAATGGGAAAAAGAGGTAAAATCCATATTAACCATCTTGATAATTTTTGTGCATAATGATGATAGCCTACCCCTCTACTACCCTCAATTGATAGATTGGGACCAACAATGGCATACACTTGTTCTGGATCAATTCTAGAATGATGAAGCAATCATAAAGTTAATGGGACTTGGAACAAACATACCAATAGGAGATCACAAAGCAAGGCCTATTTGAGTGGAGAGATTGAAACTTCTAGTCACAAAAGTGAAAAATAAAATATAAAGATCAAAACAAGGTCCCCTAGAGAAAACCACAATGTGGCTCTATCGGATCCGAAAAAAGAAGAAAATAAAGGATGCATCTGAAGGTGAAAACCTCCTAGAGGCACTCGAGGATGGAGGGTTTAATCTCCCCATATCTGAATACCAAGAAAGATCAACACTTCTAGAGGAAGAAGCAGAGTCCATAAATGTTGGCATGATAGAGGATCCAAAAACCACATACCACGCAACATCACTTGATCCTGAAGAGAAAGCAAATTTCACAACATTCATCACCGATAGAAAGATAAACTTTTCCTAGACCTATGTTGACATGCCTAGACTAGATCTGGCATCAGTGGTACATCATTTGGTCACAATCCCTGGAGAAAAACCTATCAAATAAAAGCTAAGGAAAATGCATCCTCAAATAGCACTATTGGTGAAGGTAGAACTAAAGAAATTACTAGATGTGGGTTTCATCAAACCCATCGATTATCCATAATGGATATCAAATCTAGTACCAATGTCCAAACCAACTGGGGGCATAAGGATATGCATATACTTTCGAGACTTGAACAAAGCTTGTCCAAAGGATGACTTCTCGTTGCCAAGTATTGACATGATCGTAGATCTCACAGCAGGACATGAGATGCTATCTTTAATGGATGGTTTCTCAGGGTATAATCAAATAAAAATATCTCTCGATAATCAGCACAAGATGACATTTACTTGTGCCTAGGGAATCTTCTTTTGTAATTCCATTTGGTCTAAAGAACGTAGGAGCAACATATCAAAGAGAAATGATGACCATCTTCCACGATATGCTACATAAAATCTTGGAAGACTATGTGGACGACATTCTAGAAAAGACCGTCAAAAGGGAAGATCATGTGTGTTTGATAGGCTAGAGCAATATAACCTGAGACTCAACCCAAAAAAATGTGTGTTCAGAGTAACATGGAAAGCTACTAGGGTATATAGTGTCAAGAAGGGGCATTGAAGTGGATCCTATGAAAGTAAAAGCAATACAAGAGATGCCTCCAATAAAGAAATTAAAGCAATTGAGAAGTTTATAGGGAAAGCCATAATCTATTAGGTAATTTATCGCACAACTGGCAAACAAATGTCACCCTTTCACTCATCTCCTATACAAGGACATCACCTTCAAGTGGGATGGGAGCTGTGACCAAGCATTCCAGAAAGTCAAATAATACCTACTTGCTCCTCCTCTACTCATTCCATCTATTCTAGACAAGGAAATGATACTCTATGTGTCTACCATACAAGCAACGTTGGGAGCTCTTCTAGCCCAGCTCGATGATAACAACAAAGAAAGAGTAGTCTAATACATCAGTAGAAAACTTGTGGGCTATGAGTTGAACTACTCGCCCATAGAAAGAGTTTGTCTCTTAGTCGTCTTTGCGACAAAAAAATTGAGACACTATATCTTAAATAGAAAATTAAAGTTGATTTTAAAGGTGGACCCGCTAAAATACCTACTAGCAAAAACAACCTTAACAGGTAGAATTGTTAAATGGGTAATGGTTCTAAGTGAATTCAACATAGAGTATGTGGATAGAAGAGCCATCAAGGGAAAAATAATAGCAGACCAACTAGTAAAGGCACCAATGGAGGATCATAAGCCTCTCATGATATACTTCCTAGATGAGAGTATATTGTTGACAGAATAGACAAGTCATTGGCCCTTGTATTTTGACGCCCGTCCCACACGCAACATGGCTCTGCAACAGGTGTCCTATTTCTCACACCATAAGGACATAGTATACCCAAGGCATACCGAATCACTTTCCCATGCACAAACAATATATTAGAGTATGAAGCTCTTATCACAAGGCTCAAGATGGATATTGAGTGGAGAATAAAAGAATTACAGGTCTTCGAAGACTCTCAGCTAGTGATCAAGCAAGTGAACGATGAATACCAAACAAAGGATGACAAAATAATGTCGTATAAAAGAATGGTGGATAGATTCAAGGAATATTTTATCACAATAACCTTTGAATAGATTCCCCAGATCAACAATAGAGTAGTCGATGCCATGGAAACAATAGGCTCGCTTCTTGATATTCCGCAGAATATTCCCAAGTATGAGTCCCTTGTAGAGCAATTGCTCGTACCAACATTCGACATCCCAAAATCAAAATGTGTATATGTTGTGGTTGGTCCTAATTCCCCATGGTACCAAGGCACATTTGATTACATCCAACATGGTATCATACCACTTGACCTAACAACTACCCAAAAGAAGAACTTCACCTATAGGACTTCCCGATTTACAATCCTAGGAGATACACTATATTGTTGTAATCTAGATGGTATGTTACTCTGATGTCTTAACATAGAATAAGCACAAATGACCTTACAAGAGGTAGATGAAGGTTTATGTGGGTCCCACTCTAGCAGACCTAACCTAGTCTAGAAGTTGTTGAGAACAAGGTATTATTGGCCCTCCATGGAGCAAGATTTTATTAAGTATTCGTGAAAGTGACGCCAATGCCAGTAGCATAGTGACCTCGTTCACACACCAACATAGGAGTTGAGACCCATCACAACACCATGGCATTTTTTGTAATGGGGATTAGACTTGGTAGGTAAGATTTCTCTTGCTTCCTCTAACAGGCACAAGTTTATTATCACTACAATAGAGTACTTCACCAAATGGATAGAAGCAATTCCATTGACCTACATCACTGAAAAACGGATATCAAAATTCATTCTGAATTATCTGATTTGTAGGTATGGAATTCCTTAGACAATCATAATAGACAATGGCACCCCATTCAAGAATCAAGACGTCCAATATCTTTGTTCCAAATTCTCTATCTAGCATGAATTATCCACGCCCTATTACCCCCAAGGAAATGGTCAAGCTAAAGAATCTAATAAAACCATATTGAAAATACTAAAGAAGATTGTTAATGAAGCCAGTTGTGATTGGAATTTGTAATTAAACCCAACCCTATGGGCTTATTGAACCAGCATCTAAACACCTAAAGGCGCCACACCATTTTCCTTGGTCTACAGATCAGAAGCAATCTTATCTATCAAGGTCAAAATCCCCTCATTGTGAATCTCATTAAAGGGCACAATCATCAACAAAGAGTATCAGGTATCCAAATTAAATGAGTTGGAGCTCCTAGATGAAAGATGTTTGAGTGCATTAAACCATCTCCAAGTTTATCAGAATCGGCTCAAACAAAGCTATGACAAAAATATCAACGATGAAGACTTTCAGGTCGGTGACTTGCTTCTCAAATATAATTAGAAGGTACAATTAAATCAAGATGGCAAAGGCAAATTTGAACCCAATTGGTTAGGCCCATTCATCATCACAACAATCTATGGTTATGGGTCTTATCAATTGGCTACTCTTGAAGGAGAACCATTGGTTGAACCACTGAACAAAAACCACCTCAAGAAGTTCTACACATGAAGCATGTCAAAATACCCTAGGAAAAAAGGGTAAAAATCCAAAAAAAATAAAAAGATAAAAAAGCAAGAAAATTAGTAAAGAGAAATAAAAAGTTCTTTAAGTGAAAACCACTTCGTGGCACTCCTAGAATAGGTACCATAGTGAAAACTTGGTAAACATGCATTATGTTTGAATAAGACTTGCATCGTTATCTATCAGTACTATTCACAATATCTGCCCATTTGTCCCATGATAAAACATGTATCCAACCATGGCTTGGTACTAATTTAGGAAAGTAGACTTGTCTCAAATTGGGGGAAACTTCCCAAGGCTGAACATGGATTAGATCTTTATGCATCCTATCATGGTCAAAAACAACAAAATAAAAAAAACAGCTAGAAAACAACAAAACGAAACAACAACTTTGGATTATTCCTTCACTCAACAAATTCTAAGATATCAACATTTATTTAAAACTTGCAACTAGTTCAACTAGATTTCCTGCAACATATTCTCTAGAACCAGAAGTAGAATATCAATCCAAGTTATCAATGTTGTTTGAAATCCCAAAAACAGTTATGCTTTGAGTCAACAGGTCGAACTACGTGGTCTCTATGTGTACAATGTAGGTAAGGCTTAACAACCCCTGAGGCCTTAGTCCCCTTAGGTTTCTATCATGCTTTATTTCAACTTAGTAAAAAAATTCATAAATCCAAAAAACATTCACAAGATTTCAAAAATCCAAAAAATATTCACAAAAATTCAAAAATCCAAAAACATTCACAAAAATTCAAAATCCAAAAACATTCAAACATTCATAAAATAGAAAAAAGGTCAACAACAAGTTCTTCCCTTACCAAGTGAACTATGAGCCTCTGCGTGTACAACATAGGCAAGGCTTATCTTTGATGAGCCCCCGAGGCCCTAGGTTAGTCCCTTGAAAAAAGCAAAAACAACATCATAAAACTCAAAAAATCAAAAAGTTTCATCGACATCATCACAATTCGTAATAAACTTTTCATCCATAATAAACAAATTGTTGTCTTCACCCTTTGACAAAACAAACAAACAAACAAAGCAAACATCAAAAGCTAGAACTTTCAAGCAAACAATCACAAAGCTTCAATTACAAATAGACTAAAACAAAGCCAAAGTATTAACTACCTATATTTTTGACAATTCACCAACAACATCTTGAGATATGTCGTAACGGATCTGTTCCTACAATAGACATGATCAACAATGGATAACATACCTACCCAAACAAATATGGCAAGTGATATTGCAACTTTTTTTTTATCTCCTTATAGTCTTATTTTTATGATTTATTTTATTGACTCATTCCCAAGATCTCTCGAGGATGTCCATAAGGATTTAGAGAAGAAGGGATGCGGGCAATTGAGTGTCATTTCGATTTGTTTTTTGTAAGATATTTTTGTGATACTACCATGGCAAATATTTTCTTTATTGAGTGTATGGAAGTTGTTTTATGACAATTCATGTAGCAGTTGCATATTAGGTATTTCATACCTTTCTGTATAACTAATCCAAAAAATTTTAACACAACCCAACCATATACTTTAAACAAAGTTTGCGTATGTTAGGTATGAGAAAACACATTCTTTGTATGTCGATTCAAAGTCCACGCAATGGATACAAAGTCACCTTGGTCATTAATACCATGGTGCATCGTATTTTTTTGCTACATCAAACAAGATTGTTCAAAATGTGAAGCCTCCAAGCAAAGTGAAAGCAACTCATTAGTATTAACAACATCAAATTTCTATCCATCATCAAATATTTCTTCTAACTAACATTCATCCTATATCATAATATCGTTAGTACCATACCCATCCTACATCCACAATGTTGTCAATACATATCATGATGATAATAAAGCAATAAAACATAATGTATCATGAATTAGGCATACATCCATCATATATCAACATCATCATATACATAATAAAACATCATACAATAAAATATATGATCCATCCATCCACATCATATGCATACATCGGAAAAGTACAAAAACATATATAAACATACATCATCATCCATAAATCATCACATAAACACATAATGAAGTCGAATCGAAGCATGTATATCTCATATATATCATCATCAAAAAAAGAAGAATGTCATAATACAACATCATGAATGAAACAAGTGTGATAGGATAATACAAAAATATACATATATATGAGGCCTCAGCTGGGCCGATGAATATATATACAAAATCATGTCTGCAATATAAGTCTTTGAATAACAATATCATAAAAGATCAAGTAGAAATATTTCATTGCTTGGCTAGAGGGTGAGGACACTAAAGATCAGGCTGCACATCAAGATTTGGCTATCTAATGGACTGATCACCTGACACAACAACAATAGTAGTACTCCGCTCTCCAAACAACGATCGTTGTTGTGCTTGAGGAACAAAGGCATCATACAAAGTCTGGTAATAGGTGGCCCTCTATAACAACTAATCTCACTTAGCACAAAGACTATCACGCTCTACCCTTAGACTATCCCTCTCAATGGTAATAGCCTCTAACTACGTCTCAGCAACGAGACAATGCCCAATCTCTATGTCTCACTCTACCCTGAGATCATCTCACTTTATAGTGAGAGTAACAATTTGTGCCTCCATGGCCTATCGCTGCACTATCTCAACATCTCTCACAACTATCATCTGTAATAACTGTGCACCTCCATCCCTAGGTGGTGGAGGGGGACCTGGAACCTATCCCTGATCCTGCATCTGATCACGTTGTCCACCCTGGGCACCGTCCTGTCGAGCCCTACCAAGCTGCCCTATTAAAACCTTGAGGCATTTTCTCTCTCCTCGCCAACCTATGATGCCTTCTCTGCCTACTGTTGAATCACCACCAGGATCTATGAATCTCAGAGGAACATGTCATGCCCACCACTGATCGTAATCAAGAGTAGTACCTGAATTTGCTAAGCCCACTGGCTAACCCCATTCGACTAGGGAAAGAGCTTTGAATGAAGCAACAACAACATCTCGATTGGCTTGTAAACCCCAGACATGGACCTCTCTAATGGTCTGACCAAACTGAGCCTCCTAAGTGTCTGGAAATTGACCCTATCTCTATCTAAACTACCTACAAACCCTGTCACAAAGATATCTCTCCAAAAGAGAGTGTGAGCGACCGATCAACCATCTAGACTGTCTATAATAAACCAAATGCTCCTGATCATCAAGCCATGCCTCACAGTCCATATAGGGTATCCATACAAAACCTGACATATCATCAAATACACATCACCAGTAGAGAAGTTGTCCAAGCAATGTGTAATGTACAAAATCTCCATAGCAATAAGAGTATGGATCCTCAATGGTATGATCCAATATACCATTAGGACGTGTGACTGAGATATGCTCCCAGGCCCATACATGAAGAAGAGTGACACCAAAAGAAATAGATTTCCCACCAGGATATGCAACCTTAGGCATATCTTTGTATAGTTGGGCAAGGAGACATGGACCCCATGTGTATCTCGTGTCGTGATTGAATGTATACTTGATGCATATACCCCATCTCATAGGAAACTGGCGACCCTACCTATCAGGAACAACAAGCCCCGAGACCAAACCACAAAGAACAAGGGAAATAGGATCAACACTACCAACAAAATATGATAAAACAATCTCCAACTGTCGAACCTTGAGACATCTCACACCAAGAATGTGACACATAGCATGGGTGCCCCGTCAAATGAAGTATGTAACAAGCTCACCATGAATAGGAATGCAGAGGATCCTCCACACATCCTCAAGAGTAATGGTAGCCTCCCCAGTAGGTAAATGAAATGAAGAGGTCTTTGAGTGCCACCTCTCCATGAGTGCATTCATCATCGCGCTATGACATAAGATGGTGGGCATGTAACAAATGTACCACAACCCGACAACATCTAGAAAATATCGCTCTAGCTCATGAAACCCGATGATCAAGTCAAATAGATCTCGTGGTCATCTCTCCCTCAACTAGAGTGGATTAAGTACCACCTAAAATCATTCAACCCACAATGTTAATGATTCGATCTGAAAACATAAAATAAACCAAAAATGAGGAATGAGTTGACTTAAGGTGACAAAAAGTCAAAAGCGAAGGTTTTTTGTTAAAAGTGAGAGAATCAGGCAAAGGCAATCAATTATTGTTAAAAGTGAGAGAATCGGGCAAAGGCAAGCAATTATTGTCAAAAGTGAGAGAATTGGGCAAAGGCGAGCAATTATTGTCAAAAGCAATGAAAAATATCAAAGGCGGGGAAATCAAAAGCAAAGAACTTTTACAAAAGCACAAATTGATCACAAAAGCAAGCATGACAAAAGTGAAAGTTTATAACAAAAGAAAATTTCAAAAGCGAAAAAGTAGGTCAAAGACGCAAAATGAAGTCAAGTGCGCAAAAATATAGCAGAAGCGCCCATTTCATAATGTCAAAATCGCCCAAACCGATGCAAAAGCACCAAAATCCTAAATCTAGTGCTTTTGACTAGTTTGACTTCATGCATTAATTACGAAAACATGGAATGATGAAAACAAAAATCAAAAGGGTACATACTGGGGCACCGACACCAGCAAGTCGTCCAAACTCTCGAAACAAGTTTGTGTAATGTAGGGCTCCCCAAATCCTTAACATAGCTCCTCAACAACTAACAAAATGAGAAAACCAGAGGCAAGAAATCACTATAGTATCAAAATGAAAATGAGGAAATTAGGACCCTCAATGGCCTATTTAAACCCCCCAAAACCCTAATTTTTACTTACAAAACCTTTCTAGGTTAAAAATAGGAGCTTCCAGGAACATTGGATCGAGCAACGAAAGACCTATAGACTTAATTTCTCGTCCTCTATGCATCGAAACTAAAATACGATAGTGTCATGAGGGTGACCTCAAAATTGCAATTTTTGGCCAACCTCTCAAGGGGGCAGCCCAAAGTCCTATCATCATTCCATTGACCGTCGGGGCATAGTGGGGCATTTTTTTTTTCAAAAACTTGATCTTAACATCGAAATCTTTGAAACAAAGCAACCAGTATTTTGTATCAAAGAGGGGAAAAATGTACACAAGTAAAATTGACCTAACACTTATCACACACCTTAAATGACATTTTCGCATCATCGACATCATTATCATTGAATATCACTGCATTTCACATCAATAACATCAAAAACCCCAATTTTCCCCGATTAATAGAATAATACAACATTATTTAATTAATTCACTTTTTCATCATTTCTGATGAATTAAATAAATTTCACTTATTTAATAAAGTCCTAAAACCCTAATTTCTGCTATTAATTGAATAAAATGACATTATTTAATTAATTCACTTTTTCTTTAATTTCAACCAATTAAATAAATTTTATTTATTTAATAAAGTCCAAATCTAACTTTATTCCTCCTGATTAATCAAATAACATCAATAATTTAATTATATAGCTAATTCACTTTATTCCCCTAAGTCAATTAAATTATTAAAACTTAATAATTTAATAATGCCACTTTCCCTCCAAATTTGAATAATTGAATTTAACTATTCAAAACATCATCAAAAATCAAATCAAACTAATGTAACTTTGTTTGCAAAAGTCAAAATTGATTTGGACATTCAACTCCAAAAATAATTAATTAATTAAATCAATTAATTAATCATTCTCAACCACTTTCTTGATTGAGAAAATTATGAATCGTTGATTGCTCAATCTATTTCCTAACTGAGTGATCTATTTCCTGACTAATCAATCTATTCCCGACTGATCAATCTATATTCCTAACAAATCAATCTATTCCTTAATCAAACTAATTACATAATCTATTGGCACAGATTATTCCCATCTAAATCCTCTCAACATATTTTGACCATTGATCAAGATATTCTACTATGCGATCCTAATCATCCATTTCAAATCACAAATTCTATATAACAAACCTCTCTCCTCACAAAAAAGAATCGGAGAATCAACATCATTCACACAACAAAGCAATGCCCAATCGACATTGAAAAAGCTTCAACCAACATCTTTGATTAACAACGCACGCACATTTTTCAAAGATCCCGCACGCACGATGGAGGCTTCACATTGATACAAGCAACCACATCTTCACAAACACACTCCGACACAAAATGGTAACACTATTTGTTTTGGATTTTATTGTCATTTATTTTTTTCTTCTTGATTTCCTTAATAGTTTAGCTTCATTTCGTGAGTAATGGGCATAGATCTAGATAATTATTTTGGATTAGATTAGTTGCTATTCGTTGTTTTGATCTCATTTATACTTGTAGATTTCCCCCTTACACAATAGTATGAAATATGCATGTAGATATTAAATGATTTATTATTGTGACCAATGCTAATGAATATATATACAAATATATATATAAGTTTATATTCTTTATTAAGTGCTCAAGTAAATAGCGCTCATATGGTATAACACATTTATAAAAGTACTAAAGCATTGTTTTAAAGCATGCATATAAATTCTTATTAAACCCGCACCATGTATTATGAGTTCTCAACACATGAAATAGAGTATGTGTCGAAGCTTATAAACAAAAGTTGAAAACACGTGCATGTTAAGTCGATATATAAGCATTTATTGAGTTGACACTTTTTCAAAGTGTTGTGAGTAAAATGTAGACCAAGTTTGATGCTTTAAACACATAAACCAGAATTTGAGTTATTCTTTCAAACGAAAACCAAATTAATAGGGAATGAGTTGATTTGGTGGTGCCAAATTATGAATTTGCATAAACCAAATACAATTCTAAAGCTGCAAGTCGATTTTCTATTAATAATCATTTGCTTATATGAATCAGTCAAATCATTGTTGGCTCAATAAGAGGTCAATCTGTGTTCAAATAGGCTGAGTAATTGCTTAAATCATTGTCACCTTCTTCTTGAATGAGCTGAGTTGAATTTTGTTGCTAAGAGGTGTCAACTTGTTTAGCTAACTTGTAGGCATTCTTGTCTCATATATTTTGTATAAATAGGTGAGATATTTCTCTCATTTGGATGCCATTCATTCTTGCTTATTGTTGTTTTGCTATCTAAGTTATTCATTTTATGAGCTGAGAGTATTTGTGAGGTTAGAGTAAGAGAGTTATTGCTAGTTACTTTTTGAGAGAGTTGGAGTATTAGGAGAATCTTGGAAAGCTGATTCTTGAAGCAACAAAGTAGTAAACTAGTCTGTTAATTAGGAATAAAGAGTTTATAGGCATGTAGTTTATTCTTTTATGTTTTGTTGTTTAAAAAGACTAAATCTTACTGTTGTTTTGCATGAGAATCATATATTTTCTAGTATAGGGAAGGATTTCCATTTCATTCTTGAAGTAAAGAGTTTATTTCCTCTTTGTCATTGTGATTGCAAGATGTTTTTTGTACATACTCCATATTAAGGAGTGATTGCGTACTCTAGTATTTAATACTAGGAATCGAATAAGCACTATTAGCTAAGAGGTTATTTGTTGCAATTAGTTTGTGAATTCAAACTAGAGGTAGAACATGGGTTACTCATGGGAATAGATAACCTTATGATAAAGTTAGCTTATGTGTAGGAATGCACTTAAAGGATATGTTATAAACATAAGGGGAATAGGTTGTTCTTGTGGTTAAAGGTTACCTCATGAAGGGATTACCTATGCATAGTGTATAAATGATCTTGAGACAAATAGAACTAGGGAAGTGTATGTGATCTAGGCTGACTTTTTATATGAAACTTTGGTCAAAGTAGTGTAATGTGCCACTCTAGTTATGTGGTCAATTTCACTATTTACCTTTTATGCATGCTAGTCTATGATTGACATACACAATAGAATGTATTCAAGTTCTAGTCATGTAGGGCACAACACCGAGTTCAAATAGGCTAAATTTATGAGGTTATCAAACCAACTCCTTCATTGAAGGGTGGGGCCATCTTTCTAAATATGGCAGATGTGCGAGGGATTGCATAAGAGTTTTTGGATGGTGGAAATACACTTGAGAAATGCTTCTCCTCCATTGTTGGTAGCCAAGGTTTGAGGGAATGTTCTCAAATCAATGTGCAACTATTGCTAATATTACTGAAGGAAGCTTTGATAAGATATGTATGTTTCATTTGTAATCTATCCTAGAAGCATGTAAATATATTTGTTATGAAAGAAACAATGTATAAAAATATTGTTGTGTTATTGATGCTTATTAAATCTCTATTTGAAAGAAAGAAAATTATTACATTGGGGAATGAACCTAATCTATTCACTTCAAAGGTAAAACCTAGAGAATTTATCTTTTTTGAACAATTGGCATGTTACACGTGATAGCAGAGCTACCGAGTTTAACTCTGGAACCTATGTGCTTGCTATACTTTCCATCCAACATTATCTAATTTTTGGAAATTCTTGTGGTAGGATGGTGTGCCTCAAGTTAACTACAAGAAATTCAATAATCGAGAATGAGCGCTATATGAAACCCAAGAAGAAAAAAGAAGTCATTGTTCATATGATAGAGGGAACCAACTATGAAAATGTCATTTGGTTAAGTGATACTAAGACCATTAGTCATGCTCTTTCTCGAGTGAGTCAAGTTAAGAGAAGCATGAGGGAGGAAGCTAATTTCAACTACTTACCTCCAATCTCACTTGCAAAGTCTGAATCTTTGTCACTTTCCAATGATATGCCCTCAGAATGTAGCATCAATCTTGCATTAATATTTAGGGACCCTAGAGTCATTCATCTATCAGAAGTGATTATAATTTCCTCAAGTAATGAATCTGAAGGATATGTTCCTCATAATTATGTATCAAAAGATCAATCTGAAGGATACTACCCCTTTTGGGATAGATATGAGCAAATGAGATGAAAAAAACTTGAGGGGTATACACCATTAAGTTATGTATTTGAGAGTGAGTCTGAAGGGTACTCACCCCTCAACTATTTGAATATTCGATCTATGTAAATGGAAAGGATATTAAGATCCTTATGAATAAATAAAAGTTATATGTTTATCAAAGATTGTGTTGAAACTTATGAGAAATTTTCTTTTATGTGTGAATGAATGCTCATTTAATGCTTTCCATAAGTTGTGTGAAACATAATAGAATCTAATAAAGATGAAACCTTTAGGTGTAACCCTTTTTCTTATGAAGGATGGAAAGAACAAGGACTAATCCTAGAGGGGGCCAAGAAGTCAGACAAGGTCCTGAGAGTGTTGAAGCCAAATTGCATCAAATACTGGCTATAATTCATGAGACCAATACAAGGTTGGGAAATTTGGAGCAAGAAGTAAGGGAGAAAGAGAGAGAGGAACAAGAGGTTAAAAACAATGAAGAAGCCCCTATCAATGAAAATGAGGGAGAGAATTCTCATGATCATACTCAGATCCAAGAACATGAGGATGAGAATTTGCATTCTCAATCTGAAGGATCTAGTAGGAAGTGTTTGGAAACCAAACTTTCTAGGGACATGAGAAAAATAACCCCACCTAAATTTGAAGGAAGTACCAGCAAAGAAGAAGCTGAGGCTTGGCTGAAAAATATTTTGAGATAAGGAACTACTCAGAAGTTACCAAGGTTTTTTGGGGAGCCTATCAGTTAGCGGGAGAAGCCTCTAACTAGTGGATGAACAAGAAAATGAAACTCAGAATCAGTTCTTTAAAACTGACTTAGGGTGAGATTGTGGATATATTTTGGAAAAGGTGGCTACCCCAACTCTTTTTTTACCAAAAACTTACAGATTTCCAAAATATTAAGTGAGGGGACATGTCAGTTAATGAGTGTTTCTATATTAGGAAATTTATTATGGGGCTTAATGGATAGATAGGTGGAGAAGTGGATGTGCATGAACCATCTACCATGGACCTAGTCTATGAAAAGGTTGTGAAGCAAGAGCAGGAGCTCAAGATCATTTCTATCTATAGGGAGAAGATAAATCGTAAGAACTTTGGGGGAACTCAAGGTAACCAAACTCTCGAGAAGAATATTGAAGCACAAGATTTTCAGAAGCAAGGAGATAGGGGATCTCGTGGCAATTGGAGCGAGTCAAGGAAGGATCATAGAGGAAATAATAATAACAATAACCCCAACAACATTGAAAGAAATGCTAATAGATCCAATGAATCCACGGGAAGGAAAGGACCAACAACTGGATGTTTTACTTGTGGCAAAAATCATTATGCTGCTTTTTGCCCCAATAAATCTCCAAGGACATGACCACATGGAAATCCTCTTCCACCCTAGCAAGATGCTTTTAAACTGAAGATCCATGGTTCTTTGGATAATCATCAAGTGGAGTATCAAATTACTCCAGTAGAAACTCCAAGTATTTTATTTGGTAATACCCATTTCTATATTTATTGATACTGGAGCAACTAAAAACTTTATTTTACCTAGAATAGCAAATCAAATATCTAAGAAAGCTGGTTACATGGAAAAATCTTAGGATGTTGAATATGTAAATCAAACAAGAGCAACGATGGAACAATGCTTATTTGAAGCTAAGGTTGAACTTCCTAATTTCTCTATTGAGGTAAAACTATATGTAGCTCCCTTAGGATCATATGATATCATCGTAGGAATGAACTAGCTTTGGTAGCATAGAGCCAAAGCAGATTGTCATGCCAAAACTGTAGAGTGCTTAGATGATCTAGGAAACTGGGTGATGTTGCAAGGGATGCCTAGGGAAGTCAAGTTGCGTCAAATTTTTGTAGTTCAATTACATAGGGCCAAGAGGAAAGGATGCAAGCCTATGTAATAAATATGGAAAAGATTAAGGAAGAAAAGGAAATAATTTCTCAAGTCAAACAAGAGGTAGAGGAAGTTAAAATGATGGAAATTGCAGAAATGGATATGGAAAAATATCTTATCCTTTGAAATTTCACAGATGTATTTCTAGAATAGTTACCTAGATTACTGCCCAAAAGGATATTTGATTTCTCTATTGACCTTATAACAGGATCAAAACCTATTTCCAAAGTTTCTTACCAGATGACAACAACAAAGTTAATGGAGCTTAAAGCACAACTAGAAGAGTTGATATCCAAAGGATTGATAAGGCCTAACATTTCACCTTGGGGAGCACCAATGATCTTCATAAGGAAGAAGGATGGTACACTACGGTTGTGAATAGATTATCGAATGCTTAATAAAGCTATGATAAAGAACAAGTACACATTGCCACACATTGATGATCTCTTTGACCAAATGTGGGGAGTGACTGTATTTTCAAAAAATAATCTACGATCAAGATATCCCCAGTTAAGGATGAAAGATGATATTTTCAAAATTTATTTTAGGACTAGATATGGGCATTATGAGTTTACAATCCTACCATTCAAACTTACTAATGCACCTGCAACATTCATGAACCTAATGAACAACGTATTTAGGGATTGTCTAGATAAGTTTGTCTTATTTTTTCTAGATGACATTCTAATTTATTCCAAGAATGAGGACCATTGCAAACATTTGGAGATAGTACTTCAATGGTTAAGAGAGCATCAATTATATGGTAAACTTTCTAAGTGTACGTTTTGTTAAAAGAAAGTGCAGTACTTAGGTCATGTGATCTCAACTGAAGGAATTTTAGTGGATCCAACCAAGATAGATTGGCTGGTGCCTAAGAATGTACCCGAGGTCAAAAATTTTATGGGTTTAGTTGGATATTATCGGAAGTTTGTGGCAAATTTTTCTACCATAGCCTTTCCTATTACTTCATTGTAGAGTAAAGGGAAAAAGATTGAGTGGACAAAAAAATTCCAAGTAGCATTTGACTTACTCAAGGAGAAGTTGACAACTACTCCAATTTTGAAAGTACCAGATCCTGAAGGAAACTTCACTGTGATCATAGATGTATCAAGTGAAGGCTTGGGAGGAGTCTTGATGCAAGAAGGGAAAGTTATAGCTTATGAATCAAGGAAGTTGAAGCCCTATGAGTAAAATTATACATCGCATGATTTAGAGCTAGCAATAGTTGTTCACGCATTGTAGATGTGGAGGCACTATTTGTTAGGAAAGCCTTTTGAGTTAAAAATTGATCATAGTTTGAAGTATCTCTTCACCCAACCCAATATAAATGCATGACAAAGAAGATGGTTGGAGTTGATATCAGATTGTGACTTCAATATCAATTACATAAAAGGGAAGGAAAATCAGGTTGCCAATGCCTTGAGTCGTAGATGTCATATTGCCTCAATTGTTACAATTCAAACCGACTTTAAAAGTAAAGTATTGCAAAAATGCAAGGATGATGAGTACTATGAGCAAGTTAAGCAGGCACTCATGAAAGATTAGCAAGATGCAAGGTATGGGGAATATTACTTTGAACCTAATGGGTTGCTAAGGTTTAAAGATAGAATATATGTGCCTAACATCGAAGAGTTACAAAGTCTTGTGTGGAAAGAAGTTCACGAAGCACTATACTCTGGGCATCCTCGAGTGACAAAAATGTTGGTTAATGTAAAACCATTATATTTTTGGAAAGGGATGAAGAGAGATGCTGCAAGATTTGTGGCTAAATGCTTGGAATGTCAAAGAGTGAAGGTTGAACATCATCACCCTATGAGACTATTGTATCCACATGATGTTCCCGAAAGTAAGTGGCAAGTAATTAGTATAGACTTTGTGTAAGGATTACCTATGTAAAGGAATAAGCACAATGCCATTCTTGTGGTAGTGGACAAGATTACAAAGGTAGCACATTTTATACCTGGGAATTTGATGAATGGAACTCTTTTCATAGCTCACAAATTCATTTAAGAAGTGTTTAGGTTGCATGGTATTCCTCAGAAAATTATCTCAGATAGAGATGCACATGTGACTTCTAGGTTTTGGCAAGCCTTATTTTTTGCACTTGGAACTCAGCTAAATATAAGTTCAACATATCATCTAAAAATAGATGGTCAAAAGAAAAGAGTGAACCAAATATTAGAAGACCTATTGCGAATCTATTGCATGGATCAAAAATACACATGGGAAGATTATTTGCCTTTGATGGAATTTTCTTACAATAATTCATATCAATCTGCAATTAAGATGGCTCCTTTCGAAGCATTGTATGGTCAAAAGTGTCGAACCCCTATAAGTTGGGATAAAATTGAGGATAGGGTGAGTCTTGGGCTTGAGATGCTATTAGAAATGGATGAACAAGCTAAGGTTATCAAGCAAAGACTAGCTGAAGCCAATGATAGGCAAAAAAACTATGTTGATTCTAAAAGGGTACCTAGGAACTTTGTTGTAGGTGAGAAAGTGTTGTTAAAGGTAAAGCCTCATAAAAGTACTATCAAGTTTGGAAAGCCATCCAAACTAGCCCCACACTATATAGGTCCTTTTATGGTCCTTAAGGAAGTAAATCATGTTGCTTACCAAATTGTGTTGCCCCTAGCTCTTGCTCGAATGCATAACATCTTTCACGTATCATACCTAAAGATGTATATACCAGGTGATAATCATGTAATTGACTAGAATTATTTATAGGTACAAGACCTCAGAGTGGTAACCATCGAGCCTCTCAGGGTGCTTAGAATGTGTAAGCTTCGCTTGCATAATAGGGAAGTTTTGCAGTGCAAATTCCAATGGGATTAGTATGCAGAAGATTCCGCCACTTGGGAGGAGTATACAAAAATTGAGTAGAAGTTTCCACATGTATTACATGCTTTTGTTAATGCTTGAAAACAATGTTGTGTTTGTTTTGATTATTCTGTGTTGCTACATAAAATCATCAGGGACAATGATTCACAAGGGGGGGATATGTTACACCCCATTGTGTGTTTACCTATTTACTATTACTATGATTGGTTAAAATATTGAATTTATGTTCATGTGTTTGCAATTTTGATTAGAAATCATGTGCATGTACTTTGTTTGATTGTATCATTTGGAAAGAAATGAATGAATGATAACTTGATTAATGTTATATTAAAATGAATATGTGGAAAGGATGTTTATTGAATTTGATATTTTAATGATGATTTATATAATGCAAATGATGATATTGTGAACATATAACTACTATTGCAAATATGTTGAGTTGGATGCAAATGCAGGGATCAAGCCTCCAGAAGGAGGGGAAGTATCACTCAAGAGAGGGATTTAGTCTAGAAACCCTTAATAAAGCCTAAACTAAACTCACATACACACACAAACTCACATATAGAATGGTTAAGTCTAATCATTGTTTCAGATAATGGTAAGTCAATCCATAGCATTGTTTGTTCATGTGATAGATATGTTGTGATCTCATTTGAGGATGTTTGAATTAGTGTTAAGTGCTTTCTTGGTGAAAGCTCTTTTCTTATATGTTCTTGATGTAATCAATTAGACATATACACATGGAACGTATATATGAGTATACATATACATGTCGATGATAAAACCATGTACTTTACTTAATACATACATGAGTATACAAAGGAATATGTACCTCTGCATGCTCATGGATGGATTGTTCATGGGCATGAAGGTATCAGATGGACAAATAGACATATATATGTATATGGATATATATACATCAAATGTATATATGACTATCGATAGGTGATAAATATATATGAATTATTGTATAAGTAATGCATATATACGATATATATATATATACACATATATACTAGTGATCTTGCAATATTGGTTTACAATTTTTGTCCAAATTGGACATTGAACTGATTTTTTTTAACTAAATCTTCACTTTTGGGCACCTATAGTTGCCAAACCATGAGGAATTTGAAGATGATGCAAACTAGTGATTTGTGACATTTTCTTTATAGATTCTAAATATATTTTTTAAGAAAATTGGAATCAAATTGTATTTCTTTTTCCATCTCCTTTGAAAACTAGTTTTTAAAGTAAACACCATTTTTAAAGAGTGATGTGTACTTGGTAACACAAATTTTTTTCTATGAAGGATAAAATTCTATTTTTTTGGAATTTACATTTGTTGCTAAGATATCTAGTGCATGCAATTGGTTTCATAGTGTTTTATTGAATATTTTTTTCTTAATTAAGTTTTAAAGTTGGACCAGCTACAATTCAGACATAGGTTTACTTGCTAACATATAACTTTTTTTCTATGTATAGAAATTCATTTTTTTTGTTGAATCAAGGACATCAATATATAATGCATAGATATTTTTTAGATATTTTTTGTTGATAATTTGCTATTTTTCAACATGTGTCGAATAAAGAGCTTGATTTTCGGTGAAAAACCTACATTCACAAGAAATAAAAAATAAATATAATAATCAAATTAAATATATTTAAAATTATAATTTTTGGGAAACTTATAATAAGGACTACATACTTAAAAAAAAAAAAATTTTAAATGAATTCATTTGATCCCCAAAAAGGTAAATCAAATGTGGTTTTTTTACAACATTTTGATAGGTGTAAAGGAGACTTTGTTATAGGTATGGCTTAAAACTAGCGAGGTTCTATCCAAGGGGTTTTGATCTAAGGTGGTTTGATCAAACCCTCTTCAATTGGAATCCTCTAAATGGAACTTTTGAAGGCTTAAATCATTATATTTTCTAAAAATATGTGATTTCAACATAAATCAGGATGTCCCAGAAAGTGTAAACCACTATTGTGGGATCACCCATACACATATTGACATACATGTATGTGTTAGAAATCAAATATACACCCCGTCAGATTTGCAAAAAATCAGACTATCTGTTGCAACATTTAAACTCCTTCCAGACGTGGGTGATCTATAAGGAAAGAGAATCTCCAAAGCGAGTTGGTTCTCCGTATAATGATCCTATTCTAATAATCTTCTTGGGAAAAGGATAGAGAGAAAACAGAAACTTAAAACCTAAGATTTTGAATTGATTTCTAATATTGGATGATGAACTAATGACTATTTTGGATTTTCCTCACAAACAGTGCTAAAAAAACCAACAAAGATTTCACAACCTCTCAAGAACAATCTTACATAAGTACTTTGCATGAAGGTCTATTCAAAACATGACATGCAACTTGTATCTTTGCACTTTCTTGCATCAAACTACAACCTAGGACATAACAAGGACTTCTTAAACTGAAATCACAAGATAAACATTAAACTGCAACTATAAATGGACACAAAATGATAGGTAGGAATGTTGTTTTTTTATTCACTATAGGAGTATGCCAAAAATAATCTCCACTGAGTACAAAACAGTTTCAGCTCAAAAATGTGTAAGAGCAAAAACAAACTGAACCAGAAAACCCTAAGTTTTCTCCAAAGATATATCTCTCAAACCCTAATCAGAGCTCTTAAAAAAAATCTCAAGGAAAAGGTCCCAAAAACTATGCAACAAGTTAGCATAAAAGTGGAAAGTCACACTTTTTACATGCATCAACTGTCAGGCTTCTAAAAAAAGCAAAAAACTGCTTTTAAAGCAAGGAAAACACCTTATCTCTCCAACTGAAAACTCAATTCCGAACAACGAGAAAGTCAATGCTTAACTGCTAAAAATAGGAAGAAAACAAAACAATTTATAAAGCATTGCTTTGCTTCTACTTTACATGATGCAGTTTTATAATTATTCCATTTTATAATTAAATATTTAAAAAATCTTTTGCATATAACACCTTATATCTCCTTTACAAGTTTTGATTTTTCTATAAAAAATCATAAAATTACAATACTCCTTACATATTTAATTATTTCCTTTTGAAAAATAATTGAATAAATGCCTAAGTAAAACAATATCATTCAAAATTCTAATTGATTTCTCAAAAAACCAATTAAAAACCTAAAGCATTATCATTACTCTATTTTGACTAAGGCATAAATATGACACTCCATATATCCCTAAAGTCCTAGGTCATGAAATACTCTATCAAATAAGCATAAAGACTTAGGAAAAAGGCTCCTAGCCAAATGGTCGACCTAAACCATGAATGAGATTTCGACCACATAGAGAATTTACTTACAAGGCAAAAAGACCCTAAATTCAAATTAGGGCAAGCATGACAAAAACCAAGGTGAAACCCTAATCCTCCATCATTTTCGCACTTTTCAACTTTGAAGTTTGCTATGCTTGGGAAGGAGGGTGATGCCATGCCTATGCTCGACCCTTAGCTTTTGTGAAGGCTTTGAATCTTCAGACTTCTCCATTATGGTCGACTTATATTCTGAGACTACATGGTAAGTTGATTGTCTCTTGTATTTGACGGCTTCTCCATTGTTTTGATAGCTAAAAACAGGCCATAAGGTCATGACCTCTCCTCCACTCTTCTGACTTTCTTACATATTCTTTTTCCTGTGCTTGCTTAACCTTACCCTGGGTGCCATGAGAGGGCTCAACCCTTAGCTTTTATGGGCTCCAATGAGCTGGGCACGGTCTGTGGGTTCTTGAACAACAAACACCATGGCAAGCTCTTCCTTGCTCACTATTTTCTGCACTTCTCTCTCTCAAACTAAAGCCCATGAGCTTTATTGATTTTTCTTTAAAGAATGGTTGTTATCATTTAGAACAAATGTAGGCCTATTGATTGGCCTCACCATGAGTGTTTAAGCTGAATCTTATTTTTATGAAAAAATTGTGCATTATCTTCTTGACAGGTCGCAGCATGATATTAGTTGACTGATGACTCTCCATATGAAGAAATTCAAACTCCATGCATACTGTGCTTTGATTTCGTTCTCCCATGCAAAAAATTGAAAATGGCTCTCCTTATTTGATGAAACAGTAACTGCAACTCCCCACTGGGCTCGACTCAAGCATTATCGGGCATCTCTATTTTAGAATGTAGAAACCCATGTGGGTATTCTAGAAACTACACTGTTTTTGTTCTATTTTAAAAAACCCCCATATGGGTAACATAAAAAGATGGTAAATTTGCATTCCTTGTGAAAACCCCATGTGGGTATTTATGAATTTGAATAAAATTTGTTCCTTAGCAAAAATCTGTATGTGGGTATTTATGAATTATGTGTTTTAAATGAAACCCCGACATGGGTATTTTTAGAATTTCGAAGAAATCTGTGTTTATACCTGCATTTTTTGTTATATTTAATCTCAACCATGAGAGCACTATACAAAAACTTACTTCTTGACAAAACCCACCTGGATGTATAACATTTTGAAGAACACATGTTCTCTTGCCTTACTGTTGAAAAACCTTCATATGGGTGATCCTTGACTGAGACACAACCCTTATCTTGCTGCTCCATTAAAATACCCTTGTGGGTAAATTGTATTTGGTAAAAATCTGTATTATTTGATTGAAAAGCCAAATTGGGTGTGTTGAAAGTAATGAGAAAACTGCATTTTATGAAAACTCATGTATTTTAATTTGCCATAAACCTCTCACCTGTACGATGCATTGTTCTCCTGATATTTTATAAGTTAATGCATCCATTTTATTTAATGCACCATTTACCTTAAATCATTGTAACCCCATGGACCACATTCTCTCTTACATCCAACTAACACTTTCAAAAGCACCTACCTCATGCCTTGTCATTCTCAGCCAAACCGAAACTGACTGTTTTGTTAGTCATTTGCATTCTGGAAACAAACTCTTCATGTATTTACCTGTTCTTGACATAACCCCATAACTTGCACTGTTCACTATCATTGTTAAAAGATAGGACACTGTTGTTCCAAAACACAAAATATGAAACAACACTACAAAGTGAATAGTCTTAAAAACAACAAAACAGTATTTTAAAAATAGCAGCTCAAACCTTTCAAAAAACATGATAGATTGATGGTTTTAACTAAAACAAGTTGTCCAATTAGCATTCATTTGCAATTTTCACTTCTATATGTTGATCTGATTGTTATAAATGCATGGTAGTTCGATCACTTGTTCAGTTGTAAAGCTCAGAAGAGCACAATGATTGCATCTTCCTTCCTCAGCCCTCCTGTAACATATAAGGGAAACATGTCAGGCTCTACCCTTGTGGGATCCCATTTTTCCCCACATGCTTGGTCTTCAAAAGATAAATAGCTACACGACTTTCCCTATACTTGCACAAGGAAACAAACAACGTTAGCATAAAAAACAATACATCATGTTTGTGTTGATGTTTCTCCTTCAACTCATGTCTCTGCACTTTCCTTGATGTTTCAGTGCATGATTAGTAGCGTACTACATTATCGTTGATGGTTTATATAGTTATATTCATAGTCGGAGCCTCTGACATCCCTCTCTTCCTTCCTACAGGTCAACAAAGCTCAAAGAAGACAAACGGTGCACCACTTCTGCATTGGTCATCAATCAATCAAGCAATGATGATTATGTTTGTACTTATGTGATTTTTTTCCTTTTATGCATTTTCCATAGTGTAGTGTGTTGTTTATGATGCACTGTGACAGTCACATCCATGACTTGTGTGGATATTTGATTTCATTCCTTCTGCTTTTCATTTGGAAAATAAAAAATGCATCTCAATGCAAATTTGTACTAGCATTTGAATTCTCTCAATCAAATGAAATGTTGTAAATATGAATCACTTTATGAAATAAATGAAAGCATTTGAAAAGCTTTATTGTTTAACGCTTGGTCTTGTACTTCATTTGACTGTAAAGCATTAAATAGCAAGTTCTGAAACTATGATTTCCTCTTTTCAAAGCATAACTCACTTAATGAACTAAAACGAAGTGAAAAACAACACTCAAGCATATTCAGGAATAACTGCATTTCACTTTTAAATATAATAGCATTTAAATCAGCTCTACCATTTGAGCTATAGCGAAAAATTGGTAACAGTATGTAAATGATGTAATGGAATGTCCATACATGCATACCAATACATGCATGTATATGTACATATGTATATAAGTATATACATATAATGATGATATTATATATGATAGTATGAAATATACATGCAAATATTAAATGATTTATTATTATGATCGATGTTAATGAATATATATATATAAGTTTAAATTCTTTATTAAGTGCTCAAGTAAATAATGTTGATATGGTATAGTGCATATTTATAAAAGTATTAAAGCGTTGTTTTAAAGCATGCATATAAATGCTTATTAAACTAGTACCATGTATTATGAACTCAACACATGAAATAGAGTATGGATTGAAGCTTATAAACAACTGTTGAAAATAGGTGCATGTTAAGTTGATATATACACATTTATTGAGTTGACACTTTTGCAAAGTGTTGTGAGTAAAACGTAGACCAAGTCTGATGCTTTAAACACATAAACTAGAATTTGACTTATTCTTTCAAGTGAAATAAGTGGTAAAATTATTATGGAATGAGTTGATTTGGTGGAGCCAAATTATGAATTTGCATAAACCAAATAGAATTTTGAAGCTTTGAGTCAATTTTTTGTTAATAATCATGTGGGGTGCTGGCAAGAAGTTGAGTCCACTTTTTGGCCAAAAAGTGGAAGTGTTTTCCCCGATTTTCAAAGTTTGACACATTTGACCTTAAAATTTGAAGCACTTTAATATGAAATCTTGAAAAAATTCACTAATCATAAAATGTAGTACTTGGAGTCTAGTTTCCAAATATGTAATTTATTTCAATACCTAGATGATACAAATTTATTTTCAATAAGAATTTCTAAAAACCACTGTTTAAAAGTCACTTTTTTTACCATACCATGCACGTGTACGTCATCCATATTTTGACCTCAATTATCATATTTTTCAAAATCCTTTTGGGAAAATATTTGCAACTCACTCAAGCACATTTTTCTATTTTTGTGTAATTTTTTATTGATTTTTTTTTTGATAATTTTTTATTGGCCATATTTGGTGTTTTAAAAAATCATCATGTACATCATGCATAAGATGACCTAAAATTATCATTTTTTATTTTATTTTTTAAATTAAAAATAATTGTCTGAAGTACATTCTCGTGCAATCCATTCGTAAAAAAATTATGTTGATAAAAAGTTATTAAAATATTAAAAAACCCAGATAATTCAAGTTTATGGAACTACTTCATAAAAAAATAATTGAAAAATAAAAAAAATTAATCCAATTGTAAAAAAAAATTACATATTTAGAATCTACACTATCTCATCTATAATGGGTTTTAATTTCGTCAAAAAATTTTGCAAATAAGTCTTTAGACATATGCCCAAAGTCGTTATTTTCTTGTGACATTGCCAAGACCTTCAACTTGCAGGTCAAACCAGGTCTAGGGCTTAGGTTCGGGTCCCCAAGCCTTTTCCCGAACTAAAAAACAAAGCAAAACCTGACCAAAAATCAATTTTTTTAAAAACGGGATCTCGTTCTAAAACAGGATCCCTTACCATAAAAAAAAATATTTTTTTATACTTGAATGAAATGGGATCCCGTTCTATAAAACGTGATCACATTTTGCAAAATGAGATCTCATTTCTTAAAAGTTAAAAAAATATTTTTTTAATGAAACGGGCTATTAAAAAATGGGATCCCATTTTAAAACAGTCCGTTAAGAAACGGGGTCCCATTTTAAAACGGGATCTCGTTTTTGTTTTTGGCTCGAGACCCGAACCTAAACGGGATCCCGTTTTCTTGAGGTTGATTTTAGATTTTTTTCTAAGGCAAAAACTTCCACGTTTCGTGGACTCATCTTCTTTGTTTTAACTTGTGCTTGTATGAATCGATCAAACCATTGCTGACTCAATAAGAGGTTGATCTGTGTTCAAATACACTGAGTAATTGCTTAAATAGTTGCCACCTTCTTCTTGGATGAGTTGAGTCGAATTCTATTGTTGAGAGGTGTCGACTTGTTTAGCTAACCTGTAGGCATTCTTGTCTCATATTTTGTATAAATAGGTGAGCTATTTTTCTCATTTGGACGCCATTCATTCTTGCTTATTTTGCTATTTGAGTTATTCATTTTATGAGCTAAGAGTATTTGTGAGGTTAAAGTAAGAGAGTTATTGTGAGTTACTTTTTGAGAGAGTTAGAGTATTAAGAGAAGCTTGGAAAGCTAATTCTGGAAGCAACAAAGTAGTAAACCAGTCTATCAATTGAGAATAAAGTGTTTATAGGCATGTAGTCTATTCTTTTATATTTTGATGTTTAAAAAGACTGAATGTTACTATTGTTTTGCATTCAAGAATCATAGATTTGCTAGTATAGGGAAGGATTGCCATTTCATTCTTTAAGTAAAGAGTCTATTTACTCTTTGTCATTGTGATTGCAAGATGTTGTTTGCACATACTCCATATTAAGGGGTGATTGTGTACTCTAGTATTTAATACTAGGAATCAAATAAGCACTATTAGTTAAGAGATTATTTGTTGCAATTAGTTTGTGAATCCAGACTAGAGGTAGAACATGGGTTACTCATGGGAATAGATAACCTTCTGATAAGGTTAGCTTATGTGTAGGAATGTACTTAAAGGATATGTTTTTAACATTAGGGGAATAGGTTGTTTCTGTGGTTAAAGATTACCTCATGAAGGGATTACCTATGCGTAGTATACAAATGATCTTGAGACAAATTGAACTAAGGAGGTATATGTGATCTAGGATGAATTTTTTCTATGAAACTTTGGTCAAAGTAGTGTAACGTGCCACTGGTTACATTGTCAATTTCACTGTGTACCTTTTATGCATGCTAGTCCATGATTGACATACAAGATAGGATGTATATGACATACAAGATAGGATGTATATGACATACAAGATAAGATGTATTCAAGTTCTAGTCATGTAGGGCACAACACTGAGTTCAAATAGGCTAGAGTTATGAGGTTATCAAACCAACTCCTTCGTCGAAGGGTAGGGCCATCTTGCCATATATGGAAAATGTGCTTGAGTGATGCTTCTCCTCCATAGTTGGAAGCCAAGGTTTGAGGGAATCTTCCTAGATCAATGTACAACTATTGTTGATATTACTAAAGGAAGCTTTGAGAAGCTATGCATGTTTCATTTGTAATCTATCTTGGAAGCATGTAAATATCTTTGTTATGAAAGAAACAATGTATGAAAATATTGTTGTGTTATTGATGCTTATTAAATCTCTCTTTGAAAGAATTTTTTTTATTGCATTGGGGATGAACCTAGTTTACTCACTTGAAAGGTAAAACTTAGAGAATTTATCTTTGTTGGCATGTTACTACTTGTGCAAGTTTTGGGAATGGGTTGCTTTATCTTTTCCTTTGTTGGTTGCGAAATGGTTATGCATACTTAGTTTGCTTTAGTGGTTGTCATCTCTTTTTTGTTTGCCATGGAACGATTGTTCCTCCATGTTTGAAATGGTTGCGTAGACTCATGTATGGGTTGTGTTGACTTTCATATGGAGCTAAGCAATTTGTTATTAACTTGCTTCTTTGTGTTCTTTATAGTTTCATTATATATGCACCTTGCCTCTAAATAGCTACATTGGAATATGGAGAGCATCACAAGGTTTAACATTATATGCTAGATGAAAGTCTAGTGATGAACTTTGTAAGCTATGCCTATTTCCATGTCTGCACCTCTTTCCATGTCTCATGCCTTATACATGGTAGGCACTTTCTATTCATTGTTATGTGCCTTCAAAATGGTTGTACACTATTTATTAATGTTCAATCATTTTGTCTCACCTTGTCATATACCCCAAGCTATGCCCTATACATTTAGTGATGTGTAGACTCCCTCATACCATACTTACAATGATTACATTGAATTTTTCATGCCATATTAGAGCTACTACATTCGAGTTTAATATCTCTTGCTAAAGTTGGAAGGGCTCACACCAAATTAAAGAGTTGTACAATGATTTAAACCTCTATGCAATACTTGGAAATGTGGGAGTTTGAATGCCTTGCACATCCCCTTAATACCTTATGCCTAGCTTTACAAGCTACACTTCATTTTTTCAGTTGCCCATAAATATTGAAGTGACTGTGTTACATCGGATCCTTTGGCCAAATAATTGTAGTGTGAGTATCACACTACAATAACTAGGCAAAAAAATGACTCAAGCAAAAGAGATAATACAATGTCAAAGAATTCAATCCCACTTGTGATCATGAACAAAAAAAATACATAAGAGCAAAAATAAAATGGAAAAAAACGTTGATAGTTCGATTGTCTTAGGCGTGAGATAAAATATGAACAATGCTCAAAGAAGATTGAACATATATGACATATCATTTATACTTTGGAATTATTTAAAATGAAATGATGCTACACCAATATTGGACTTATAAAGATATTGAGAACAAATACACCAATATCTTAAAGATTGACTTCTTAATCATCTTATTTGAAAATGAGAAAATAAAAACAACAAACTTTTAAACCAAATTTTGTATAAGTTAAAAATAAACCATAAGACTTTTATTCATTGTAAACTATTTTATTAAAAAAAAAAAATCATTAAAAAACTTAAAACTAAAAGAAAATATATATCACTCATTAACTTTTTTTACATTCTTTTAAAAATATTTACACTAGCATACATATATTAAATATTAATATATATAAAATACGCCGAGAGTTATCATTGTCAAGGCGTCTATTGCACTAAAAAAAATGATGAAAATAGGTGCCTCATAATTATAATCATAATTGTAACCTCAAAGCTAACCTTAATGCAACTGTTAATTAAACCTAACCCTAATCTCAACACTAAGCTTTATCCTAGAAGCCTAAACCTAACCATAATTGAATCATAACTTAATTATAACCCACATAAGATTTTATAAAGATTAACTTAAGATCATACAAGTTTGTATATAGAATGAAATAGTTTCAACATCAACTATTTGCATTTAATTAGAACACACATACTTTCAATTTGCTAACTAAAAATAATATAAATTAATGCACTCTTAATAATTGTTAAATAATATTTGTATAATTTAAAAAAAAAAAAATTAAATTCAAAAACAATAACATACTTTTTTCTTTAACACATTGTAAAAAATAATAATGCTTGTGTTTAATAAATAATTAATAGTTTTTTTAACTCTTATTAAATAGCTACCTTAAAAAATGTATACATCTTCATTAACATTCATTTCAAAAGTTATATATATATATATAAATTATATTTTCCATCATTGTTTATTTCAATTCCTATATATAAGGCTAGACATTAAAATTTAGTGGAATACATCAACATCAACCATTTTCATTTAATTAGATTGCAAATACTTTCAATTTGTTTAAAAAAAATAGTTTCACTTAGTTAAACATTTATGCATTGGTCATAACTTTTAAACAATATTAAAAAAATATTTTCAAATTTGAATTTTGTCATAGATAAAATGTATAAATATTTTGAAAATATTTGTCAAATAATATTTCAAAAATACTTCTAGTTAGTTAACCATTTGTGCATTGTTTCACTCAATTAAACATTTATGCATTGGTCATAACTTTTAAACAATATTCAAAAAATATTTTCAAAATTGAATTTAGTCATAGATAAAATGTATAAATATTTTGTAAACATTTGTCAAATAATATTTCAAAAATACTTCTAGTTCGTCAACCATTTGTGCACTGGTAACAGTCCATTATCAGTATCATGAAGAATATTTCAAACTTTAATTGTCACATTGGACTTAACAGCATGCAATGTAGGTATCCCATAGTGTGCATGTAACAACCTGAATGATGGCATGACCTGATGCACCGTGAATATGATGGAGTAGTTGAGCTTTAAAGTAGCAAGCAACCATTCCTCAGGTGGTCCCGTGTGATAACTAATCTGTCATTGTCCCTTAAGAAATCTCATGAATTTCATACTAAGCTCATCACATAGAGTGTTTTTCTTAATGGTCACTACTGGCTTAATAGTGACCTTCCAAATGCATCCTGCAAGGTAAAGATCTCGAACCTCATGGTATAGAGAAACTGACCAGTCACAAAAATCTACAATTTCAATCTGAAGATTGTTAAATTTTACATCTAAGTTCATTTTCACCTTGGATTCATAGAGAGAGTTAAAGTACATATCATAATTATAAAAAAAAAATTGACTGGTTTTTGGTCCATTATTGTTAATTCTTTTGACCATCTTCTCTCTCAACCAATAACGGACACTCAACTCCTCTATACGAAGGAGGACATTGAATGGAAGATGGCAATGATACTTCGACAACCAAATGGACACCCATAATGTATGCATATTTTGTGACATCTTCCTCACCTGTAGGAAAATCATTATTTGCTTTGACATTAGTATTAAATAGGGAAAAAAAAAAAAATTTCCAACTAATGAGAAAATTACATATAAGAGAGTAAACATGAAGCCAATTTATGATATCAAAGGAACTCAAAATATATTAAATTAAGTCATATATATAGACACTAATTTCTTTTAAGGTTATTAAATGCAATATTTTATACGATTACAATAGAATAAATACATACATATGTGTGGTTATGTGCAATATTTTTTAAAATTTATTTGATATTAATATTAATATTAAATTTATACATACATATATTCATTTTTTATACGATTACAATAGAATGAATACGTACATATGTGTGGTTACGTGCAATATTTTTTAAAATTTATTTGATATGAATATTAAAGTATAAATTTAAACATGAAAAAGAAAGTAACCACATATATGTACATATTCATTCTATTGTAATCATATAAAAAAATATTGCAAGGTTAAACAAGGTGCTTTTAGGCAAATGCATGTAAAAATTAAATTAAGTACATTTAAAATACAAGTTATAGTGAAAATAGAAGAAAATAAATAAACATGTATTTCTTACATATATGTAACATTTTGTGATATTTTACTTTTTTTCGATAGACATCGTGAAATCATACAATGGTTTATAAAATGTTAACAATTAGTTACAATGGTTGAAAACCACATTGGTATCAAAGCTATTGAAGCAAATTTGAACAAAAAAAATATATTGCATCAATTATATTCCAAAAGTTTGAGTCTATTTTCTTCAACCTTGCGCTTGGCAAGTTGTTTACCCTTTTTCATTTTCTCATAACGATCATATGTGAATGGTGGCATTATTCTCAAACCCTCTAAAGATTTTACACGAGATATTGCCACAAATGTCAATCCTGTTCTTTCTCTTAGTCCTATATCAATTGTTGCTTTTGAAAGAGTCAAACCTTGAGATTTATGTATAGTCAATGCCCATGCTAATCTCAATGGCAATTGAAGTGTTCTACCCCTCTGTATTGGTGTTATTGGAATTGTATTTTGATGATGATCTTCAAATGGTATTCCTGAATAATTGTCAAACTCAACCATCACATATGTTGGTGGTTCAGGTGGAATGGTTCCTGGTTTGTAGACAATCTTTCGAATGTATCCTAAAGCTCCATTGACAAGACCTGCTTGTATCCAAAGATTGGAAGTCAACATGACCCTTGAATTTTTTTTGATCAATAACTCTAGATCAAGTTCATCATTTGAGCAATTTTCTGTTGTATTACCACTTCCTGCTTTTGTTGCAACACTACGTGCAACAGGATGATTCAATGAATATAACATTTTCTTATTGTGGCTATGAACATTGTCATTTGTGGAGAACAAATGGATAGAATTATCGAACTCATAATTGCTTGCAACATCTAGCTTAATAGGGGTTCTCATCATAAGCAACCTCCAATCATCAATAAAATGGATAATACAAGCAAAAGAGATAATACAATGTCAAGAATTCAATCCCACTTGTGATCATGAACAAAAAAAATACATAAGAGCAAAAATAAAATGGAAAAAAACATTGATAGTTCGATTGTCTTAGGCGTGAGATAAAATATGAACAATGCTCAAAGAAGATTGAACATATATGACATATCATTTATACTTTGGAATTATTTAAAATGAAATGATGCTACACCAATATTGAACTTATAAAGATATTGAGAACAAATACACCAATATCTTAAAGATTGACTTCTTAATCATCTTATTTGAAAATGAGAAAATAAAAACAACAAACTTTTAAACCAAATTTTGTATAAGTTAAAAATAAACCATAAGACTTTTATTCATTGTAAACTGTTTTATTAAAAAAAAAAAAATCATTAAAAAACTTAAAACTAAAAGAAAATATATATCACTCATTAAATTTTTTTTACATTCTTTTAAAAATATTTACATAAAAACAAGTTTATTACTATTCCTTTCATTCAATCATTCTAACGTACGGCTTTAAGAAATACTAAAAAAAATCAGTAATTTAGTGACTTAACCCGCACGCAGGTTAAACTCGGCCGTTAATCCGCAAGATATAGAAAAGCCGAAATATGCGGGCACTGGGTCCCATCACGAATCACGCCTGACAACATTTTGAAGCGCAGTTTAATTAGACCTGCGCACTACTTAACCTCGCGTGGGCACTGTATCCAAGGTATAAAAAGGGGCGGTCAGATGAGGGGCTAGGGCACACATAGGATCTTAAATTTGCTGACTATTAAAATCGAAATGGATTAGATTAATCTTTCATGTTAATTGGACCGGTTGCGAGTTCGATTCTCATCAGCAGAAGAAAACAGCAACAGGTACAGAGAAAGAACAATTGTGTAAAATTAAGGGATTATGAGTGGTGGGCACATGAAGGAAGCAGGGGATCACTCGAAGGTGGTGCTGCGGCACCTGCCTCCCGTGCTTTCGCAGTCTGCTTTGAAGGACCAGATTGATGCACGGTTTGCCGGTCGCTACAACTGGTTTTATTTCCGACCGGGCAGAACCAGGTTTTCTTTTTCATCTAGTTGCGATTGTTTAACAAATTTCTTGTGTTTTGTGTGGGCATCGTTTAGAGTAGGCATGGCGGGCATTGAACCCGTGACCGTTGGGCTAGTAATTAGCACCGCGCAGGATTTTGGAACGGCTTTGTTTTGAATTGACAAGCTTGTGGAGAAAAACTGTTTGATTTTCAATTTATAATCTTCTGGAAACAACCGTGTTTAATTTTCAATTTACAAGCTTCTGGATACAACCGTGTTTGATTTTCAATTAACTTAAAATCAAACACCGTTTTCTCCATAAGCTTGTCAATTGAATCGTATGGATTGTGAAAAATTGATGTCTATTAGGGTTTGATTTGGATGTAATTGTTCCAGAAACGTGGACTACCTGCAGCTTTAGGGTTTTGAGTTGGGCAATTAGGCTTTGGAAGTCATTGAGTAATACAATTTGGTTTATTTATCGGGGTTAGGGCTTCAATTGTGTCGAATATGTGTTGTATATTCATGCTTTGCTTCTGGCAATTTATTTCTTTTGGCTCTGACAGGAACAGGCTTGATAGCGTTTATAAATTTTCTTCCTAAAGTTTTCAAATTGTTTTATTTATCTTGTTCTGAGGTTTTGACTCCCAGACTTTGGGGGTGAATCTCTGGACCATCTCATTATCTCTATAATTTGCTTGTATTTAATATTGTTAACTGTGTGCGTTTATCTTAACTGTTTATAATTTTCTTGTATTTTATATTGTTAACTGTGTGCTTAATCTAAATTGTTTATAAGTTGCCTGTATCTTATATGGGCACTGCTTGCATTGGTGAATTTTCTATCCCGGTATTTTAGAGTGAGTATTGTTGGAATTGAAATTGTGACGATTGTTATTTTTAAATGATGGTTTGATTCTGTTGGAATTGAACTTCACGGAATTGAGTCCTCCAATTATGTTGGAATTGGTCTGGTGATGATTAATTATAAGGATTGTAGATATATGTTGGATTTTGGACGTGACCTTGTGGTGCAATCTGGTTGGTTTATCTCGTGGAGTGAGAATTTTGAAGTATGGGAATTGGTATAGTTACTGGGAGACAGATGTGGTACTGGTATGGGAGGCAATGATGTGTACTCGATCCATAATCTAGTTTGTGTATTCCACTATGTAGATACTCACAACGGATTCTATTCTTTTCAGTGTAACTTGATTGCATAAATTTCTGCTCCTAATGTGGAAATAAGGGAAAAACAGTCTCTACATTTGAATCTTAGGGCATAGAACAAGGTATTGAGCTATGCAAACACAAGCAAAGAGCATCAGCTTCACTAATAATGGGAATATACCAGCATTTTGACCTTGAGAAACCCAAATTGGAAAAAAAGTCTAGAAGAGTGAGTGTTGTTTCTTCTAAAGTCAGTAGCATTTAAGCTGTTACAATGTTTTCTTGTCTAAAACAAGGCTTTCAAATACTTATTCTTTCCTACAACAACAATGCTCTTCACTATACAACTCTCAATTGTTCTCACACATTCCTTAAACTCTGTTACTCTCCAAGACTCATAGGCTGCTAGCAACATGTCTTTACAACCAATTTTCTAAATCAACTCTAAGGGATTATCCTCTAAAATAATCTCCCTTGGAGGTTTTATTTAAAAATGATTACAAATGACTTGAAGTAGGAAGTTCAACTGTCATGGAAATTGAAATAAAATTTGGAAACATTTTGGAGCTCTTAGACCCTGCAGCTGCTTTCCCTGTTTTTTTTGCAATGGGTTCAACTGTGGTCAAATATCCTCTGTTTGTCGAGTTTTGTAGTTTCAGTAATCATCAAACTAGTAAGATAAGATGTGTTCAATTGTGGTTGAAGCCATTAGTTTTGCCTTTCTTTTGTTGGGTCCAGTTCCCGTGTTTACTAATATCCTCTAGTTACTGCTTTCTTTAAAATACCACTTTTAACTTGCGTTGTTGGGTGTTTAGGTCCCAAAACTGCTCTCCCAAATCCTAGAGCTTTCTTTACCTTCAAGGTCAGGGATTTGTCATCAAGAAGGTAAACATTGGCTCATCAACAAACTTAGGATGGTTGAAGGCTAACATATGAGAGTGGGTAATCTATCTTGCACTTTGGACTCAACTTAAACCCAGGAGGGTGCTCCTAGAGATATACTTTAATAGGCATTTAAACCAAATAAAATGAACAACTAAAATGATGATGACCATACCCAAACTAAATACTTGACCCAAAACCTGTCATTAGTCAAATAAAACTGGTTGCAATAACCCCTCTTACAGCTGATAACACACCTTGCACATGCAACCACAATTATCAGCTTCATTAATCCCTTGGTGTATGCATATTGGACACATTCCTCTGAAGGTTTATCCATTAAGATTGCTTAATGGTTGTTTTATTGGATCAACAAATAGCATGCATATCTACACTACTCCTACAATTAACATGATGGAAGGTGATTAATAGTTGGATTGATTGACCCTTCACCAATGTAGATTGGTGCTTACTCCACTGGGCAATAGAGTCATGAACAACATAGAGGAAGGAGATAAAATTTGCACAACATCAACAAAACTGGGTTGCACTCGCATACGATCATAGATTTATATTTCATACACATACATACTTAATAATCCATAGCCAAAATTACAAATACCCACATGAAACAAAGGAACGACAATCACAAAGCATTTGCAATTCATTAGGTGCTGTCACACACCATCAAACCTAGCAAACAACCATGGAGACATATAGTTACATGAATATACATTACAATATTCTTCCTACACTATTACAAAGCATATCCCTTTATTTGCAGCTTAGACAAGTGTTGTTTGATTCCCTAAATAATCTATAGGCTCAACTTGACAAGAAGTTGGCATAGTGACCAACTTGTAATATGCTAGATGAACATATATTAATAGAACCCTTTTCTAGTGATCAAATTTGGGTGTGAAAACAAATCTTTAATAAATTTAATCAATGCAGTGTGTTCCTCAAGCCAAGATTTGTGAAATTTGTTGTGAACAACATCCTTAAGCATCCTCGAAAACTAAAAATGTGTCTGAAACCAACCACCACATCAAAATGGCATGGTCATCAATTCCATAGTCTTAAATGTGTTTAAGTCGATGCTCTTATGATGATCAGTTGTTTTTGGGTACATGTCAAATCTAGTGGTTGCAAGACATTGAGATGCATTAGTGGTGTCGAGTCACCTGGGAGGGTAGGTGGGAGTTATAGTCGAAAGTGGAAAGAGTTTCAAATTGTCAGGGGTTGGGGGTAACATATGTCACATGCCAAGGATCAAAGCGTTGGGGAATTAGGGAATTAGGGTGACAAGGAAGTCACGCTAGAGGAAATGTGAGGTCGGGGAAGGTTGAAAGGGGAACTTTGATAGGAACAAGGTGTTAGGATGTTGGGATGGGGCTTAACTTGGTATTGAGTCAAGGAAATGGCTGAAAGTTTGACTCCAATAGGGTATATAAAGCAATTGGTGGAGTATTGAACTTTCGAGGGTTGGTGGAAAAAGGGGTACTCGATTAAGGGCAAGGCCAAAAGTTTGACACTACAAGACTTAGTAAAATTTTTGGAGTGCAAGGTACTGGAGGTTGGGAAGTAAAGATGAAGGGGAACAAGTACCAAGAGATCAGATGGGTGAGGACATTCAAAAGTTTGGTGGATGCAAAAAGACAGATTTTAATAGAATTTTGGGCATTAGAGCTCAGGAATGCCAAAGGAATGGTATCGGGGGATGGGAAATTCCAAAACTTTGCCAAAACAACACTTGACGAAATTTTAACAAGGACATAAGTGGGTTGTTGGGATCGGTAGGGAAGGTATGGGACAACCCCAAAATTCTGAAAGGTTGACAAATACACAAAACAAAAAAGAAAACACCAGAAATAGCCCAACTGGACTTTTATGGATTTTTGCATCTTTTGACACTTGGGGACACATTTAGGATGTCTCGGATCAGTTATAAATAATGGTTCAAATATGACTAAGACACATAAAATGGAAGGGACTCAAACAAAAAATGACACTAGAGATTTGAGTCCCAATAGTGTGATAGACTATTCTACTCCTTTTCTTACTCAATGCAAGCTATATGGATTAGGATGTTGTAAATGTTTTCAATCCAATTTTTTCTACTAACTCTTTGGAAACCAACTTTGTTTGAGAACAAGTATCAAAGAGAGTATTTGCCTTTATCTTCTTCACTTGAATCTTCGTGTGAAAGAGTTTGATGTTCTCACATTTTTCTTACTCTTCTTGTCATTGAAGAAAACTTTTTTGTTGAGAGATGTACATACAAGTCCTCCATCTACAATTACAGCTACATTCCACTTCTTGGCCTGCAAATGAAGTCATAATATGTTTATGTTCTTCATAGGTTTGTTTTCCATGGGTGCAATTTCCAACATGTTTCCTCTGTATGACAAGTGAAGTTTGTTGATAGCATAGTTGAAAAAACGCTGAGCACTCAGGAAACTCATGAGTTCTCGCGGTTTAATTTTGCATCTGAGGAAATTGCCCACTAACATTCCCAGCTGAGATTTTCTTTGTTTTTGCCAAGTCTTGGTGCATTTTGTGGAGTTAATGAATTTAGGTTTTTTTTTTTAATTTGCCAAGTTGTCAAGTCTGAGTCAAAATTGGGCCTGACAAGTTGAAAGTTTTCAAGCTCTGGTTGATATGATATGACTAGAACTGTCAACCTTGTAGGGTTGATCTTGTGTGCTTATTTTTGCAAAAAGATTGCGTATTGTTGTGGGGAAGTGAGATGTGATTTTGTCTTAGCAATGTACTTCCTATTGACAATCAAGGGCTTTTGTGAGGTAGCCTTTGATATTGAAATCTCACTCATTTATGTACAATTAAAGAATGGTCCAAGGGGTTATCCTTGTACAAATTGTTACTTCAATTGAATTCCTTCTTTTTAGCCCACAAGGTAAAAAACTAAAAGAATAAGAGTATAGGAATTGACTCACAATAGACCAGTGCCCTATCCAAGTGAGCAGATCTATTTTCAATCTTATAGAAGATGAAGGTTTTCTGCTGGATTGCAATGAACTGATCAAATTTGAATATACAAACTCCCTAACCAACACAAGTAAACCAAAAATAAAGAACATTCGCTGAGGCATAGCAATGATCTGTTGCCTTGGAAATGTAATCTTATGGTGGAAAATGTAATCTCATGGAAGAAGAAAGTAGAGGAATATTAATGCATTGAAACAAACAATTCTCGCATGCAAAATTCAGTCAAGTTTTTGTTCATAGTTACAATGAGCATTAAATTAATAAATTGCTATGAAGAGGTATAGAAAGTGTCCAAATTAATGGCAAAATATTAAAAAAGAAGATGTGAAATCTTCAAGAGAAGTATGGTAGTCTGACGGTAAAGGTGAGGATTCTGTAAAAATGCTTCAGTTCTAATCCGATAATATATTATACATATTTGTTCTCAATTTGACATCTTATTTGGCATTCTGATATGCATAATCTGGAGAAATTTCTTCTTATATCTACAAGAACTTGGACACCAAATTATAGCAAAAGCAGAAAATTTAAAAGAGGTTCTAGTAAGTTGTATATAAACTACAAACAAATTATAACATCTGTAAAAAGCGGATTTGAAATCTTAAAGAATAATATGCAAACATAACTGGCAAGGAAATAGTCATGTCTGAAATAATGTAATAAAAAAAGTTGCTTCAATTGTTCAAATATTAACCAAATTGTCAATTGCTTACGCTTTGTAGCAATAAATACCTCTTCCATGAGGTGTTGGTGTTGGAGGTGGGGTATAGGAATAGTATCAATTGAATGATTAATTGACCACTAGTAGGAGGTGTTGTTTATGGGGGATGAAAGTAGTTTCCTTTCAATAAGTATTTGATCATCAATGTGGGGTGGTATGAGGTTGAGGGTAGAGGATGGAAGCAGTTCCTTTAACTAATCAATAGCTATCGGTTTTGGAAGTCCAGAGTCATGTGGGAGGAGTAAAATGCAAAAATCCAGAATTTGAGGAAAATTCAAAAAGTCTACATCAGATAAAAAATATCTATGTAAAAATATCAGATATCATAAACATAAAAAATTTAATTGCTGGGCTTAGCACAGAAAGTTGGCTGTGATGTTGCTTTGTAGAGATAAAATTTAATTTTTAAGAGTTTTTTTTATCAGATAAGACTGATCCAGTTAGTCTGAAATGTTTTCACAAGACAGAATTTGAGTCATATTTGGTAAATATGGAATAATCAATTGACCATTACCATAAGTGTTTTGGGGATTGGTGATGGAAGCAGTTACAATTGGATAATCAATTGACCACTAATATGAGGTATTGGGGTTGGGCAATGAGAGGAAGCTGTAACTGAATAATCCATAACCAAAATTATCTTTATATTTTTGTTCATGTGGTTAACTGAGATTTTTCTGAAGGATGCCTAAGCCAAAGTGGGTCTGCTTATCTGCTCACTAGACAACTGAAATAGGATTCCTCCCTTGATGTGAATGCATATTTTTCTTTAGAGAACAGAATATTTCTCAGTATCTTGTGACTTGATTTAGTTTAACTGTCAAGTGGTGTTGCAAGACTTGAATCTGTTTATTATGCAACAGGAGAGAGATCCATCAAGGAGAGAAATTTATAATTGTGAAAAAATATTGGGACTGGTGCCTACTTGTGAATGCTAGACTTGGGTTTGTGCTATTTTATGAGCAAAGTTTGCAGTTTAATATTGTAGCAAAATATGGAAGTTGTCTATATGCACATATAATATTTGTTCTTCAAGCTCAGAAATTGTCAAGGATTTGTTTCTATTGTGCCCTTTCCTGTTTTTTCAAATGTAATATGATTTTTTGCTTTGATTGTTAAGTTGTAGAAATTGTAAATTGTTTTTCTTTTTGCTATTGTATTGTCTTTCCTTTTATTTTAAAGTTTGTTTGTTATTAGGGTATCTAGTATAATATTCTTGTGCTATACTGATATTGCTCTTAATGTTTTTATCTTTAGCCGCAGGAATCAACAGTATTCCCGGGCCTATGTTGATTTTAGGAGATTGGAAGATGTTATTGAATTTGCACAGGCTTTTGATGGGCATGTTTTTGTCAATGAAAAAGGTTCTTTCAATATTCATTATTGGCATTGATTGTATTGCATTTTATTTCATTCTGTTGTTTACATGATTATTTTTGGAGTACTCATACGCATGTCTTCAGGTTCACATTATAAGGCCATTGTGGAGTATGCACCTTCACAACGAGTACCGAAATCTTGGTCTAAGAAAGATGGTCGTGAAGGGACAATATTTAAAGGTGGCACATTTTTTCCCATTAATATTGCTCATGTCGCATGCATCTTTTTTGCATAATATTAATAAGAAAATGATGTACCTGGTCGAGAGAGTGTAGTTCTTGTCCCATTTTACAATATACTTCCTAGAAACAACACTTCGTGGACTAGGGCATCATGCTATTCATTATGTCATACCAGATTTTCTTGTTTACAACACAGCTGAGGGCCAGATGGTTCAGAGTTTTCTTCATCCTTGAATCATACATAGTTGTTGGGAATTTTAGTCTGTTACTTATAGGTATGTCAGCTATGACAGGCTTGTATTGAAACTTAAAATCCTGTGATTTTTTCAAATGGTGTGCAAAAGGAATTTTAGTAGATGGTATTTTCTCTTTACTTTGTTAACTATTTGATATTGCATTTTCTAGGGAACAATGCTTGCTAGGTTGTTAGGGACATTCAAATAAGTATTGTCTTAGCGTGAGTGTAATTGTTTAGCCTAGTATGCTTTTTATGGGATTAAATGGCTTCTACTCTTTTTTTCCATGGAACACTTTAATCTCATACACATCCTAATTAATTTCTTTAACTTTTTATGTCTAGCTATTTTTATTCACCAATTATTCCAGTAGCCACATATTAATATTCTGTGTCTTTTTCAATAACTTAATGTAGATTTAACTGTTTAAATTGTTTCCTCGTTCAACATCTTAATCATTTAGTGACTTAGGAAATAGATTCACAGTGTTCCTTAACAGTTGCTTTTATTAATCATCGAAAAAATTTCTTTGACAAAAACTTGTGATTGCTAGATATTGAATATTTGGAGTTCTTGGAAATGCTGGCAAAACCTGTGGACAATCTTCCCAGTGCAGAGGTACAACTGGAAAGGAGGGAGGCTGAAAGAGCAGGTAATTAGATGCTCGATTGATATAACATATTAAGTACCTTCTTGTACTTATTCATGTCTTCTGAGTTCTAGTTTCAAAAGATTTTCTGGACATTAAAATTTTGGATATTTTCAGGGCTTGGAGCAAAAGACAACCTCATAATAACACCATTGATGGATTATGTGAGACAAAAACGAGCTGCCAAGAGTGGATCCCAGGTAACCTCTTTTTGCATGTTGCAATATATTATATTATCTTGCATCAATAGCTAAATAATTTTGTTGCTCTGTGAACAAATTGCTTCAACTTTATACTTGTTAAGAATTCAATCTTATATTTAGATCTTGGTTTTTAACAAACACTTATTGCAAACCTTCTGTTAATTCTTGTTTCAAAATGTATCTGCTTGTGCCTAGATAACAAATCTCATTCTGTTCTTTCCATTTGTCTAAGACAAATTAAATCCATTATAATTCTATAAGATATAACTAGAGCCTATATACACACTGATCTAATAAAATGATAATTAATACGATAAACTGTTTCTACTCTTGCCTCAATAGTTTACTTGTAATTGTATATTTTATATATTTATTGTTTTGGTAATATGTTTTCCAAGACTGAGGGGATGATGCATATCTTGATTTTCAATATGAATAAATTTTGAACATTTACCTATGCTTTCAATTGATGGCAATCTTGTTAGCTATTGGACTGGTTTAGCTCTGGGTTTGTTGTCAAATGTGAATTTTTGTTAGCTCCTTAATAGCACTTGACAGAATAGGGTCATTGTGAAGTGTCAAAATATAATGCTTTTTAGTAATAAAATACATATCTACATGGCTAATTGATTGTTCCACCCAAGTATTTTACATAACTGCTGTCAAGGCCTTCTTAAAAGATTTTTAAAATGTTATTATGAATATCATAATTGCAGGTACACCTTCCTTACCTTTAATTTCACCAATACATTTATGAAATCCTGCTCTGAAAAAGTCAATAATTTTTCACTTTATCAAAAACAAGGTTGGATGAATGTACACGCGTTCTAATTTCTTCTTACAATGTATTGGATATTGTAATGCTAAGTTGCCAATTCTGGTATGGGTTCAGGTATGGGGTTTGGGTATGCTAGTATGGCAATATATATATATATATATATAAACAGTGATACTCATAATTGCCAATAAACAAAATATATAAATACCTCATATTTGCAAAAAATAAAAAGACTCATAAATACATAATTCAGTGACTTGTCAAATGTAACTACACAATATTCAATGAGCTTCATATTGTTCTTCATTGAGAGCATCAAAGTCAACATGTGGTTCAATTTAATTTAAACCACAATTAGTTACAAAGCTACTTCCACTAGCTATGCCATATGTAGAAGCTGCCTCATCTAAAGAGGTTTTTGGCAAGTTGTGCAACAATAGCATCTAAGTCAGCATGCTCAAGAGTTAGATCACAATTCCTTGTTATCTCCTCATCGTAATCTAGTTTCTTATGTGACTAGAGATCCCAATAACTAGTGGGGGTTTGGGAGTGGAGACCCCAATGGGGTTGAAGTGTAGTGCTCTTCATGGGAGTCTAGGGGTTGAGGGGCAGCCCCTGCCACCAAGCCCAAATTATTGCCTCTGAAACCAAACAAACCTTCCTAGTACACGCCATTTTCACAATTTTATCACTTAAGGGTGAAATAAGTAGCTGGCACTTTTTATTTTTTGTTTATAAAAATGTTGTTTTTTCCCTTTTTCTTTTTCCAGCTCTTGGGCTCCCTTGGGTTTGCCCAGGTTCGGGGAGAATCTGGTAAGATAGTTGTATTGAACAACTTATCAGGTCATTCGTTTGTGTTTAGAATAACATTTTTATTGAAATAAAATAGGTGCATCAAATTAAACCCTAAGAGATTATAACGACTTTGATTTACATCTATTCTTCAGTGCAGTGGATAAGGATTTTGGTGGACGTTAAGCTTTTTAAAGCAATTTAATCTGCTTATTAGAACGCCTAAGTCCTGAACTTTTGCAAGATTATATAGTTTGTCATAGCTGATGAATCCTTTTTCTTCTATACATTGTGGTCGTCTTCCAGATTGAGAATTTTATGATGTGTCTGTTTGCTTCTCTTGTTTTCTCCCAATGGTTGTAAATTGTAATGTTATTGAAGCACTTCATGTTGTGTTGATACTTTTTACAGTATTTGTTACCTTCACATAATATTTAATGAGGCCCAGATGTTTGATGCGAATGAATCATTTGTTATACCCCAACAATATGAATCCAATGAAATGCCATGTTACCTTGGGGATTGCAACATATCTTGTTGGCCATGGATTTTAGTGCACCATAGAGATAGGGATTTTATATATTCTAGAGCCTTTTTCAAAGCCATGAAGTTTTTTTTTTCTAGATTCTTGGAGTTATTACATGCTTAGAGATTGTATTGCTGACTTCAATCAACCCAGTTCATGGTATTGAAAAGGCTGATTTAAAATTGATTACAATGCTCCAAGGTTCGTTGTACTATACAGTATTTTCTCACTGATTGCAAGTCATGGCTTCAATTGCTTTGCTGAGGCAAAGCATAACAATTCATGATTTTCATGATGGAATCCATTTACCCTTTTGATAGCAACTTATTAGGCAGATATTTTTTAAAAACTATATATTTTCCTTCTTCCATTACATGCCCTACAATTGATGAGATTACAATTTACATTTTTGTTCTGGCATGTTATCTTCATATATGTAGTTTAGTTTGAAATATGCATTACTCCATACCTAAGGAATCTTTACCATATTTAACAGTAGAGAGTGGGATTTTTTGTAATATTTAATAACTGATTACAATAAATGAGAAGAATATTTAGAGTTCTAAATAATTGCCTTTATTTTCTATTCTTTCCATGTTTTGTGAAAAGTTGATAACATCTTCCTTGCTTGGTCAGCTATAGAAAGATAACTTTAATATCTAGGTGTCTTCAATATTTGGGTTAAGAGATTTGTATTTTGATGCAGCGATCAGCAGCATCAAGTGGGAAGGCAGGGAGAAGGGCTGGAGGTGCTTCTGCAGCAAATTCTAGTGCAGCGGGTCGGAGAGGGCTTGGAAAGAGGCGAACAACTACGGTAAGGAATCCTTGCATGTTTGCTTTAAAATTTGATTTCTCAGATGCTTTAAATGTGATTTGTTATCTTCTGTTCATCAAACTGTTTTCCCCTTTTTGAGTTTCCCACCTTCTAGTTGCCATTTTGGTTACTGAACTGGACAATTTCCAGACTCCACACTTCCTCTGTTGCTTTAATGGGTTTTCTACTTCAAGAATGTTGTGTGGTCCTGATAATACTTATGGATCAAAAACTCAGACTTGGCAGGCCCTTTTGACTCCGACTTGGTACTTGGGACTCAGCATGTCAAAAAATAATAATAATAAAATAAACAGAAATAATATGAAAAATACCACTGAAAGCATAATAAAATCATGTAATAGCTAGGAAAATTTCTGCAAAATCAACAACAATAGAAAAATATTTGGGAAGAACTCAAAAAATTTTAAGTTTTTTTTCTGTTAGCTAGAGAGTTTCTGGAGGGTACTCAGTGAAAATTCAACAAAAATTAGTGAGCATTCGTGAGTCTGGGAGTAACTTGCACGTCCTTGAAACTATGATCATACCCTCAGACTATTGACTGAAGGTTCATGCTTATGTGGGAATAATTTTTCTTTTGAATTGTTGTATTCATCATCCTGATATTATTCATATACTTCCAAGATACAAATAACAGTATCCAGAGAGGAGGCTACCATATATGTAGAAAGCTAGTTGTCATGGAAATTATTAAGTTTGTGATTCTTATTCAGTTTTAACTAGCTAACAAACACAATCCAACCAAAATTATTAACATATTTTGGGTGATATTCATCAATTACTTGGAAGTATTTTCTTTTGAAATTTATGTTGTTGAAGTAGTCAAAGCTAGATGTACCATTGGTGTTTGAAAAGAACACAGCTTTTTAATTGGAGAAACGAGTGTTGGGGTAGTTATTATTTGTTGATATAATGACTTCAAAAACTTTGGTTGCAACATTGTGTTGAGCATTCTGTCCTCTTATATTATTTAAAAGAAGTTTCTCAGTTGAGATACTCATCTCCATTTAAGGAAAGGATTGTTTTGTTACAGTTTCCATTAACTGTACCCAAACCGTAATCAGTAAAAAAGAGAAAAATATATGAAACGTTACAAAAACTTAAAAATACAAAGTAAAATTGCAGTTTTCCAAATGCCGGGAAAAATTACGAGGACTTCATTTTCTGAAATTGATAAAAAAAAATACAATTTTTTTGAAACCAAGTATTAGGGTTTTTTAACATATCTCATTTCATAAAAAGGCCCTTCCAATAATCTAGCTCAATCAGACAATAACAGAGACCATTCAAAATTCCAATTATGAATAATGAATTCACATCACCTATTGAGTGTTACCCGGGGATGCGTCCCTGGGTCTAAATCCCCGTCTCTGTCCCAGGGACAGGGGACGGCCAGGGGACAGCAGCAGTGTACTATGTTTAATATCACATGCATATTCACAATGAATTCTGAATTTCGAATGCATATTGAGTATTGACAATGAATTCTTAACACAAATGTTATATGCCAAGTTTCTATAATGTATATATGCGTGCTTTATCCATGTTTTCATATGATTATTTGAAGTTTCCCTATATATTTTATATAGCCATCCCCCCGCCGTCCCCAAATTTGGCCTGAAAAATCGGAAACTTGGAGACTTGTTTCCCCGTCCCCGTCCCCGAAACTTGGGGTAACACTGCTATTGTATATATGAAGGGAGGGGCTGAAATGACATCCAAGTTTCATTTGATCTGTCCTTAAGTTCTATCATTTTTTAATTACAGTAACCCTTAACTTTTTTAAGCATAGCATTCTTTCACTAATTATTTCAATCTGTTTCAGTTAGCTCTATGCTCTATGGCTTAGAAATGTCTTTAAAAATAAAATTTTAGCAGAAAAAAGTATTAAAATAAGATCATTTGTTGTTCTCATGCACCATTCATGATTTTTTTTGAGAATTCCTGCTTGTGGTATTTGGTTCAGTCAACTTTATCTTCTATGGCTTCGAAATGTTTTTTTGTAATAAAATTTTAGCAAGTAAAAGGTTTTAAAATAAGAAGATCATTTGTTTTTTTTGATACATAAGATAAGTATTTATTAATTATAATAACGAAGCTACAATCGTCTGCATAGCAGGAAATTTGCATCATCAAAAACCTTTAGAGTCATCAACCTTCAACATAACAGTCTATAAACGTGCCACCCAGCCATAAACACAAGAACCTCGACCAGACTAAAAACAGCAAGGCCTTTACTATTTGTAGCCATAGCACCATCAGAAAAAGCAAAAAAACTAGCTTTCCCTTAATCCAAAAACCCCCAGCCCATCACCCAACTTACAGAAAGCCATTTAATTTTGTGAAGTCCTCAAATTCTGTTATACATTCAACACTTTCGACCACCTTCAGCCCGAAGAATTTTTTCAGAAACTCTACCGCCACTGCCAAAATCATCTGGTGCCTCATGAGGCCCGATACACGCAAATCTAGAAGAAACGAGTAAATCTTCACAGTGTCCTCTGTGTGAATCCGCTACACGTCACTGGGCCTCGGACAACCCCTGCTTCGATCACTACACTCAGAATTTCATCCACACCTTCCACCAAGTCCTCCCTAAACATTTAAAGCAATAACCCTTTCGCTTCTGCTTTGGGCACCTTGTTATCCAAAATAGAAGCAAGGAAATGGGACGAGATATGTAGATTATCCCTCCCATATTCCTTACTCTCCAAATGATTCGAACCCAATATCATTTTCACAGCCACCAACACTAAAGGATCATAATTGAGAAGGATCCGCTCTAGCCTTTGATCGGTAATCTCCCTGAAGGAGGTTTGCCTTGTAGTCGATCGCAGCGATATCGGCTTATCAGCTCCAAACCTTGCTAGGCCCTCCACCGATACCTCTATTACAAATTTCGAGCTCTTCGCCATCATCGACCTTTCACAGACCGCTCCCAAGACGAAAGAAAAAGCTGCTCACATTCTTCGTTTCGCACCTGCAAGAAAATATGGCCAAAAAAGAAAAGGAATTCACCCATAAATAATTTCATTGATCACAAGGCCACCGCCACCATATGCAAATGGTGCTCTCTGCAGTGTGCAAGATGTCCTTGCCATGAGAGGGAGATCTTAAAGGTTGGATCTTTGCTTAATTCTATGCGTGGGAATGGGAGCCATAGCTGGCCTCCGCTAACCACCTTACGCTGACGAAAAGACCTTATCTACCACCTTATACTGTAATGAATGTGAACTCCACCCTTCCTTAGCTCCACGTCCCTGCCATCGTGGCATGAAATGCCACCTCCCTCCGCCAGCCTGGAGGGGCGCCCTCCCTACCTCCCACAGATTTTAGTTCCTTTGAACATGTATTTCTTTTAGATCCGGTCCCGAAACTCCTAAATTGGAAAGATTTGCCTCTGTGTTTCCTTCCCTCAGAATATGGTTGATCATTACTTGATCAAAACAAACAATCTGATCCAAAGTAGACCTTAAAGCGTTGATCACTAAAGAGGAGTCCCCTTCAATTATAACATTCCTCACCCCCAATTCTTTGCACAAAAACAAATCCAGAAGAAGAGCCTGGAATTCGGCTGCATTATTCGTGCCTTTTGGCAGGGATTTTGCTATTTTCCCCAGTATCTCTCCTTTACAATCTTTGACAATACAACCTGCACCTGAGGGCCCAAGATTGCCCTTAGAAGCCCCATCGAAATTCAATTTAACCCATCCTGGTTCTAGTGAAAAGCACACCACCTTACTGCGTTCTTCCGCCAAAGCTGCCCCCCTAGGATCCCCACAGCTTGGAACTCTTAAACCAAACCAATTTTTTTAAAACCCATGAGTCCCATTCTAAGAAATTACCTTTCTTTGGATTCAATTCCGCCAATCTGGCATTAAAGAATTCCATAATACAAGCCTCTATTTTGCATTGCAACTTGGGAATCGAAAGTTCCTTTTCTTGGAATATGCGTCTATTTCTCTCTTTCCACACTTCCCACAAGACAATCGATGGGCTCGACACCCATAAGTCACCAAACATTGCATGATTGGACTGGGATGGCCATGACTTCAACCAATCCAAGATTTTGTTAGGAAGAGCAGATTTGCAACGGAGCTTGAGGCATAGCCATTGCCATATTTCCTTCGTGAATTGACAATTCAAGAATAAATGATCTATAGTCTCTTCATCAACATGGCATAACGGGCATCTGGAAGGACCATAAAAACCCAATTTGGCAAATCTATCTCCTGTTAGTACCCTTCTCTGAGCGATAGGTCGGTTGCCCATATTGACCTTTTACTTTTACGGTTGTTAGGTTGGGGCGGAGCTTCCCTTTGCACATACTGATCTTTGACTTTTACGGTTATTAGGTCGGGGCAGAGCTTCCCTTTGCACATACTGACCTTTGACTTTTACGGTTGTAAGGTCGGTTGCCCATAGAGGGGGGAAGCCCATAGGTCGGTTGTTAGTGCGAAGTTGACCGCCCATGTGAAGATCCCCACTTTAGGGAGACAAGCTTTATTCCAACACAAATGTGTTGGCAAATTCGATTCTTCACTCCCTGAAGAAGCTAGTATAGCATATTCTATTTTAGCTAAATAAGCTCCTATTGGCGATGCATTCCACCTCAACCTATCTCTTCCCTGCCTTCGCCAAATTCTCCTTTCCAACAACACTTGCTCCATTGTTTCCACCTCTTGATCTGTTAGACCTAACTGGCGAAAAGACTGCGATTTATACCAGCCATCTTCCGTTGAAAGGGGGTCTTCAAAGTAATCCTTCACCTTTGAGCCCCATGCTTGGACTGATTTTTCTTTGATTCTAACTAAAGCTAGATTATTTGCAAAAATGGGTAGGCCTTCCCATGAGTCCTCCTAGAATAAAGCCTCCTTACCTTCTTTTACCTCCCACGTTAAGTAATCCGAAATGAGATTCCTGGAGTTTCTTATGAAATTCCAAATTCTGGAACCATTAGGAAGAGATTTGGCTGTAAAAAACAATTCGGATCATCGTCAAGATATTTTGCCCTAACAATTTTTACCCATTTGAGCTTTGGCTGGAAGTGAATTACCCAGGCCAGTTTCGCCCCCAATGCCTTGTTTTGCAACATGAGATTTTTCAAACCGGCACCATCTTCCTCTTTCCTTTCACATATCTTCTGCCATTTAACAAGTCTAAACTTTTTTTGGTCCGAATTGCCCTTCCAGAATAAATCTTTCATTATTCTATTCAAAGATTTGCTAATACCAGCTTGTAGTGGTAGACAGGACATCATGTAAATAGGGAGAGCCGAGATCACACTTTTCAACATTGTTAACTGTCCTACCCATGATAAACAACGATTTTTCCATGAAGAGAGCCGTTCCTTAAATCTTTATGTCATAGAGTTCCAAATGCCCCCACTTTGGATGCCCCTCTCAAGCAGAAGACCCAGGTATTTGCATGGTAGTTGCCCTTTTTTGAATCCAAGAATCCTCAAAATCTGCATTTCTTGTAGACATATCGAGTTAAAAAAGAAGACCTTCGACTTTGCCACACTGACCTCCTGCCCTGATGCTAAGGAATACTTGTCCAACATACCTTTAAGCCTCCTGGCTTCCCTTGTCAAAGCTGAGCCAAATAGCATTGTATCATCCGCAAATTGCTGATGCGTAAATGAAGGGAGATTGCTTGTAACTTGAATTTCTTCCACCCAACCTGTCCTCCTTGCATTCTCCAAAGCTCGGCCTAAAGCTTCCGCCATAATTACAAACAAGAAAGGGGAGAGGGGACCCCCCTGCCTTAACCCTCTTGATGTTGCAAAGAAACCTTCAGGTGATCCATTCACAAGCACCGAGTAACGTGGGCTTGCAATCCAACCAAATAACCAGACCAATCAAGCTTTCTGAAATCCAAAAGCTTCCAAGACTTTGAACAGAAAACGCCAATTTACCTTATCGTAAGCTTTCTTGATATCCAATTTCAACAACATCGCAGATTTTTTTGATTTTTGCAAAGAATGTATGACCTCTTGAGCTATTATTATGCCATCAAAAATCGATCTGCTAGGAACAAAGCCTGTCTGCTCATTTGAGAAGATAAACGGTAAAACCTTCTTCAATCGATTAGCTACAACTTTTGCCAAAATCTTATACAATGTGTTGCACAGAGAGATGGGCCGGTATTCATCCCAAGATTTCGGCTTTTCCTTTTTAGGAATGAGAGCTATTAAAGTATTGTTCACTTCCCTTAATACCTTGCCCATACTCCTGGAATCTTCAATTGCCTCACAAGCTTCCTTACCTACAAAGTCCCAACACTTCTGGAAGAAAGCTGCTGGGAAATCGTCCAGGCCAGGGGCCTTCTCTTGTTGAAGATCAAAGGTCGTCTCCTTAATCTCTTCCTCCGAAAGTTTGGCGTTCAAAGACTCCATCTGCAAGGGGGAAACCAAACTTGGAATGTTTCCCAAAATTATACCCTGAGCTTCTAAGTTCGAACCTTCCCAATCATTGAGAAGGTTCTGGAAATATTCCACTGCAGAGGCTTTGATTTCCAAAGGATCCTCCATAAGATGACCATCAGTCGCCTTAATACAACTTACACGATTTACTTCTCTATGGGCTTTAGTTGAGTTATGGAAAAATTTGGTATTTCTATCCCTTGCCTTTAGCCAAACTTCTCTTGATTTTTGTCTCCAAAAAATTTCTTCTCTAGCCAACAATTCATTCAATCTCTTTTTCAATTCCTTTTCTTGTTCAAAGTATGCATCATCCATGCCTTGCTGAATTATCAGTTTTCAGAGAGGGCCTCCAATTCTTCCTCCACTCTATGCCTTTCCTCAAAAATGTTCTTGAAGCAATCTCTATTCCATTGTTTCAGTTGTTGCTTCACATATTTTAGTTTAGTGACGATATTGAACATTTTAGAACCATCCAGGGTACATTCGTTCCACCAAGCTTCTAACAGACCCAACATGTTAGGGTCCTTGAACCACATCATTTCAAACATAAAGGTACTTCTAATAGGTCCTTTGTCTCCATCAATAAACAATTGTTCTGGGAAGTGATCAAATCTACTCCCCGGAATAATCTTGCTAGCTAAACTGAATGGGAAAAGACTCAAATTCCCTTTAAAGAAAAACCTGTCCAATTTTTCAGCTGTACTGCAAAACCCTTTTTTGTGATTGGTCCATGTAAAACTACCATTCCCAGTAAAAATCTCCATCAACATATTTCTCTCCACAAAGTTCTGAAAATCTAACTGTGATTGTAAAGTCCTTCGCACCTTGCCTTTCTTATCTTCAGGATGCAGAATAGCATTAAAATCACCCCCCATAATGCAAAAATCTTGGTTTAAACCATTCAGAATCTCATTTATTTCTTGCCAAACAATTCTTTTATGTGAACACAAAGAGGGGCCACACACATTGATGAGCAAAAACTGAAGATTGGAAGTTAAACTTCTTATCCGTCACGCCAACCAATGCTGTCGAGAGATGAATTCTTCCACCAAAATCGATTGAGGTTTCCATAAGGTCAATAGGCCTCCTGAAGCTCCTTTAGCCCCTACCCCCAACCATTTCCAATGTTTCAATTTTCTACTGAATTTGTTAAGATCCTGAACTCCTAGTTTTGTTTCTTGAAAAAGACAAATTTCCACCTGATTAGCCTCAATGACATGCCTTAATAGGCACCATTTGTTAGGGGCATTCAAACCCCTAACATTCCAAGTTATGATCTTCATTGCTGTTCAGGAAGAGCATCGCTCTTCCCTACTTTCATCATAGAGCTAATTTTATTTTGACCATTAGCTTCTCCATCCCACTTCCGTTTTTCCTGATTGGGAATCCTCCTCCTTTTTTCTTGTTTTCTCCGCAATCAGGTCAGGATTTGACCATATCCTTCTGGTGAATACCCAACTTGACTCTGGCTTCTGCCAATCCTTGGGAGATTTTCCTCTTCTTAGTTGACTATGGGCTTCCGACTTTTAATCCTTATAACACCCCTTCTGGCATTTCTTCCCCTCCCATACCTTCCACCTCCATTTCTTCCGCTAGCAACCAAGCATTGGCTTTGGCCTCCTCCGCCAAAACTACCAGTTCTTTACCCACCTCAATCAAGGAGTCCAGTTCCACAGTGCGACAATCCCCTCCTAAAATATCCAGAGCCTCTGAGATTTTCTCTTCCAGGGACATGTTCTGATCTTGTAGTCGCTCTTCCTCCCCATCCTCATTGTCCCTGAGACCAAACTCAATCTGAGCCACTTGAACAGGCTGGGGATGATTGACCCTCTGTTCCTTTTCAGGGTTTAAATGAATAGACCTTTCAGGTACCATTGGAGCTTTTTTGTTTACAACTACAGGGGCATTTAAGCGATTTCCTTCAAGGACTAGCTTCAACATCTCTTTATGATCCTTTGGTGCGGGCTGCTCTCTGGATTTCCCTGCCTTACTAGCCGACAACCTACATCCCAAAGGATGCACTAAGCTGTCACGGGTGAAAGCGTCTCCCTTCAACTTCTGAATCCAACTCCCGTAGTCTGAGATTAACTCAATCTCTTCGTATATGTGGCGCACTGGATTATTTTCCACACAAATCCTAATATGAGAATGAGCCTCATTCTCCTTTTTCCTTTCTTCAGCACAGACAAAAGTGCCCAAACGATTTCCTATCTCCTCAAGAATGCTCGGCTTCCAGTGTTCCGTGGGAAGATTTGACATGCAATACCAATCTTGCATTGTTTCCATTGCATGAGTAGAGGGATTGAATCCAACCTTCCAACGTCTCAAATAAAAACCACTCCCATCCAAGACCCAAATCCCATTTACTATCTCCTCCCTTAGGTCTCGGGTCGGGCATATGACCAGGAAGAACCCATTTTGAAGGGTTTTAAACTGAAGCTCTAAACCCCATCTTGATTTCCACCATTTAACTAGATAGTCCCAGTTAGATTTCTGCCATACCATTTCCCTATCAACCCCAAATTCTCCAACCTCAAAACCTCAATTTGTAGCTTGACGACACTAACAACCAGAGTTGCCCGTCTGCCTGGTAATCCATTTCAAAACTCCAACGCTGACTTGCAAGAGTCGCCATCCTTCGCCTCTTCCCTAGCCTCCCATTTCAAATCAGACTTTTTCTTTTGCCAGACTTCCTTATTGAAGCTTTTCCTCTGATTAGGGTTTCAAACTCGACCTTCTTCTTCCATCCTTGTTTGTCCTCCATAAGCTCTATTTCCTCCTTCACTTTGACGCGGTCTGCAAAACGCCTCGTTCCTATACCCAGTTCTTCCTTGACGACCCCTGAAAACGAACCCGTCTCTTTTGAGATTTCGACCCTCACGACCCCTTCTCTGAGCACGGGGGTCAGTATGATTGATATTCTCCAGTCGGGCCCATCTGTCCGGGTGCCAGATTCCATCAACATCCACTTGTTGGTTATTTCTGAAGCCATTTTGAGCCCTTGCAAAACAACGTCTTGGACCAGACCGTTGCAGACCACCCTGTTCACTCGCCATTCCTCCTTTCACCTTAAGTTTATTATTATTACTCTAATAAGAAGATCATTTGTTGTTCTCATGCATTATACATGATTTTTTTTGATAATTCCTTGTGGTATTTTGGTATTTGGCAATTTTGTTATGCTTAATCTGAATTGTTGACGAAAGGGGAATTTGTTTCCTGATATTCTGCTTGCTAAGTTTCTTAATTTCAACTTCATTTACAATTGTATAACATGGATTTGAAGGATATGAATGTGTTATCTAAAATCCTATTGGTCAAGTAGGCTGGAAATAATTTAGTTGTTAGTGGTTTGTATGCAATATATAGGTTAGTATTTTGAAAATTCCATCCGCTTTTTCCATTTTTACATTTCGATCCAAGGCTTGCTAAATGTATGTTTGCTTAGCATTCCCGATCACTTGTTTGGTATTGCAATTTCAACTTTGTTTACAACATCTATACTATCTCTAAAAATATTCATTAGGTTGGTGGATAAATGGAAGGTACATGTTTTTAATCATACACAAGCCTTATTTTATCTGATTATCTGAAAGTACGTGTAATAGTAGATACACAATCTGAAACTGCATTGATCAATCCTGAAGTTTTCCAGTTTTAGATTTTCAATTCAGAAGTTTATACAATATATGAAAATCATTTGGCTTAGAGAGATGCTACTCCTTGCTATGCCAAGTGTTGCTCTTGTTTTCTTAATTCTTACAATTAGAGGATGTGTATGCTGGGATCTGTGCTGATGGTTGTCAACTGCAGTATGTTGTGAGGGATAATACAAGGACTGCGAGCAATAAGGATAAATCAACTTATATCTTAGTTCCACGGCGAGAAGATCAGCAACAACCTGAGTCAGATATTTCAGTGCAAGTTGTTTCAAACACAGAGTTTGTTGAAGAGGATCCTGTACGAAATATAGGTAATTAACTGAAAATTATGTTATATGTATTGGATGCTTAGGTTTGTTTTGTGTGACTTACCAAATTTTATTATAATTTGGACTCATGAAAAAAATGTTTGCTCTGACTCTTAATTGATTGAGTCTGTCCTTGATATGGTTGCATTAATTTGCAACAATTTATCATCTCCAAGACACTTTAGCTGCTGTTTTGAAGGTAGTTCAAAGTCATAAATTTGTAACTAATAGTACTGGGTGATGATCACATTTACCATTCAATGGTCATCGTAAACTGAATAATTTTGATGGCATAAACAATAGATTCCTCCCAGAATATTTTCATTTCAGGTGCTTTTGCATTTTTCAGCATAATGTACTATAAAGCAAAAAACTATCTACTGCCTCGAATGAAAATAATAAATTATAATGTTTGAAGTGTTGTATGCATATACAAAATTGACGTCTGATACTGACTATCTTATAAATCTGATATTGACTATCTGATATGAATAGCTGAGAGGTCATTGTGTTTATAACATTGTTTTTATCTATACTTTTGAGACCCTTGATCAGTCATAAATGCAAGGATGGAATCATGAATTTGTGCTCACTTCTGCTATTTATTGGCGCCCTTGACCTTGTTTCAAACTAGAAAGAAGGTTGTGGAATTTCTAACACTGACGGTGTCAATGGTGTTTTAGCAAATGCAGTTTAATGGAAACATTCTGCTTCTGAACTGATTGGTAACATGTACAATCTAAAACATTTGGGTCAAGCTATGGCAAATTGTCATTTCCACGCCCTGAGCAATTTTATTCCTTTTGAGTAAAAGGCCTGATGTGTAAAGAAATTTAACTGTGACATAATTGTAGCTAAATGACTCATCAGAACAACTTATCAAGAAGAGTCAATTTAAGCATGGCAGAGTTGTAGCTAAATGACTCTCATTAGGACAACTGATTAAGAAGAGTCAATTGACTTGGTGCTGGTGGAGTTGTGTAACTAGGTGTTGTGTAAGATTTTAGACTTTAAACAGGCAAATGAGATATATCACAGCAAAAAATGGAATTGCGTTAGCTGACCAGTTATCAAAGTAACAGTAGCATTTCTAATCCTAAGAAACCAAAATAGACAGGAAGCCAATAATGGAACATGGGCTATGCAAGTCCGACCAATAACAGCATTACCATCCTTACTTAAAGTATCTGTCTTACTAATTTTAAACCACTATGTATCAAAGATCTCACAGGGAGAAATTGTATTAAACAGAAGAAAGATAACAGAAAAATTGATATTAAGATAGTGACAATAAGTCTCAAAGACCTCACAGGGAGGATTGTGCTAACAGAAAAAGTGTTTAAGATAATGGTAATAAGTATTACAAGAGGCAATGGTAAAAAAAATTCGATGATTTTCACAGGAAGCAAAATGCTTCAATAATTAGAATTTACAAATGTACAAAAACAGCAAGTTTCTAAAAAGAAACTGAAGAAGATCGATGAAACGATCTTATCTAGAAGATTACAATATATTACAACATATTGAGCATTAATTTAATAATTACTAAATATTATTTTAATACCCTCTCTTAATGCTCAATCTGTCAACTACACCAAGATGCCCCCTGAATTTTACAAACCTATTTGGACTGAGCGACTTGGTGAGAATATCTGTTGTCTGCTCCTCTGTCAGGACATACAGCAATTGAACTGATCCATCTTTAACAAGCTTCCGAATGAAGTGACAATGAGTTTGCACATGCTTGGTTCTTTCATGGAAGGCTGGATTTTTGGCAAGTTTGAGAACTCCCTGATTATCACAGAACAAGGGAGTCAGACTTGCTTGAGATATTTGCATATCCGCAGGCATCCGGCAAAGCCAAACTGCCTCACAAGTTGCCTTAATTGCTCCTTGATACTTTGCTTTTGTCGAGGAAAGAGCCACTGCTTGCTGCTTTTGACTAGTCCAAGTGATTGCACCAGATCCCAAACTGAAAACATACCCAAATGTGGATTTTCTGTCATCAACTGAACTTTCCCAATTTGAGTTTGTGTAACTGATGAGTCTAGGATCGTGATCCCTGGTGTAAAGAAGTCCATAATCAGAAGTGCCTTTCACATAATGCAGCACACGCTTCGCTGCTACCCAATGATTAGCCTTGGGGGCTGTCATGAAGCGTGAAATGTAGCTCACTGCAAAATGGAGGTTAGGTCTAGTGGTAGTGAGATAGATGAGGTTGCCCACTAGTTGCTTGAACAAGGATTCATCCACTACAGGGGAATTTGATTTAGCTGACAACTTCAGCCTTTTTTCCATAAGGGTGGAGGCAGGTTTGCAATCCTGCATTCATAACTTATCCAGTAGACTTTGAGCTTATTTGGACTAAGAGATGAAGATACTGCTCTTTGTTTGCCAAACCTCAACACCTAAGCAATGCCAAACCTCAACACCTAAGTAATAATGCAAAAGTCCTAAATCTGTCATGTAAAATGAGCTGCACAAATCTTGTTTGATCTCATCAATCAAATGTGCCAAGCTGCCAATAATGATCAGGTCATCCACATAGACAATAAGAATAAGAATATCACTACTAGTGTGTTTGACATATAGATTAGAATCAGATGGACTCCTCTGAAAGCCATGATCTGTGAGGTACTTGTCAATCTGGATGTACCAAGCCCGAGGAGCCTGTTTCCGACCAGAGAGTGCTTTTACTAGTCTGCACACCTGGTGTTCTTTATCGACAACCTTGAACCTTGGAGGCCGCGTCATGTAGACTTCTTCCTTCAACTCACCGTTGAGGAAAGCACTCTTAATGTCCATTTGATGGACTTTCCAACCAAACTAGGCTGCTAAGGCAAGGACGAGCCGAATGGTACTCATCTTGGCTGTAGGAGCAAAAGTCTCCTCGTAGTCAATGCCTTCCTTCTGTGAGAACTCCCTAGCAACGAGACGAGCTTTGTACTTGTCAAGGGTTCTGTCAGCTTTGTACTTAACCTTATACACCCATTTGCAGCTAATGGGCTTCTTCTCTGGAGGAAGATCAAAAAGGACCCAAGTGTGATTCTTCTGAAGACTTTGATATTCAACCTCCATAGCCTGTTCCCACTTAGGAATTCCTTTAGCCTCTGAATATGTCTGAGGCTCATAAACACTGTGAATGTTGGCCATGAGAGCAAAATTAACTGTATGCTACTGTTTGCTCTTGTTTCTGGATGATCTTCCCTCAATGAGCTCATCATCATGAAGATCTACTCTTAGCCCACCATTTAGGCCTGAGAGTAGAAGTGCCAACATCGGATGCATGAGGAGGAGCTAGAACTGGTAGTGGAACTGGAACAGGTTCAATAGGTGGAAGACCAACATCATCTGGATGAAAATCGGGTAAAGCATCATCAAAAATAGAATCTGCATCATCCCTCCCATCAAGTGTTCCTAACGGAAGACGGACACCCAAATCAGAAGCCTTCAAAGGTTGATCCTCAGAATGCTGCATAGACGAGGAAAGGTGAAACGGTCCTTGTTCTTCATCAAAGACAACATCCCTACTGAAGATGTTACGATTAATGTCTACATCAATCAATCGGTAAGCCTTATGGTTGTCATTGTACCCTGTGAACATAAGTTTGACTCTTGGAATCCAACTTGGAGTGCTTGGCATCTAGAATCCATACATATGCTAAAGAGCCAAAGATTTTTAGATCACTGATCCTTGGTTTGCGACCAATCCAAGCTTCCTTAGGAGTCTTCCCCTTAACAACCTGTGTAGGAGATTGATTAAGGAGATAGAATGCAGTATAGACTGCTTCTGCCCAATATTTATTAGGAACACTCCTGTGTTGTAACATGGAGTGGGCCATCTTAGTGATTGTATGATTGTGCCGCTCGACAACACCGTTTTGCTGAGGAGTGTAGGGTGTGGTTAACTAGCATTTGATGCTGTGTGTATCACAAAAGTTGGAGAAAGCAGTAGAACAAAATTCCTCCCCCATTATCTGACCTAAGAGTGATTATGGAACAACTAGACTCTTTTTCTACTAAGGCCTTAAACTTTTGAAATATAGTAAACACATGATTTTTGTCTAAGAAAGTACACCCCCATTTTACAACTAAAATCATCAACAAAAAGCAAGAAATACTTGCAAGTAGTAACATAAGGTGTATTCATTGGCCCACATACATCAATGTGAACCAACTATAGTACCTTGGAGGCTTGCCATGAGTCACCATCCGTGAACGGTGTCCTGTGCTGCTTCCCAACTTGACAAGCTCCTCAAACGCCATGATGCTGAGTTTGGATCTCAGGTAAACCAACTACAAGTCCCTCTCAAGCTAGTTGAGAGAGATAGTGCACATTTAAGTGCCCATAACGTTGATGCCAAAGACTGGTGATGGAAGAATTTTTGGCTGCCATGGCTAACTCTAGAGAATCACATGTATCTACAAGTCTGTATAGACCATGATCCTCAATGCCAACAGCCACAGTGGTGCGAGTCTCCCGATCAACAATTGAACACTTATGTGCACTGAATACCACATCCAAGTGAGGAGAGTGCCGCATAATCTGACTGGCAGAGAGAAGGTTTATTTTCATGCCAAGAATGTAGTATACATTGAGGAATATGAGATTCCTCCCACTAGACTGAATCTGAACGTTGCCCTTGCCAACAACGATATACTCTTCACCTCCTCCAAAAATAATTGAGATAGTGAAAGGAGAGAAGTTTGTGAATCAATCACGCCGATGGGTGAAGTGTTGCGAAACACTTGAATCAATGTACCAGGCAGAGGACTTCACATGATCTGCAGGTCTTTTAGCCATAAAAGCGTAAAAGGCAGATTCCTTTTGCTTAGTGTGCTCGACAACATTTGCTTTTTGTTGAGACCCTCCCTGCTTCTTCTGTTCAAAAGCTAAACGTTGATGACAATCCTTCTTCATATGACCATATTTGTGGCAGTAATTACACCGAATGTTCTTTTTCTTGGGGCTGCCTTGAGGTTGACCTGAGCCTTTCTGCTGCGAAGGTTGACCTTTCCCTTTATTCTTAGGTTGAAGTGTTGCGAAGCACTTGAATCAATGTACCAGGTAGAGGACTTCACATGATTTGCAAGTCTTTTAGCCATAAAAGCGTAAAAGGCAGATTCCTTCTGCTCAGTGTGCTCGGCAACATTTGCTTTTTGCTGAGACCCTCCCTACTTCTTCTGTTAAGAAGCTAAACGCTGACGACAATCCTTCTTCATATGACCATATTTGTGGCAGTAATTACACCGAATGTTCTTTTTCTTGGGGCTGCCTTGAGGTTAACCTGAGCCGTTCCGCTGCGAAGGTTAACCTTTCTGCAACGAAGGTTGAATCAATGTACCAATCATGTCGATGGGTGAAGTGTTGCGAAGCACTTGAATCAATGTACCAGGCAGAGGACTTCATATGATCTGCAAGTCTTTTAGCCATAAAAGCGTAAAACACAGATTCCTTGTGCTCAGTGTGCTCGGCAACATTTGCTTTCTACTGAGACCCTCCCTGCTTCTTTTGTTCAGAAGCTAAACGCTGACGACAATCCTTCTTCATATGACCATACTTGTGGCAGTAATTACATCGAGTGTTCTTTTTCTTGGGGCTGCCTTGAGGTTGACCTAAGCCTTTTTGCTGCGAAGGTTGACCTTTCCCTTTATTCTTAGGTTGAGACTTGGTTGTAAAAGCTTGTTTTGTAGAGGACGAAGAAGCACTACTACCAAATAGTTGTTTCTAGCGTTCCTACTGCAAAAGTATGGTACAAAGCTCTGGAAACTTCAAATCAACATTAGTTGATGTAATGTTGAGAGTTTCAACAAAGTGCTCATAAGACTTCGGTAGGCTTTTCAAAGTGATAACTACCATGTCTTCTTCCTCCATCTTTCAACCAATCGCCTCCAACTGATCATGGATGTCTTGAATCTTTGTCAAATGCTCTTGTAAGGACATTCTCTCATCCATCATGATGGAGAACAACTGATTCTTTGAAAAGAACACACGACTCTTGTTGGAGGTCTCATGCAAGGTTTTCAAATGCTCCCAAATCTCAACAGTTGATTTGCCGTACGAAACTTGTGGAAGCTGATCATTGGTAACTGAAAGCTTAATGAGCATCACCACTTCACGATTTTGCTCATCAAACTTTTCTTGAACTTTACCTGTCGTTGTGGGATGAGTAGCATTGCCTAGAACAATTTGATCAAGGCGGCGATATTCAAAGATAGTCATCATTCGCTGCTTCTAGGTATTATAATTTCTACTATTGAATTGTTGATTGCCTTTCAACATAATGTTGGTCAAACTCGCCATCTTGCACACTTTTCGAGGCACGAAAAACAAGACAAATATAAGAGGCGATAAAACTAATTGCACGAAACACAAGACACGTTAATTCCAATGTATTGAAAGCTGAAGCAATTTCAGGCACAAATTTCGAGAGAAACCCAATTGCACAAATCCCAAGGCACCCAAAAAAATGGATGACTACCCAAAAATCTTCTTGAAAACCCTAGAAAGAATTTGTGATCAATTTTTTTTTTGACTTGAAAATAGACGTCCAATAAAATGAGGGCTGCCACAAGCTCAAAAACACCAAAAAAATGGCGCTCTAGTTGCAAACAAGGGAAAACACACCACAATATCCATTGCAAATCCGCGAGCTGAAGGTCGCATGAGCAAAAAAGATGCGCCCAAAAAGCACGTCGCACGACCAAGAAAATGCAAGAGAAATCACGTCAAACCCTCGTTTCGGCAAAAAAGACGTTTGGAAGTTGCGATTTTGAATTTTGGAAATTGTGTATAGATCAAAAAACGAAATCCTGACCACCATAAAATACTTAGGAAGTCGCAAACCTTCCAGAACGCGCGCTAGAAAAATAGAGAAGCTCACGAAAAATCGTGGAAAATGATGCGGTTTTTAAAAAACGAAAAACCCCCACGAAATCTAGAATCGCGATTACAAACCTCTTCTACAAATTTACAAAATTCTGAAAGAGAAACTCACGAAATTTTTCAGAATAGAGAGGCGCGATTTTTACACAAGAGACCAGGAAAAAAAACTTCCTTGCTTTGGTACCATATTACAAGAGGCAGTGGTAAAAAAAATTTAGATGATATTCACAGGAAGCAAAATGTTTCAATAAATTAAATTTTACAAATGTACAAAAACAACTAGAGAAGATCAACAAAATGATCTTATCTAGAAGATTACAATATATTACAACATATTGAGCGTTAATTAAATAATTACTAAATATTATTTTAATAATAAGGGGTAAGCTCTTTCATAAGTTTATAGACAAAACTTAGATGATAAAAGAGATCACCGAAGTAACTATAAAGTAAAAACCACTAAGTGTCAAAAACTTAGTAGGGAGAGTTGATCTTAAATAGGAGAAAAATAACAGAAAATTTGATATTAAGATAGTGGTGAAAAAAGCTATGTCCACTTTCATAAACTGTTTGACACATTTAGAAGATAAAATAGATCACCAAACACTAGAAAGAAGCCATAGTGGGTGTAAGATGCCCAATCCCAAAGCACAAAAAATACTAACTGAAAACTCAAATACTGAAAACCCCAACAATAAGATCCTTAACCATGTTAATACTTAGTTTGCAAGTAAACAGTAACAGAGGTCACAGTTATGATGCATTCACCAATCAGATGTAATAACACAACAGTAATCTAACACGATTAAAATAACATATCCAATTGTATAAGCTATATGAAAGTCGTGTGTACAAAGGTGCTCATATCTGAATGAAAGACATACAATTTGATATAGAATCGACAATTACAGTATGTGCAACTCCCGCTCAGGATTATACTGGGTGACCAGTAGTATGTTGAACCCGCTAGTAAACACCTGAATCTTGCGACAGACGGCAATACATTGTAGCAATCCGATTCGCTGGTTTATGATCAGCACGAAGATGGCCCGAGTTGATAGATCGTAGGAGTCGACCAATGAGTACGTTGCAATAACTGGCGAATGAGGGACCCAAAGCAATTCACACACTCTTGAGACAATTTGATCGATTATTCCTGATGCCTTATGTGAATGGTAAAGGATTCATTCTATTAACATGAAAAAAGAAGTTACATAATATATAAAATACAACAGACTGTAGTCATTTAAAGAAGTGACCAACTCAACCTACCGAAACTGTAGAAACAGTAAATCTACCTAAACTAAATAAATACAATGATATTGACCATTAAAGAGAATAAATATAATATTCTAACACCCTCCTCCCTTAATGGTCAATCGGTCAAAAACACCAAGTTGCCCCCTGAATTTGATAAATTTATCCGGGCTTAGAGACTTGGTGAGAATATCTGCAGTTTGATCCGCCGTTGGAACATACTGCAGTTGAACTGATCCGTCTTCTACTAGCTTGCGGGTGTAATGACAATGAAGCTCGACATGCTTGGTACGTTCATGGAAGACTGGATTTTTGGCCAGTTTGAGCACCCCTTGATTATCAGTGTACAAGGGTGAAGGACCTGCTTGTGACATGTGCATGTCAGAAAGCATCCTGCGGAGCCAAACTGCCTCACATGTTGCTTTAACGGTTCCTCGATAGTCTGCTTCAGTCGAGGAAAGAGCCATTGCTTGTTGCTTCTTGCTGGTCCATGTTACAACACCGATACCCAAACTGAATACATACCCAAAATTTTTGATCATCCACTGAACTTGCCCAATCTGAATTTGTATAACCAATCAGCTTTGGATCCTTGCATCTGCCATACAGTATGCCAAAATCTGAAGTGCCTTTAACATATCTCAGCACTCGCTTCGCTGCAAGCCAATGATCAGCTTTGGGAGCTGTCATGAAGCGAGAAATGTAGATCACTGCAAAATTGATGTCAGGTCTAGTGGTAGTGAGGTAGATGAGACTGCCCACCAGTTGCCGGAATGTCGTTTCATCAACTGGAGGTGAATCAGAGTTGGCTGATAACTTCAGCCCCTTCTCCATAGGTGTGGAGGCAGGTTTGCAATCTTGCATCCGAAATTTGTCAAGCAGACTCCGAGCATATTTAGACTGAGAGATAAAGATACCACCAACGGTCTGCCAAACTTCAATACCCAAACAATAATGGAGAAGCCCCAAATCTGTCATGTCAAAAGCCTGACTCAAGTCTTGTTTGATTTCTGCAATCAAATATGTTGAATTGCCAGTAATGATCAAGTCATCAACATAGGTAACAAGAAAGAGAATATCATCACCAGAATGTTGGACATACAGATTACTCTCAGAAGGACTACAATGAAAACCATGATCAACCAAGTACTGATCAATCTTGATGTACCATGCACGGGGAGCCTGTTTCAGTCCATAGAGTGCTTTCACGAGCCTACATACCTGATGTTCTTTGCCGGCAACCTTGAAACCAGGAGGCTGCATCATGTAGACTTCTTCCTGCAACTCACCGTTGAGAAAGGCACTCTTGACATCCATCTGATGAACTGTCCATCTGAATTGGGCTGCAATAGCGAGAAGAAAACGAATTGTGCTCATCTTGGCAGTAGGAGCAATAGTCTCCTTGTAGTCAATGCCCTCCTGTTGTGTGAATCCCCGAGCAACTAATCTGGCCTTGTATTTATCCAAAGTGCCATTTGCATGATACTTGACCTTATAAACCCATTTGCAACTGATACGTTTCTTCCCAAGAGGAAGATCAGAAAGAATCCAAGTGTGATTCTTCAAAAGACTATGGTATTCTGTCTGCATAGCCTTTTCCCACTTTGGAATTCCTTTAGCCTTTGCATATGTTTGAGGCTCATAGATGCTGTGTATGTTGGCCATAAGAGCATAATTGACTGTGTTTTGCTGCTTGCTCTTTCTACGAGCTGATCTACACTCAATGAGTTCATCATTATGAAGATCTCCGATAGTCTTGAGCCACCACTTAGGCCGACGAGTAGAAGTACCAACATTTGGAATAGGAGAAACAACATCATCTGGGATTTCTGGAACAAGGTCATTTGGATATGAATCCTGAGGAAGATCAAGTGGTGCTATATCATGACCTGTAGACTCCTCATCTTCAAAGTCAGAATGCTCTGAAGCCCTCCCATCAGGGGAACCAAGAGGAAGACGAACACCATCATCAGGAACCTTCATAGGTTGATCCTCAGGACGGGTAGTAGGAACAAATGGACCAGTAGTCTCATCAATCACAACATTACGACTGAATATGAGACGATCCGTCTCCACATCAATCAACTTGTATGCCTTGTGATTGTCGCTGTAACCAGTAAACATAAGTTTCTGGCTCTTGGAGTCCAACTTGGCACGCTTGGCGTCTGGAATCCATACATGAGCTGTAGAACCAAAGACTTTCAGATGGCCCACCTTAGGCTTACGTCCTGACCAGGCTTCTTCAGGAGTCATCTTCTTAACGGCCTGTGTAAGTGACCAATTCAGGAGGTAGACTACTGTATAAACTGCTTCAGCCCAGTATTTCTTGGGTACATTCTTGTACTCTAGCATAGAACGAGCCATTTCAGTAATGGTGTGATTCCTACGTTCAACGACACCATTTTGTTGTGGGGTGTATGGTGTGGTGAGTTGGCGTTTGATGCCATGTTTAGCACAAAAAGTGGAGAAGTCAGTTGAACAAACTCCCCCCCATTATCTGACCTTAGAGTAACAATGTGAGAACCTGATTCCTTCTCAACTAAGGCCTTATACTGCTGAAATGTATTGAACACATCTGATTTATATTTCAAAAAATACACCCACATTTTGTGACTGAAATCATCAACAAATAATAAAAAATACCTGGACCCAGTAACAGATGGAGTGTTCATTGGTCCACATATATCAGCGTGAACCAATTGAAGTACCTTGGAGGCTTGCCAAGAATCACCATCCGAGAACGGTGTCGGATGCTGCTTTCCAACTCGACAGGCTCCTCAAACTCCATGATTTTGAGTTTGGATCTCAGGTAGACCAGCAACCAAACCCTCCCGAGATAGTTGAGAGAGATAGTGCACATTTAAGTGCCCATAACGCTGATGCCAAAGTTTGCTGATGGAAGTACTCCTGGCTGCCAGAGCGTGCTCCTGAGAATCACCGAAATCAGCAAGTCTATACAGACCATGATCCTCAAGTCCCATAGCAATCGTAGTATGTGTCTCCTTATCAACAATGTTGCAAGTGGACGAGCTGAAAATAACATCCAACTGGGGAGAATGCTTCATGATTAGGCTGATGGAGAGAAGATTATGTTCCATGCTGAGAACATAGTAGACATCAAGAAAAAGTAAATTTCTTCCTCTAGAGTGAATCTGAACATTGCCCTTACCGGCAACTGTGTACTCTTCGCCACCTCCAAAGATCACTGAATCAGTGAATGGTTCATATTTGGTGAACCAATCTTGACGATGAGTAAAATGCCGAGAAGCCCCTGAATCAATATACCAGGCAGAAGATTGGATTGGATCTGCAGTTCTCTTGGCCATAAAAGCATAGAATGCAAACTCTTTCTGCTCAGTGTGCTTCGTGACATTTGCCTTTTGTTGAGACCCTCCCTGCTTCTTTTGTTCAGAAGCCATCCGAATTTGACAATCAGCCTTTATGTGACCATATTTATGGCAATAATTGCACTGAATGTTCTTTTTCTTCTTGTTGTCCTGAGAAGAACCAGAGCCTTTCGGCTGAGAAGATTGAGCCTTCACTTTGTTCTTAGCAGAAGATTTGACAGAGAACGCTTGCTCTATGAAGGTGGAATTGCTACTGCTGCCAAACTGTTGTCGCCATCGATCCTGCTGCAAGAGCTTGTTGCAAAGATCTTCAAATTTGAGATCAACGTTGGTGGAGGTGATATTCAGCGTCTCGATGAAGTGCTCATACGAACGCGGAAGACTCTTCAGAGTAATGACAACCATGTCTTCTTCCTCCATTGTTCGACCAATCGCCTCCAACTGATCACAAATGTCCTTAATCTTCATGAGATGTTCTTGTAAGGACATTTTCTCATCCATCATGATGGAAAAGAGCATGTTCTTGAGAAAGAACACTCTGCTCTTGTCGGAGGTTTCATGAAGGGCTTTCAAATGATCCCAGATTTCTAGAGCAGTTTTGCCAGACGATACTTGAGGTAGCTGCTCATCTGTGACTGAGAGTTTGATGAGCATGACAGATTCCTGGTTGCGTTCATCCCATTTGTCCTGGTCCTTTCCAACTACAGTGGGACGAGCTGAGTTCCCCAAAACGATCTGATCGAGGCAACGATATTCGAAGATCGTAATCATGCACTGCTTCCAGGTGTTGTAATTTTTCCCATTGAACTTTTGGTTGCTTTCGAGCATTATGTTCGTTAGAGATGCCATCACGTACCTCGAGGTCAAACTGGTGAGGACAAAATAATGCACAACAAACATAAACAAGTTCTGCAACACAAATTTCAAGGCATAACCTGAAACCCTAGCACGGATTTCGAGGTTTTACTGAAAACCCAAAAAATATTAATAAAAAACCAGAAGGATTGAGGAATACCCAAAAAAAATTGTCAACACCCAGTTGCACAAATTTTGAGGCACAAAAAACGAGGTACCCAAATTTTTTGAGACCAACCCAGTTGAGCATTCGAAAAACCCACCAAGAATCTGCAATCAAAAAAAAAAATTCGACCTGAACCCGAGGGTGAAAACCCTAGTCAAAGTTGCAGGATGCCCTAGCCGCCATGAAAGCTCAAAAAAATTGCAGAAATGAGCTCGAATCTGCTGAAATCTTAGCACCTAGGTGATAAAAACCCTAGCCGTCAGTGGTACAGGTAAAAACGACCAGAAGAAGGCAACAAGATAAGGAGAAATCACGGCCAAAATAAGATCAGAAATTCGTGCAAACAAAAAACCTGCGCCCAACAAGAGATCGCGCCCAGATTCAGAGAAATCGTGGCCTAAAAGTCTCGGCTCCCAAAAAAAGGCACATCTAAATCAGTTGAAAATCGCGCCATAGAAGATGAGCAAAGCGGCCGAAAATCTACAGAGGTGTCGCGCCCAGCAGAAACGCGATAAAAAAAAAAACGTGACCAAACAGAGCAAAAAACGCGCGACCAAATCTCAGAAAGACGTCAAAGAAACACGCGGGCAGAGAGATGCAAAAAAACGCGCGACCAAATCTCAGAAAAAAAACGCAAGTAAAACCCACGAAATGTTTCCCACGAATTTCACAAAGTCTCACATGAATTTTTTTTTCATGAATTACGGACTTAAGGAAAAAAACGCCCAGAAACCCTAAAGCTCTGATACCATGTGAATGGTAAAGGATTCGTTCTATTAACATGAAAAAAGAAGTTACATAATATATAAAATACAACAGACTGTAGTCATTTAATGAAATGACCAACTCAACCTACCGAAACTGTAGAAACAGTAAATCTATCTAAACTAAATAAATACAATGATATTGACCATTAAAGAGAATAAATATAATATTCTAACACCTTAGAGTTGCACCTCTCCTGGCGTCGACTTCTTGAATGCTTCCGAATGTGCTCACGGGAACTATTGTCTAAGTACTTTGGTGATGCGAGCTGGTCTGCTATTGTTCTACCGGTTGGGACCTCGGGTGGCACGCACTTGTGGAGACGGCCAGAGCCAGAGGCTCAGCGAGATTGCTCTTAGTCTATCGCCACTCCCTCGATCCTTACCTGGTTGCGCATAAGAGTATGTTAGATCTGTATGTTTGCGGAGGAAATATGAATTCACGATTTGCCAGTCTGAGATGAACTTCTCACTTGGTCAACGATTCTACAATGGCTTTGGTCAACGATTCTACAATGGCTTTCGCCTCTATACAACCAATCGAGAACTACATCCAAAATCGTGATAATTTCTAGAATCAAATAAACTAATATAATTATGAAGTCAAAGAGCATTCCCAACTAGGTCAGCTAGATAGGTCAATAGTTTTGTTTAAATTTAAATATTATAATTTGATAATTTAAATTTATTTTAGTATTTAATATTATTTAAATATACTTGCTTTGGTGTTAAGAAACACCATTTTCCCACCCAATTTCGAAGTGGGGACTAGTCATGGGCGGGAACATAACCGTCCTCCCCTCCCAAGTGTTGCTTGTCCTCAAGCAACTTGAAGTTAGCATGCTCAGAGATCTCCACACCTTCCCACGTTGCATCTTGGATAGGCAGGTTCTTCCATTTGACCACATAGTGCAGAATTACCTTGTTCCTCAACCTTTTTTCTCTCACATCCAAGATCGTTTCAGGTTCTAGAACCAATTTGCCTTCATCATAAAGTGGGGACAGCTCTAAAGAGGGTGTGACCTGCTGTCCAAGGGCCCTCTTGAGGCATGAAACATGAAAAACATTGTGAATTTTGTTGTCCCTAGGAAGTTCCAGCTCATATGCAACCTCTCCAATCCTCCTTAGGATCTTGTAGGGGCCAAAGAATCGTGGTTTCAGCTTCTCTACTCCATTCCCTATAAGGGTAGACTGTTTGTAGGGCCGCAACCTCAAGTAAACCATGTCACGAACCTCAAAAACCCTCTCTGTCCTATGCTGATCTGCATACATTTTCTTCTGGTTTTGGGCATGTTGTAGATTCTCCTTGAGTGTATTCAATATATCAACACTTTGTTGCACCATATCACTAGCACCCGGTACTCTACCATCCGCAAGAATCAAATCCATGAAGGAGGTAACATCACATCCATAAAGTGCTTTGAAAGGTGACATACTTATCAACATATGATATGTGGTATTGTAGCAAAATTCTCCAATGTGTAACCACTTCACCCAAGCTGCTTGTTGCCCTGTAACATAGTTCCTTAGGTAGCCTTCAATCCATTTGTTCATAATTTCAGTTTTCCCATCTGTTTGTGGGTTTAGCTAGTGCTTGGAGTCAAGTCTATGTAGGTCAAACAAAAGAGTTCTTGCCAAAACAAGCTGATGAACCTGCTGTCCTATCACTCACAATGTTCTTGGGCAACTCATGAAGTCTGAATATCTCTCTAAAAAACAGATCAGCAACTTGGGGATCCTTAAATTATGAAGAAATGGCATGGAAATGAGCATATTTTGTAAGCCTATCAACCACCACATAAATACTGTCCTTAACTTGCACCTTAGGCAGCCTTGTAATGAAGTCCATGGAGATGCTTTCCCATTTCTGATTTGGAATGGGTAGGGGTTGCAACAAACCAGCTGGGAAGGCATGCTCTGTTTTGTTTTGTTGGCACACCTGACACTCTCTAACACGTTGCAAAACATCATTTTTTAGTCCCTTCCATGAAAATTTCTCTTACTTGCTTACATGTCTTGTAGAAGCCCGGATGACCAGCAAGAGGAGTATCATGACAAGTCTTCATAATCCTCTTCTTAACCTTAGATTTCGATACAAGATACACACTCTCTTTGTAGAGGATGAGGTCTTCAACCACTTGGTATCTATTGTCATGCAACTTTCCTTCAAAAATGTCAGTAAGAAAGGGATCGTTGGCATATTTAGCTATTATGACAACCTTCCAATCAACAAATATATCATAGAGTAGAAATAAGGCTTCCTAGAGAGTGCATCAACAACCACATTGTTCTTTCCCTTCACATACTCAATATCAAAATCATAGGCTTGGAGTTTGCTTACCCATTTTTGCTGTCTATTTGTAATGTCCCCTATCCTGATTTGCCCTAGAATTCTCTTATTGATCACAAATTGCAACAAATTAGGGTTAGGGTTTCACCTTATAAAATAAATCCTATGCTCTATGGGGTTTCGGGGACGGGGAGTGCCAGGTACGGTGGGATGAGTTTTCGGTACGGGGGTACTTTTGGGTCACTTTTTAGGGGACGACAGGTAAAAAAATAGGGAAATTTTTAAAAATATAGAGAAATTTCAAATGTTCATAGCATATCATTGATAAAGCATTCATTTTAGGCATTGTATAAGCTTAATACATATCATTAGACTTGAGTTGAGATTTCACATGAGAATCGACAAACAAATCAACAAAATTCAAATGCTTTTCATTATCAATGTGCATACATATCATATAAGAGTGATAATTATAACCAAAATGCCCAAAGGCTCCAAGTCTCAACTATGAAATGACATGATAAACATAAAACTAAGAAAATATATCGCTGTCCAGTGTCCCTAATCAATAGAAGGTAGGTCTAAATCAACATCTCCCTCGCCATCGAAGCTCAAGTCTAACTCAATGTCAGTGTCCATGTCAATAGAAGGATCTGCCTCAACCAATGGAACCCCAACCAATCCCTCATATGCATCCTCATCCTCAATTTGCATAGCATCTTCAGAATTAACATCCCAACATAAGGCTGGAGTCTGACGATACTCACTAGATTGGCGATCCTGTACCGCAAAGCATTGTGTACTGCCACCAACTTCTCCGATCGTCTAGAGGTAAGGTAGTTCCTCTTGATTGATTGGATGAAGCTATATGTGGACCATTCCTCTCTGTAGTAGAGGAACTGGCAACCCGTGAAAGAAGACGAATGGCAAGTAATCTCAACTCTGGTGCATCCTTCCCATGCCACGTCCACCATCCAATAGGGTCAGTTTGAGCCAATGTAACTCTATCCATCCTCGCCTCTGGTTTGCTGAAGGTTAGACCACGAAGATTGGAAAATGCAAGCCACTGTGTGCGAAGTATAGTAGATTCTTTTGAAGTATACATTTTTGTAAGGGCCCTCATGAATCCTTTTTTCACCTCTTCATCATGAGATGGAGCCACTCTCCCAGGGCTTGGTGCATACCATTTGGGATTGAGAGCATAGGTTGCCATATGAAGCAAGGTGTTCATAATGTCCCACCGTCGCATCACAATGGACCTAAGATGCTCCTCATAAAATGCCAAAGTAGGGTCCCTGCTATAAATTGCTTGCTTGACCTGTCCAAGCATACTATCAAAGGTCTCATAAATCTCTCCAAGGCTAGGAGAGTCAGTATCAACATATCTAATCACTTGCACAATAGGTTGGATGAAGGAGCATACATATCTGCAAGTGCAAACAAGTTACAAAAATTAAAATCAGCTATAAATATTAAATAATAAAATGAAAATCAGCAATAATAAAATTAAGAAATAATTCAAATAAATAATAAAATCAGCAATGCCAATTTTCTTACCTCATTGTTGACCACCAGTCATCATCAAGGATTTTTTGTTTCACCCTTTTTTCCTCTGGTGTGCTTGACTCATGCCATCTACCCCACTCTACATTGACCATCATTAATTGTAGAGCCTCTTGGACCTCAAGCATCCTCTCCAATAAAATGAAGTAGCTGGCATATCTAGTCTCCACGGGCTTGAGGAATTCCTTCCTCGAAAATGTTCTAAACAAAGCAAGTGAAGTTTGATGGTTGCAAATGAACATTTGCACATCTCTAGTCTTTGCAACCACTGCCTTCACCCAATCTATCTCCCCAATGTCCTTCAAGGTATTGTCCAAAAAATGTGCTTATAAGCACTCTCCACCATCAATCCAACTAATTTACACACATGGGCTGAATCGGTCACTACTTGGCAATGGCGTATCATCAAATTGATATGAGATTAGTATAGATATCAATTTAATAATTTATAGATGATTTCTCACATTCCAAATCAAAAATAAGAAAGAAAGAAAATTTGATCAGTACTTGCACAACATTAGAAGCTCCAACCTCCTCTATAACAATCTATAGCTCTAAGAAAATAAGAGTCTACTGTACTAGTGACAATAAGATTGATGAGTGGCCGATGTTTGATATCAGTCCACCCATCCATGATTATGGAGCAACCATCTGTCAATCATGTTTGTCTCATATCCTCCATCAAAATACTCACCTTGTAGTACTCTTTAGCAAGAAGGGTGGTGCATAGCTTAGTTTCTCCAGGTGGAACATATGAGGGGACCGGCAACTATAATATCTTTGCACAATTGTTTAAAATATGGTGAACGTGAGACATTAAATGGTATGGCATTAGCAAAAAAACTTTGGCAATAGAGGAATCAGCCCCATCTTTTGCTGTAATATTAAACATATTAGCAACATTCATACTTATTTTCTTTCCTCTAGTAGAATCCTCCCCCACATGAGATTGAAAAGCTGAAGCAACATCCATTGATGGTGTAGGCATTTCCATACTAGGCCGCAAACTCTCAATTGAAACCCCTTTACTTAATGACTCCCCTTCCATATGCAATCTAGTTGCCTCAATTTTTTGTTGTTGGGTTATTTTTCTACAGCCTTTCACCCCTTAACCACCAATCCACAAAAGATGGCAATAAACTCTCATATAGCTGCCCCTATGTTTTTTGTGGCACAAATGACACTCCCATACCCTACCACCCCCTGAATTTTTTTTCTTATCTTTATCAACTCTTGTTGCAAATTGTAGTAAAGGCTTTTTGGGGTTAAATGGGCCTTTTGCCCATTTTTTAAAGATTTCATATGGACATTCAAATGGGTTTGAACTTGCTGACCGTATTCCACTCCCACTCTCTGAACACCCCCTAATGTTTGCAGTTGCACTACTTCTAGGTCTATTTCTTGTTCTTTGAGTTTGAGTTCTACTTTTTTCTTTCATTTGAATTTCAATATCCTCACTTTCACTATCACTGCTGCTACTCATGGTTTTTTTTATGAAATTTCTGATTTCAAAGAGCTGCAAGTTCAAATAAAAATAAAATATAGTCACAATGCCCTTCCTATGTGTTGAAAAATTTAAAAAAATCTTGAAAAAATTTAAAACAAATAGCAAATACAAAAGAAGATGAAAAACATACCTCTAATATGCTTCAAATGATGCCCTAAGCTCCTCTTCAACCTGCTGTTCTCTCCTTCACTTAGCTGCTCTTCTTTTGCTCTCCTTCACTTCATAATACAAATGATAAAAATGAATTGCTTTTTGTGATTTTAGGGCATATATTGACTTAGGTTTAGTTAAGTGGCATGGGGGGGTCCTTGTGGGCCTGCCCATGCCTTTTTTTTTAAATTGTGTTCTTTTTTTGGCTGGGCTGTAGCGTATGGCTAGCCGTACCCGGTACAGTCGAGGGACGGCTTGGCCGTATTAGGTATTGCTAGCCGTACCCTAATTCCCCTACAAGTTGGCAAAACGTCCCCAGTAAGGTCCGGTACTTTGAGGGCATAAAGGGATGGCTAGGGGACGTTTCTTGGCCGTCCTTGCATCCCCGTTTCATACCTAGTACAAGAAACGGCAAAAAAAAAGGGGACGCGTCCTTGTGGAGCACAAAATAAATCTCTTTAATGATGTAATCTTGGACTGGAATCTTGCATTCACCACATGAACAATATATGCAAATATGTATATATGCTTGATAGGGTTAGACCATTGCATCACATCTAAAGGTTATCAACAATGCAAACATATTAAGAAATTGGGAGAAGGGACATGATGGGTCTACCTGAAGCCATATGCCAAGCCTAAGAGGGTGTATACCATAGCTCTCCCCCTTGGCGACTTGTACCTGCTTTCCCCATCAATGCCTCAGCCCCTAAAGACACTTGCCACCTTGTGAGATTGGGCAGTGATCACAAGTAGGTTTTTTGGGCTCTTACCACTTCACCCTTGGCCCCTCCTTTTTGAGGAATTGGGAGGAGGTTGCAAGTGGGCTTCTGGCCCATACCAGTTCACCAGTGGCCCTACCCACATGGTAGGTTTCAGACAGTCAACATAATTTTGATTCAATCATAGGAAATCCGTCTTTATTAGCTTAGAAGCAATAAGCATACATTGGTAAACAATCACTTGAAGAGAATACACATTTAATATTCCTTTATTATGTAGGGCCATATTTATATAGACATAAGATAATAAATGGCAGAATTACACCTGAATATATGGTAGATTTGATATACTCCTTGATTATGTACATATTTCTGATACAACTGTCTATTGTGCTGGATCGCATGAGTTCCCTTGTGATCTGCTGTGCTCGAGTGTCTTTCTCTATTCACCGAGGTATATCTTTCTGATCTGTATGTTTCTTCCTTGATCGATCTGTTAGATTTGAACTTGAGCTCCATAGTTTGATAATTCTGCGTGTATTCTCCAAGTGAGTGCAGCCATTGCACTCCAAGAACCATCTCGGTGTCACCTATGCCGATCACATAAAATTCATCCCTCATCTTATGCCTGCCAAGAGTCAAATTCAGTTGTTGAATCCTTCGGTTGCAGGGTAGAGTGCAGCCATCGGCCACTGTGACATTGAATCCTTCAAAGTCCTCTGTCTTCAATCCCAATTTAGCCACCAACCTCTCATCAATAAAATTGTGGGTAGCCCCACTATCAATCAAAACAGTCACTCACTGCCCCTGTAAGACTCCCTTGACTCGAAATGAATCATACCTTGGTGCTCCTGATAGGGATGCAAGTGTTCCTCGTGGATGCCCCTCCTCTTTAGGTTCATGCTCTTCTTCAATCACGGCTAGTTCTGGATCAGCAACTTCTTCTTCGGAGTCCTCATCTGAAACTACCTCAATGTAATGTATATGACCCTTCCCCAAACAACAATAACCTGGCTGCCATGGCTCCCTACTATCAAAACACAACTTCTTCCTTCGGAGCTCATTCTTGGACATGTCTGATTGGATGGGTTTGGGTGGTACCATCCTTGGAGGAGGAATGTCTCTTTGAGGAAACTTCTTGGTCACAACGGGAGGTGTCTTATTAGAGTATGATCTTCCTTTAGTTGCTGAATCTTTCAAGTTCAAAGCTCTCCTAATGGCATCTTGTAGTGAGCTAGGATCAAATGCCTTCACCAAACCTTTGAGGGGTTCGGATAAGCCTTCAGCAAAGAGGACTATGAGTTTTCTTTCCATCACATTTGGAACCATCACTGCCAATCTCTCAAACTCAGCAACATAATTCTCCACTTTACCTTCTTGCCTCAGCTGTGCTAATTCTCGGAAATGGATTTTGGGATCCTTCCTATCAAATCTCTCTGTCAACCTCTGACTGAATTCCTCTAGTGTTTTGGAGTCGTGCCCTTGTGTCACCATACCATGAACCACCATTCATGGGCCAAACCCTCAAGATGTAAGGTTTTGATGGCTTCTCCTTCATACATTGGATTTAGAGAGAAATATGTGTGTAATTTTTGCAACCAAGTCCTTACTGATGAACTCCGAGATCCATCAAAAACTAGTGCTGTATGTCTTTCCTATCTTCATACCTTCTCCTCCTATGCCCTCTTCTTGTTTTCATGTCATGAAATTCTCTGAAGGTCATATCTCTGCAAATTGCTGCTCTTAGAGCATGGTATTCGTTGTGCAATCTGGCAATATCTTCGCAGATGCCTCTTTGTCCAAGAATTTTGCCTCGAAAATCTTCGCAGATGCTGCTGGTTTCACCACACCTGAACTGCTGCCCTCAGTCTCATTTTGCACCGTCCTACTAGCACCCAGTTGTTGGTTCAGACCTCTCAACAGGTGGACCATTTCCACCATGGTTTCCCTCATGTTGGATTGGAACTCCTTTGACTCCCTGACAAACTGCTGTCCGTTGTCTTCTTTATCACCCATGGTAGCTTTCTACCTTTCTCTGAGTTGGTATCTCAGATCCCTAGATCCCTGTCGCTCATGAAAGGGTACATGGGCTGAAAGGATGCCAATGCTCTGATACCACTGTAAGATGCCCGATCCCAAAGCACAAAAAATACTAACTGAAAGCTCAAATACTAAAAACACCAACAATAAGATCCTTAACCATGTTAATACTTAGTTTGCAAGTAAACAGTAACAAAGGTCACGGTATTGATGCATTCGCCAATCAGATGTAATAACACAAAACAGTAGTCTGGCAGGATTAAAATAACATATCCAATTGTATAAGCTATATGGAAGTCACGGGTACAGAGGTGCTTAGATTTGAATGAAAGACATACGATTTGATATAGTATCGGCAATTAAAGTATGTGCAACTCTCGCTCAGGATTATACTGGGCTACCAATAGTATGTTGAACCCGCTAGTGAACACCCGAATCATGCCACAGACGACAATACATTGTAGCGATCCGATTCACTGGTTTATGATCGTCTTGAAGATGGCTCGTGTTGATAGATCGTAGGAGTCAACCAATGAGTATGTCGCAATAACTGGCGAATGGGGGACCCGAAGTAATTCACACACTCCTGAGATGATTTGATCAACTATTCCCAGCGCCTTAGAGTGGTGCCTCTCTTGGCGTCGACTTCTTGAATGCTTCCGAATGTGCTCACGGGAACTGACATCTAAGTCCTTCGGTGATGCGAGCTGGTCTGCTATTGTTCTACTGGTCAGGACCCCGGGTGGCACACACTTGTGGAGTCGGCCAGAGCTAGAGGCTCAACCAGATTGCTTTTAGTCTATCGCCACTCCCCTGATCCTTACTTGGTCGCACATAAGAGTATGTTAGATCTGTATGTTTGCAGAGGAAATATGAATTCACGATTCGCCAGGCTGCGATGAATGTCTCACCTGGTCGATGATTCTACAGAGTTTTTCGTCTCTGTACAACTAACCGAGAACTGCATCTAGAATCGTGATAATTTCCAGCATCAAATAAACTAATATAAATATGAAATCAAAGAGCCTTCCCAACTGGGTCGGCCAGATAGGTCTAATAGTTTTATTTAAATTTAAATATTATTATTTAATAATTTAAATTGATTATAGTATTTAATATTATTTAAATATAGTTGCTTTGGTGTTAAGAAACACCATTTTTCCGCCTAATTTCGAAATGGGGACTAGTCATGGGTGGGGGCATGACAGTGGGGCCCAGATATGCAGGGGCAATCTTCCTCTTATTACTGTCACAAATCATAATGGAAGGATGCCATCCTTGCTCAGGAGCAAGCTATGGCCCTTTCTCATTGACCAGATTCTCCATCAATGGATTGACAAAACAATGCGAACAGAAATTATCAGCAGTCTTTCCAGCCTCCGATCCCCTGCTCAACACAGCACAGAGAGGAGAAACTCATGCCATGAAGGGAAAGGCCATATTTTATCCAATACAAATCAAAATCCTGAACAATTTTGTGGAGTGTCAAAGTCCTTTCCTTGCTTTCTTTCCTCCTTCATGTTGTTATGATTTTCAAAATTCTTCTGTCGAGATGCAGTAAGATCCTTAAAGGCTGCAATGTCAGAGATAAGAGTTTCTGTGTCTTCCTGAACAAATTTGTGGAGTGTCAAAGTCCTTTTTGTGCTTTCTGTTCTCTTTCAGGTGTAGTTATGATTTTCAAGCTTCTTCTGCTGAGATGCAGTAAGATTCTTCAAGGCTGTGATGTCAGAGATGAGATTTTCAATATCTTGACATGTAAGATTGCTACAGGAGGGTCAGCAGCAGATCTAGTTTAGATTCAAATTAATAAAGATGTTCCTACCGGGCAGCAGCCAAGCTGCATCAGGACACAGAGTGCCTTCCAAATTCTTCAAAGTCTGTGTGGTGCAAAGTGTTAACAACATCTCTGAGACTGGCTTGAGGATCTTTATAGCTTATGGATCAGACAAAAAGACAGAACATGAAAAGAGCCTGGGTTCAATTCCTTTATCGTTCCTTCACGGTGAGTAAGGTAAGCCCTTAAACCACCAGTAGTCTGTGCCCAATTAAATTCTCTCATATTGTTAAAACCGGCATGCCACAGCCTGGTTTGGCTCAGGTCAGCAGGAAAAAGAATGGACACAACAGAGATTTTCTCAATGATAGGGAGAACGGTGTAAAGTTTCAAACTGCTTATGAAAGGTACCCCTAAAGGCCAAGAGAGATTGCTTGCAAGCCATTCCTTAGAAAATTTCACCCAATCAAAGCAGGGCTTTCACCAGATTAGACTGGGGGAATACAGGCAGTATTAGCAGAATATATATGGGAGATAGCATTACATTCAAAGAGCCACTTCAATGAGGAAAATAAGCTAGGCAAAACCACAGAAGTCTCAAGTCCAGCAGGAGAAAAATTCACCAGCCTGAGACCAGTTCCAAATGACTGGAGATATATCATGTGGATATATTTGAATTTTCATGAGCTTGTTTTTAAGTTCTGTTTAAACTTTTGCTTTTTTTTTGTTGTTGTTTTGGTGTAAGAAATTACCAATCATAAGTTTCTTTTAAGGTGAGGGAACCTGGGCTGGGCTTGTAATCCCTTGAGCCTTTTGCTCTCTTCTGAGGTCGTGTTACAAATTTGTTATGCACGTCTAATGAGTTCTCTTTTCGTTGTTTTACATACATTTTGAGTATTCTGAATTTGAGTTCATTTAACATATTACTAATCATGCCATGCTAATTCTTGATTGAGAGTTGGGGCATGACTGGATAGCTGTGGATTTGTAGTTTCTAGTCTTTATTGTTCTCTGTTTATGAACAATATATTTTATGTTATATTTTTATTTTTTTTGATCGGTGATTTTATGTTATATTTTTTATTTACATGTTTTCTTTTCTATTATATAGAGTGATTTTAAAATGCATATAACATATGGTCATTCTGATTCACAGCTACAATAATTGAAGGGACAACAATTGGAGGGGATAGATCAGGTGAAGCTGGGAAGAGAAAAGTGCTGCTCTTGAAAAATAAAGACAAAGAGCCCATGCATGTAAGCAGCATTGAAATTATTTGTTCCGTTAAATAGGTACATGTGGCTATCTTTGATCTGCAATTTATCTGCAATTCAATCAATTGGTCAAAATTAGTCAACACATGTAGCTCAAAAGCAGGCAATATGATTAGTTTGATTAAGGCTAAATGTGTTGTCTCAGTTTGATGAAGTGATTGAATTAAGTTTTCTATTTGTTTTAATGTTTCTTTGGGGTGCCTGAACCTTTTTTCGTAATTTCTGTCCAAAATGAGATATCTTATTGTTTCCTTTCATAAGCTATGGGTATTTTAAAGATATATTGTAAAGTGTTTTCTACCTCTATGGGTGTTGTTTAAATCATTATCTGCCCTGCCCTTGTGCATTTATATGCATGCTCATTGACATGTCTTACAAGTCGGGTACTATTTTTGTTGTTGCATTTTTTTGAATGCCAGGGGCATATTGGTGAGACATCTTCACCAAATGATGCAAGTGTTGGGGCTTCACCCCAAAGACGACTATCAACCATCAAAAGTTTTTCTTCTGTCCAACAGATTGGTGGAGCATCAAATCAACAGGGTGTAACATCACCTCTTAAAGGTTCTCCAGGAACATTAAGCTTCAAGCAGAATCAGCGTCGTGATACTAGTGGAAGAATCACGAGAGGCATACTTATGAGCAAGGACCTTCAAGAATCTCCACAGTTACTATCAACCTTGCAAACTGAGCAGCAAAGTCAACCATCATATACACACAGGGGTAAGCAGCATCCCATCCACTTATCTTGATTTACTTGAAAATTTCCATTTTTATGTTTGGCTTACTCAATTTCCATTATGTATCTTTATTTACTTGGAAGATGTTCTTTTGCAACCCTGTTTCATTTACTTTCTCATATATATAAATGCCAAAACAAATTTAGATGAGAAGGTCACAGCAAATGGTTGTGCTGTTGCAACTCTAGCTGTAAGACAAGACAGACGGATGAGGAACAAGGACAGGCCTGACCGTCCTGTTTGGACTCCCCGTCGACGGGCTGATGGAACTATGAGTGCAGATGAATCTCAATCATGTCTTCATTCTGCTTCTGCACAGGCCTCATCAGATGTGATTGTGCCCAGAAGATATCAAGCTAACCTTGAAGGGCTAATCCAATTCCAACAGGGAGTAACATTGGGATTCCCAGATACTGTAAAAGATGATACTTTACAGGTGGATAATTCTGGTGGTATTTGGTCTGAGGCATTGGGGCAATCACAAAATGTTGAGGCAACAGGGGCTCTAATCCACACAAATATTGGTGTGGTTTCTCCATCAGAGCAGCATACAATTCAAGAAGAAAAGAGTGAGATGATGACGACAAGCAGGACTGGAGATGGTAAAGGCCAAGGAATTGGACGGAATAATTTTGCTGGAGAAAATGGTTAGTTATCTATTTAGTTTTAAGCTTTTTAAATTTTTTAAGGGATGAGAAGAGTGACCTTTAAGTTCAGTCCAAATGAGATGTGTATTTATAAAATTTATCAACTATTTGTATTTATTTTTATTTGTGTCAGTGTTAGTTCCTGTCTGAATGTCAGATAACTGTTCTTAAGCAGGGAATTACAGACAAGCTATGAGACGCCTTCCAGCATCAGGGATGAAGGAATTAGATAGTTCCCTGAGCGTATCTGACACAAAATCTCCCAAGCGGGGTGGTATTTTGGGCTATGGAAGCCATGAGGTGAGCTCTTCTAATTGAAAGCAGTAGATTTCATTCTGACTTATGTCGTATTCAAATTGTATTTGTTTTGTAAGTGCCTTACCTTTTTTATGGCAAGGTTGGTATTGATTGCCCTTCAATTTTTTTATCCTAAACATTTGCAGAAGCAGGTTTGGGTTGCAGTTCAGAAATCAGGTTCTGGTTCTTAAGTTGTCGGAGACGGTAAGATTTATCTATTGATTTATAGTTAAACTACTATAATTTTAGATCTTAAAACCATGATTATAGAGAATACCACATTTGCCATTCTGGTCACATTCTGCTTGCTGCTTCTGTGTGATCTTGTTTTTGCAAACATAATTTGCTTAATACTGCATGTTTTAAATGAAGGGTACCTGATTCTCTCTAAGGTTATTATCTCTTTGTGCAACATAAGTTGCATAATACTGGATGCTATAAATAAACAAAGGGTGCCTGATTCTTTCTGGGGTTTGAGTCATAATTTAAAAATATCACATAGAAACCTAACTACACATCTGATCTATGAAAAATTGTAGTGCATGATGACCAGAAATGCCAAAGTTATGGCTATAAAATTTGTAAATGAACATGTAAAATATATATTCTGCTTCTTAATTACTATTGATATTAATATATTATTAACTGGATTTTAAAAATATCACATATAAACCTAACTACACATCTGATCTATGAAAAATTGTAGTGCATGATGACCAGAAATGCAGAAGTCATGGCTATAAATTTTTGTAAATAAACATGTAAAATATATATTCTGCTTCTTAATTAGTATCGATATTATTTACTGGTTTTAATAAACATAGGAGTCCTATATTTCTTTGGTAATATAGTAGATGACCAGAAATGCCAAAGCTATGGCTATAAAATTTGTAAATGAACACATAAAATATATATTCTGCTTCTTAATATCAATATTATTAACTGGTTTTAATAAACGTAGGAGTCCTATATTTCTTTGGTAAATAGGCTTAGGATTTTTGGCTATCAGGTGTGTCCTCTTTTTAAGTTTATTTGGTATTCCTGGTTCCATATTTAAGTATCCCTATAAGTAAAAATTTTAGAGCTCCATGAAGTTTGTTGCATTTTTAGAAGCTTCACTGTTATGGGAGGATCTGTATTGTATTGTTTTGATGTTGGTATTTCCTTCAAAAGAAACATGTTGCAGATGGGTAAGAAGTTGATTTCCTTTTCACTATTTATTTAGATGCGGTGTTTCCTTCAAAAGAAACATGTTGCAGATGGGTAAGAAATGGATTTCCTCTTCACTATTTATTTAGATGTGGTGTCTAATATCGGAAAAAGCGTTTCTTTAATTAAAATCTAAGGTATGCAAAAACAATGCAATTGTTGGGAAGGAATTGCTGAAAGTTCAGAATTTTGTAAGTGGAATGGATGCATGTATACAGACATGGTTTGCATTTTAGTGTATACTTTAATAAAGCAGGATGTTGTCTTGATTCCTTATTTTGTAGCTCTGTATGTAACTGTAAACGTCTGAAATTAAAATGCATCATTGATATGCAGATTGTGGAAGCTATGCAACTGGGTATAATGTGGGTTGTTGGCTGTGGTCAGTACCTTCAATTTCGGCATTATTGTGACGTGTACAAGCTATTCATTTCTAATGTATTGAAGTATGCCACTGGCATTTTTTCAGTCAGTAAAGCATAACAGGTCTGGCAGAAACATGGGCATACAGCTGGTGAGTCCAGGGAGCTTTATGACTGCTACACAAATATGATTGCAGTCTAGCTCTGGTCCACCAGCTTGGACTGTCCAAGTGATAAATTTACAAGCTGGCAAAGTTCATGGATTATCTGGTTGAGACCATTTGTTTTGGGAGACAGCAATCTTTGTGTTGTTTGTACTCGAAAGTACATATACTTGGATTAGGAGGAAGGTTGTTTGCTGGATTGGCCTATTGCTGGTGCACTTTTTGTCAAAGCATCTCTGGTGGCTTAAAATTGTTGTCTTTATTCCAGTAATGATGGTGGTATGTATTCAATAATGTACAGAAATTATACAATTCCAGTACACAGGCTTTACCCCATGGAAATGCAAGTGGGTTCTGGCTATAACCTTCCATGTTTGGCGGAACTGGATTGTAGAATAAAGTTTAATTCTCATGCACAGTTTCTGCCTTGAAGCTGGGGTTCCTAGCCAAGTAATTTTTGCTTCTATGCCAAGGATCTGCCTTTTTCTGGAAAAAAATCAGCATGTTATTGCTCATCTGCAGATTGTGTGTAAGCAATTGAACTTTACAATCAGGTCTATCCTAAACCAAGCAGCATCAACCAAAGGAATCCCAATTCTAATAGTTTGTTTTTTATCACTGCTGACCTGTAGAGCTAAATTGGATATATGCGAGTTGGACTATTTATGAATTACGTGAAAGTTTCAGTCAAGAAAAGTATTCAGTAGAAATGAGACTTGTAGAATACTACCTAATTAAAGCTTTTCTGCGAATTTGGCTTATATTCTAAATACATGGGCTTGTGAAAAATAATGTTGTACATGTTGCCATCCACCTTCAATTTTGGGAGTTTCGAGCATTTTATTATAATTGTTGTGAACTCAAGCCCATTCTTTATCCATGTTACGGGAATGGAATAACCCTATCAGGAAAAAATGCTACTGTGGTGGCTCCTCTGATTTGCATTGAAATAATAATTTACTTCTCTTGACTGCAGATCTGGACATTTGGCTTTTTGAATTACTCTCATTCTTAATATGCTGTTCTCTAGTTTTGAAGACCGTTAAATAGTTTGCTGAGTATTTTCTGGCTAAATTTGGTTGAAGTTTTAAATCAGGGTGTATCTGCCAAGGAATGTGGCCCTAAATCTTCAGAATGCATTTTTCGTGGCAATATTGGCATGAGCTCATAATAATGATTTATATGAATCAGCATATCTTAATTTCATATATGATTTATTAATATCATAGTTTAGGACCACCATTAAAAAATAAATAAATCCCTGAAATTGGCAAGAAATAGCAAATAATGTTCGTGTGGAAGTTTATAAATTTTTTTGCTCGTTAGTGGCATTTAGAAACACTTTCAGATTGCAATTCAGTTTCTTTTTTTGTTTGCTAATCTCTCCAGAAGCAATTAATGGATTTGCAGACATCTCTGGCAGTTTTCAGCCTTTATTGAAGAATTTTCAAGGATTTCAGTAAGCTAACTCAGCTTTCTACAATTCCTGAAATTCCTAACATTGTTTTCACAAGTTAGTTTACATTTCTGACAATGTTTCTAAGATAATTTGGAAGCTTTTGCCACTTCTGATACTATTTCCTGTTGAATTCCTGTATCTTCCTTATTTTTACCGGAGTTTCCAATTGGTACTTCACTTTAGCTGTTTCACCATCTGATACTTACCTCTCCAAGCTCATATATGATTCTTGGTGCAAAATTTATACACAACACTAGGGGAAATATTTAGAAAATGTGTTGTTGGGATTCTCTTACATGGTAGTTTAAGATTATATCATGCAAGTTATCGGCATTCGTATAAGAAGACTATATAACCGATATAAACATGGGCTGAAATTACCTTATAACCTGACGCTTAATTTTATCAAACTCGTCAGATATCCAAGAACAACCGCAGGTAAATTCAAAAGCAGATACGCAACATAACAGAAGTATTGAAGCAAGCAATTGGACTATTATGCTCAATGGAACTAGCAGCACAAGTTATGTATTTTTACAGAACGAATGAACTTTATGGTATGTTCCTCAGGATGTGCGGCACCTATGAATTCCATCGCTTTTAGTTGCATCAATGTTTGATCGGAACTTAAAAAATTCTGGTTGAAAAATATGAGGAAAAAAAGATATTTTTAAATGATTCGTATTCTAATGTCAAATAAATTGTACAATACCATTAGAACTATAATAGTACAAGTCGATATAGAAAAGAAAAGAAACAGCTTTTTGGGTGTATCTTAAGGCAGTGTAGAAGTGTCTGATTTGCTGCTGCAAATCCAAACTCTTCTTCTGAAGCCTCCACTATCAGCAGTACTATATACTGAAATTGTCGTTACGGATTCTTAATTTGTGAAACGAATTTTTTCTTTTCTAAGTTACATGTTTTCAACTTTGGTTTTAAGGCTTGTAAGAGTTTCAAAATACTCTGCCTGTGACCATTACCATTGAGGTGGTTATCATTTGTCTGCAAATCTTTCATTTAATGAATAGTGGATAAGGTGGGGTTATCATGGATCAGCTAATCATAACACTGATAGATCCGAAAACTCAGGTCAAGTTGAAGGATCATCAGGGTCTTGGATGCCATTATCTGTCTGTAGATTAGTGTCAATTAACTTTATGAATTTTATCATTTTCAGTTCCCTATGTGGTGTAAAGGGACGAGATAAAGTCAAGTTAGCATTTGGGATGGTATGAGACATCTCTGGAAGTCATCAAAACAATGTTGAAGGCCTCAAATGCACTTTAGCCAAATTTGATAAGTTTGCTGGTTGCAACATGAGTCAAACATGTGTTCATCCCAGTGTGAATGTGTGAAATGCCGTGATGAACAACAGTTCACCTCTGATTAAGCAACAAACTCATCACTTAGTGTACAAGAATTGGAACTTGTAGGGTTTAAGTGCTTCAAATTCCCCTTTGTGGTGGTGGTTCTTTTTTCTTAACGCATGGGAAGCTAAGGGAGAGCCATAAGCTTCATGAAAAATAAGTTGGATGCATTGTTTGAGCATAGAGTTGGAAAAATCATTTGTACGCCACAATTGCATTGTGAAAGAGCACGTGTTTGAAGTTGCTGAGATTGATTGCTTTGTGCTAGGAGTTGGTGTAAGTTTGAAAAGGTTGGAAGCAAATGTGGCAAGGATCGCTAGCACTGAAGGGAAGATTGATAGGCTCGAGAGAATGATGCTAAATCTGATGAGGAAGATGGGAGTATGAAAAGAGCATTTAAAAGAACGTGAACTCGGGAAGTTTGATCATGAAAAAGGGAGTTGTCATTTGGGAGGTTCTTCAAAGCAAAAACAAGGATAGATGTTTAGTGTAGAGAAGCAAGATTAATGTCCCTCTCAAATAGAGGTTTATAATAGCCTTCACAAAATGCCTTAGAACCAAAATGTTTCTTCCGCGAGGTTAAAAACCATTAGGGCATGCTCTTACATGGTGAGTGAGTTATATGTATTTTGGAAATTTGGAAGTTGCTTTCAATCTCCAGTTGCGATTATTTTTTAGGGGCTACTTTATAAGCAATTCTATCCAATTTGTTATAAGGAGGAAAGGGTGATGGAATGTCATTATTTGAAGCAATAGCAACGACAAAGTGTCCAAGCCTATACAAGTGAATTTAGGAAGAGAGTAGTGCAACTTGGGAATAATGTCATGGATCATGAGGTCTTGATGAAATACACATGAGGGTTTTAAAAATAATTTAAGAGATCAATCCTTATGGAAAACCCTCTTAGAATATTGATGAAGTCTATACCCAAGCCCATTATCTTGAGTTGGATACATTGAGTCTTTCTACAAGCACAAACAATATACTGAAAAACAAGTAGTTGGTGAGAAGGATGGGGTTTCTAACAATGTAAGGACAAGGTGAAAAACACTTCTAAAGGGGTAAACGTAAGGTGTACCCATTGTGATAAGAATGGGCATGTAGAGGATAGGTGCTAGAAATTATACCCAAAATTGGTCCCTTCTTGAGCCAGGAGGGGAAGAGATAGGAGCACTTCATAAGTAGGCAATGTCAAAGAGGTGTTTCCAAAGATTATGTTAGATTATGTTATGCCCTTTTTTCACTAGGGTGTCCCTAAATTTGGTTAGTCTCATGATGGGAAGGAGCTTAAGCAACTTTCCACATCAAACTTCAAGTGAGAGGTAAGAAGGTCGATCGTAGGTTTGATACATGGTCATAATAAACCTTTTCTCTTGTAATATAGATATTGAACTTTGGAAGGAGATGGTAGACCATTCAAATCCAAATGTTTTTGGGTGGCTACATCAAGCTGAAATAACCACAACTAAACAATGCAAGTTGTAACATACTTAATATATCCATAGTCCATGATAGTGAGAGAGTGCTTCTAGATTAAATTGTGTAGTTATTTTTAACATCAATGTTTTAGATCACACTTATTGATCTATGGCTAAAATTGTTGGGGATTTGCATCCTTGTTGCAGATGATTGTAAGACTAGGATAAAGGAACTTAAGATAATGTGATTAAAATATAGTCAATAGTATTAGTCAAACCTATCTAACAACATTGACATAAGTAATGGAACAATATGCAAACACAAGATCACATGAGATACCAAGATTTACATGGGAAACCCTTATAGGAGAAAACCCATCATTAAAAGATAGCTAGCGCTATATTATTCAAAATTTGAGGATGCAATAAAACACGTCTTTTATATAGTCTCAATCTAAAACACACTATTATGTAATCCTTCTAATATCTCACATCATCTATGTTTTATCTATACACTAACCTTGGCTTGTCTATCCTTTTTTAACCTTGGAACTTTCACACTAGATGATACATATAAATGTCAAACATGGAATCCCAACCATCCAACTATTTAACCAACATGTGGAATACCAAGAGCCACATAACTATATTATGACCTAATTGACGTCAACATATTGCACATACAATCAAACATGATGCCTTCACATGGATAATTATCATGTATGCATAGTTGTTGCCACATACTAAATCAATAGTGGCTCACTCAACATTGTCAATGAGTTAATGTTTTTTCTTGTATAACCACAACTACTAACTCCAAGCTTGTGATAGCACACAAACATTTTCACTTTTGATTGCTTGTAGTACCTTGTGTCGTCTTCTAGGGCATTACTAATTTTCCAAAATAGTATATCATGAACACATTTGTTGTAGGTGCATTTACATTGCCATTCATGCTTTCAACGATATTATTTTCTATATGTAGTTGTGAGTTCTCTAGATGTCAAGTGATTACTACAACATCACCATATGTAAACCAGTATGTATGTTGTATTACAACATCTAAAATTACATCTAATTCTATTACATTTTCTGCATAAACTCTTACTTTATAAACTCCCTATAGGTGAATATCATCCTAGCCCCAAAAAAGATGTGGAAAAATCAGTATGAGTGCAATGTAAGTCGTCTTTTGGGCTTACTTGCTATTAGGATTAGGGTGTTTTGTTTACCTTGCAAATCCTATGTATCTATTTAACATTTATTTGTTCATATATGGTAATGTAGGTGTCTCCAAGAATTATGGAATGGGAAAAAAGAGGTGCCCATGTGAGAGTAAGAAATATTTAATTATTATTTATTCCCCAATTACTTGGAAACAAGGATCCAAGGAGTTAGAAAGCATCTTCCATTATTAGTGGTGCATACATGTATAATTAGCCACTTTGAAGTGCATGAAGTTACTTATGACCACTTGCAATGATGGAGGTCAAGGATGCTTGGTAGAGGGAGTAAAAACATTTTATTTCAAATGCTTAATCAATGCATTATGGGCATTGCATTTCTGCATATAGACTTGGGTGCTTAGTTTTGGGCTCGAAGTTTTGTCCATTTGTTTTGGATACCACGCGTTTTTTTTTTGAATCCTTGTAACTTTGAGATATGGAATGGAAGTATTATGCTGATTTGTAGGTTGAAGTATCGTTAGTTTGTTGGATTGTTGCCAACTTGCAAGGGAAGTGATATGTATGTATATACTCATTTCTGGGATTAATAATGTGCTTGCTTTGGTTGTGGAGTTTTTATTTTTCTCAAATCTATTCTCCACATATATTTAGTGTCATATGACTTCGATTATTTTATTTGTTGCTCTATGTTTTCATTGCATAATTTATTACATGTATGAATACGTTTTGATTGTTAAATGTTAATGTTATCACTATACTATTTATTCAATTTTTTAACATTTGGTATTAGAGTCTTGTTGGCTTGATCAAAGGGATAATTGTTTTTAGATTTTGTGGATTTTTTCCAATTGTAGTTGGAGCATTTGTTAATTCAATAGAAATTAGATCACTGTGATTGAAGATCACAACCAACACATTTGGGTATGTGTTGCCTAAAATATACCTAAGCATGAAACTAATGAATCAAACTTAGGACAACACATGCATTGCACCCTTGCTAAAGACATTAGTCAAATCACTCATACCCTTTTGAGAAAAAAGCCAACTAAGCAAGGTTGAATCCAATTGATTGCTCTCTTCATGTAGAAGAAGAGCATTGCAAATTGCAACAAAGTTGAGTTGACTAGGAGTTGCACCAAAAACATCACTCACTTCACTAGTGAGAAACACCTCGTGGCAAACTATTGTATTGATTTGACAAAGTGTAGTCTATTGTTGATGGGTGAATCGCTGAAGTGGTCTTGTGGTAGTTATTCTTATGTGACTAGTTGGTCATTGGTTCTAATCCTATTTAATTCATTTGTAGCAAAGATACAAAATGTGTAACCTTCACTGTAGATCGAATAACTCTTTTAAAGTGTGAGTTCCTTGGTGCAAAACTCTTCCCTCTAACAACTCTACTCATTTTCTTGTTGGATTTCCCTAATGATTATCACTTGATCTTGGACTTGAGCTTTAGTGGGTTCTTGTTGGATTCACAAGTTCTCATTGTTCTATCTAACACCTCTCTCACCCATTCCTCTTTTATTCTAGGACACATCAAGTGGAAAATGTAGTGAGGAAAAAAGGAGATCAAGAGAAAAGGCTTTGGTGCTTCTGTTTGATCCTATGTGTTTTTTGTTTGATTGTTGAATTGCTTTGACTTATTTTTTATATTATTTAAATGTTCTTATGTTGAGTTTGTGTAATTGTTTACGTGTGCATAGTGATGCTATTAGGTGCTTTTTCTTTCTTTATTTTTGATGTTTTTGCATTTTGAATGATGTTTCTAAATGCACTTTATTCTAAATGTATGTAGAAATAATCTACTTTATACTTTTTGTTTTCTCTCAAATTAAATATTTTCTAATTAATCTACTTGCAAAAAACGTTTATTTATATGAATCCAACTATATGGATTTTGTTAGATTCATTGCAATCAAATGTTATTGTTAATGTTTTCTAGTGAGACATGAAGTCTCTTGATTGTTTAAGTAATTTTGATGAGAGCATTGGTATCACTTGATTTTGCAAGTTTCTATTCTAATCTAAGAAAGGAAAGTGTAGATTAGGTAATCTAAATCTAAACTTATTAAAATAAATTAAAAAAATCTTAAATCTAAACCAAGAAATTGTAAAAAATATTATTTCTCTTAGGCGATTTTGGTTGTCTATTTAAACTACTTTTCAAAATAAATCTAACTAAAATAAAAACATGTGAAACACGAAAGCTTCAAAGAAGCTTTAAGGAAGCCTTGTATTATTATTTTTTGTCCTCAAGAGGTCCAACCTCTATATCTTCTTGTGTAGTAGTAGGGTGCTACTCAATGATAGTGGGAATATAGGAGGATATAAGATGTAAAATTGAGCTAAGATATGGGATAATAGTGAGAAGATTTGAAGCTTCTAAAGAAAGGAAAACATAAGAGGGCATATGAGTCTTATACGAGCATAGAAATTTTATTGGTGGGGGTTATTGTGTAAAGATAACCTAGTCCTTTTAAGGTGATTTACAATTGTCATTTAGAGAGAGGGAATGGAATGAGAGATTTTAGTAAGGAGCTCGCTACAAATACAAAATTGGATAACCTACTTCGAGAAAGATGGAAAAAATGCACTTATGTAATGTATTGATCATATATATGCTATGGGGTTTGCTAAAGCAAATAATACAAAATGAACAATCTCTAGAAAATCATACAAAATGAAAAACCTCCCATATGCCAAAGGCAAGGGGAGTGTTTATAGGTAGGAAGCTTCAAAATTAGGGGGAGGTGATTGGGAGACGATTGAAGAGATGATGGAGAGATGACCAGAAAAATGATTGATAATTAAGAGGAAATGAGAACTAGTCAAGGGGAGTTGAGGCTTAGTTAGGATTGGAAAAAATATTAATCACAAGAATAAATGATAGAGAAATGATTGGAACTAACTTATCACACATCCTCTAAAGATGATAGGGTAATCCCTTTTGAGGTCTAGATCACTCCTTTTTCAAGGATAGGTCACCTAGGATCTCTTGGGAAACCCTACAATTAAAGATTGAAAAAAGGTTTTAAGAGGTGTCTGAATACTTCAAAGTAAATTCGAGAGATGAACTATGTGGACAAAGGGTTAAGTAGGATGAAATAACTACCACAACATTAAAAAATGTTAGAGAAGAAGTTTATTTCGTTCCTTGTGGATTATGCGTTGGACCATTAGGCCATCATTGGACTACCATGTTGGCTCATATAATTTTGGGCACTTGTATGTTTACCCCCTCTACATAAATTATAGGTGCCATTCCTAAAGATCAACATCATGAGATCCACACTTGTAGTTACCTTTGTCATTTCCTTGCATCTAGGCCCACAAAATGAATTGGTTAATTATGTGTAATATGAAAATCTAGTAAGTGATAATGAAAAATGTCAAGAAAGCTTTGATAGGTCTAGATAATAGCTTATTTTCTGTTGTTTTTATGCATATTCTGAGATACTTTTAGATACACTTTCCAGACAATATTCCTACATTATACTATCCTTTTATATCCATTATGCAAACTTGAACCTTAAATATGATGATGAAATTATGGTTATAACATATTAGTATTAAATGGTTTATATGAAGATATGTATGGAATGTTGATGGAATGCTATGATTTAATTATGATAGTTATCCTTGTGTACATGTTTTGCAAAATTATCTTGTTTGCAACTAAAGAGGAACCATGGCACAACAATTGCGAGATGAACCCACAACAAAAGGAATGAGTGTAAACCGAAACAAGGGAGCTCCAAGATAAGCTGAACATGATGGTTGTTGATTAAAGACACTTGATGAAGGTTAAGTATGGCGTTATTATAACTAGTTAATAAATGTTGAAGAAGAGGTCTCCTTTACTCATGGGATTTTGACAAGTGGTTGTATGTTTACATGCAATTATATTTTGATAGAGTTCTAGTCCTATTTGGATTCCTTTTTCTTTTCAATTATAGGTTGAATAAACCAGTCTTAACTCTATGCTCTAAATATTTGGGAGTGGAGTTAATAATTTTGGTTAAGTAGTTGTTTTGGATAATATTCCCTCAAGCTTGTATATAGTTGTTGGTTGAATCCGTAGGATAGTTAGTTGGTTTTCAGTTTTATGTTATCAATAACTTTCAATTTTCAAGACATGCAATATTTAGAATGATTGAATACAATCTGTAAAAGATCTTGTGTAATCTTCATGAATATGCAATGAATGGAGTTAATCTTATGGAATGCATATAATCTATTAGCTAGATTTGGGTTCACTTAAAGTGGGAACAATTACTTGAGCAAGCCACTCAAGGTATTGTTCTTCACTTCATGTTTCAGTTATTTATTCATGTTTAATAGTTGTTATTAGTTTCTCATTTTTTTTGAATCATATACAAGCTAATTATAAATTCATATCTTGCTTATTGTTAATGAATGCTTATGAATATGCATGTAATGGATAATCAATAGTACTTTGGAGGATAGTTTAGTTGAGTCATTAGTTTTTACTAGTTTTGAGTTATTACAACATCATTTCATTAGTAACAATTTAGTTACAGTCTAAGTTGTAGGTACCCGTAGCCACTAGTTCTGGTTATGTTTTTCATTGTTTTGCAATTTTGTGAGCTTTTCGGCAAGGAGAATAACATGAGTAGGGTGGCTTAAGTAGATTTGAGTCCTTGAAGGCATATATAATGCTACACCATCATAAGCTTACAAGCCTTGCGTTGACAATTTAATGTAGTCTTGAGCAATGTTGAGTGGACAGTTCAGTTAGTTAAACCTTTGAATTGTGTAGGATCTACCATGTTTACAATACATTAGCTTAGACTCTACATTTTTGGTGCTTTTGTCGAGGATGGTGTTATCTTCAGAGACTTTTTTTACCGTTTTCATAGTTAACTTTTCTTTGCAGCATTAGGACTGTTAAATAAAATATTTTTCCAACACCAGAGATACACTAACATTGTGCAGGAATGTTGTGTTATAAATTCACATTTCATGTATGCAGAGGTAGATAGATCACTTGGGTAGATTCGTTCCCTTAACACGATAGAAAGATATAGAAGAAATTGGTGAATCCAGTACACAAAGTGAGGGTAACATTGAAGAAGAAATTTCCCTATCACCAACATCTAGCACACATACAAAAGAAACATACCTCACCATGGGTGATGGAGTGGAAGATGATGTTGAATGACCAACATTGAGTTTGCCATCTCTAACTAGGAAAGGGCTACAGTGCTGAAGAAAATTCCTCCTTAGACTTTTCCAACGTTCTATGGGTTAATGACTGAGGACCCAAATACATTTCTCTTTCAATTTGATGTCCTATGCAAAAGTTATGACTATACTTCTGATGCTCATAGGCTCAAACTCTTCCTTGCAACTCTAAAGGATGCAACCATAAGATGGTTCATGGGATTAGGTAGGGATGTTGTTCCTGAATGGGATACTATGAAGACATTGTTCCTAGAAAAGTATCAAGACTATTGTAGGGGACCTGATAGGAGGAAAGATGGAATTTTCAGAATGTCACAGAAGGATGATGAGCCTTTGGAAGGTTATGTGGAGAGATTTCAATTTGGTCTGAAGAAAAACCCACAAAACAAGTTTTCAGAAGAGTCCCTCAAGTTGGCCTTCTTGAGGGGAGTTAATGATGATTGCATGGGTGCACTGAACCTCATTGGTCAAGGAGATATTTCCCAATTACCATTTTTAGACATTTGTAAGGCCTAGAGGAATTATTGCAAGACCTTTACATAAAGGCCAAGAGGAGATAGGGCATCCATTATTGGTAAATCATCTTCAAGGGTTTCAAAGATTGAGTTAAGGAACTTGTTATCCAACACGAAGGAGGATATAATCATCCATTTGCAACTCAATTAGATACTCTCCACATTAAGAAGAAGCAGGAGGAAGTTGAGGCTATGCTCACTGAATATTGTCCAAGCTGCAAGAAAATAAAAGCAAATTGCAAATGCAAGAGAGTGGACAGTATCCAACAAGATAAAGTTGACAAACCTATTTTTCGGCTGATTGAAGGAGATGATGGACACCTCTTCTATATAACACAAAGGAGGCCATGACAACAAAGAAAAGGTATGCCACAAGACCCCCTTAGATTCAATTCATCCTTTCCTATTGGGAATCAAAACTTTTCTTCTTGGAACTCCCAGCCCTGGCAAGCAAACCAAAACTAGTTGCAAAACCCTCAACAATGGCCACAAGCTCAGCCAAATTGGAACCATAAGCCAAACCTTTGGCCACAACAAAAATTTTAGGGTTCCAATTTTGGCCAACCTAGTAAAATTAGTGGCAACCTCGGTGGAAGAAAGGCCAGTAATGGCAATAAAAAAATATGAACTATCAATAGCCTATGCTCCCTCCTCCACCACAACAACAAGAATTAATGTCTCCATCAAATCCTACAAATCATCCACTCAAAAAACCACAAATACTTTCCCAACCTACACCTAACCCTAACACTAAGCCTGTTCAACATGCTTATACTAACAAAGCTATGTAATACCCTACTTATGGGGTAGAGGTGAGTGATGTCCACCTCAGATCAGGAAAACAACTGGTTGGACCTTCATCCCCTCAAATTACATAAATAGAGGATGAGGAACCTGCAACTGAGGCTTCAGAAAAATCACCTTTGCAGCCTAAGTCAAATCAGGTACACCAAACTACCTCAAGTCCCAAGCCACCTTTTCCTAAGTGCCTAGCTATTCAAAAGCTTCACACACAAGCCAAGAAAGATCTTTTAGGTCAATTGAAAGATGTGAGCATCAAGATTCTAGTTATCCAAGCTATCAAAGACATCCCTATCTATACCAAAACTGTAAGGGATCTTTGTCTTAAGAAACTGGGTAGAAAAAGAAAAGATCCTCAGACAGTCAATATCTTGGGAAATATTACAAACATCATGTTAGGGAAAATTATTGTTCCTAAGTATACATATACTGGTAGTCCAATAGTGGAAATTAAGATCAATGGAACCCTCATTAAGAATACTTTGATAGATTTGGGGGAAACAATCAATATCATGACAAAAGAAACAATGTAGTTACTTCAATTTGTCAACCTCAGACCCACATTAACTATTTTACAGCTAGTTGATAGATCCATGGTCAAGCTTGAGGGAACTATTGAAGACTTAGTCATTGCATTGGATTCTTGGGAATATCCTATAAACTTCGTAGTGCTCCAACCCAAAGTTAATCTTGCAGGTTACCCACTCATCCTAGGCAGGCCTTGGTTAGCTACAACCGATGCATTTATAGGTTGCGGGTCTAAAAAAATTATTATATCCAATGAGACAATCACTAATAACTTGGTTCTTTATCCACCGACCCAACCTTATGTTGATCTTGAGCAAACTATTTGGCCCAATTTGGATGAGGAAGATAGATATTCTCTACATACACTGATGACTATAGGTTGTGTCCCCTTATTAGATGACCAAGATGAAGACGAGCTTATTTCTCACATAATCCAAAATGACCATGGTAGGAGACCACAACAACAAGATTGCCTCATATGCCTATAAGACCCCTTGCAAAGTATTATATCCATCAATTCTATAGAAGAAATATCACAACTATTTCATTCATTACTACCACAACAATGTCTACCCATCATCCCAAGCCTTGATCTCTCATCAGTTCAAGAGTCATCAAAGGAATTGGAAATCATGTCAAGAAGGAAGTTAAACATAAATAATGCCTTGACAGAAGAGAAATAGAACTCTCTACAAACAGTGCTACATGCACACTCAACAACATATGCATGGGATTACCATGATATGAAAGGAATAGATCCTTATTTATGTATGCACAAGATTTGTATCAACGATGGCTATAGACCCATTCAACAACCACAAAGATGTATGAACCCTGCCTTAAGAGAAATAGTGAAAGATGAGCTACAAAAGCTCCTTGATGCAGGTTTTATCTATCCAATATTAGATAGTGAATGGGTCTCACCATTAGTAATTGTTCCCAAGAAAGGTGGGAAGTGGAGATTATGTGTAGACTACAGGGAATTGAATACAGTTACCAGGAAAGACCACTCTCCTCTGCCCTTCATAGATCAAGTACTTGATTCTCTAGTTGGGAAGAAGTACTTTTTTCTTGATGGTTTCAGTAGTTATAACTAGAATAAAATTGCTCCAGAAGATTAGGACAAGACTACATTCACATGTCCTTGGGGGACTTATGCTTACTTCGTTCCGCCCTTTGGCTTATGCAATGCTCTAGCTACCTTTCAAAGAGCAGTACTCAACATATTTTTTAACTATGCACATGATTGCATGGATATATACATGGATGACTTCAATACTTATGGTGAAAGTTATGAGGAAGCTCTCAATAATCTAGAAAAAGTGTTGAAACGCTGCAAAAAACATAATCTATCTCTTAGCAATGAAAAGTGTTACATGATGATGACACAAGGAATTGTATTGCGATGCTTTATATCCAATGTAGGAATTCAAGTTTATCCACACAAAATAGAAATAATATCTACCTTACCTGTTCCTCAAAAACAAAGAGATATCAAGAGCTTTCTTGGCTATGTAGGCTACTATAGGCGGTTTATCAACGAGTTTAACAAAATTGTTGCACTGTTATTTGTTTTGTTGAGTAAGGACATTAAATTTGAATGGACATCTGAGTGCCAACACTCTTTTGAAGAATTGAAGAAAGCTTTGATTCAAGCACCAGTCTTAAGAGGTCCTAATTGGACTCTACCTTTCCACATGCATACATATGGTTCATATTTTGCCATTGGAGAAGTCTTGGGTCAGAAGGAAGGAAACAAAGAGTATGCAATACATTATATTAGCAAAAATATTTAAGGAGAGGATTTGAACTATACAGTAATAGAAAAAGATATGCTTGTAGTGTATGCAATTAATAAATTTAGGCATTATATTACTGGCTACCCAGTCTTTGTCCATACAAACCACACAACAATCAGGTATTTGATGAACAAGCCAATATTTGGGGGTAGATTGGTAAGTGGCTACTTCCCTTACAAGAATTTGACATTACCATAGTTGATAAACCTGGTAAAGCAAATATAGTGGCATATTTCTTGTCAATATTTCCAACAAAATCAAATGAAGGTGTGGTAGATGATTCATTCCCAAATGAACACTTATTTTCCTTACAAGTACAGGTACCCTAGTATGGAGATATTGCGAATTATTTGGTCACAGGGCATATTCCACCACACTTCTCTCAAAGAGAGAAGAGATAGTTGGTTCATAAATGTTTTCCATACTCCTAGGTATCTGGTTATCTATTTTATACTGGCCCCGACAACATCATGAGAAGGTGTATCAGGGAGGATGAGATCTTTGACATCATGAAGGCATGCCATGATGAACCATGTGGAGGTCATTTTACAACAAAAATAATAGCCTTTAAGATCCTCACAACTGGCTATTATTGGGCAACTTTGCATAAAGATTCAGTTAAATACACACGAAGTTGTGATAGGTGTCAAAGGATGGGAAGAACAACCAAGAGTGATGAAATTCCTTTACAACCTCAGTTGACATTGACACCTTTTGATAAATGGGGTTTAGATTTCATTGGACTGATCTCACTTACATCCAACAACAAGGAATACATCCTTGTTTGCATTGATTACTTGACAAAATGGGTGGAAGTAAAGGCCTTATAATTTGCAAGAGATGGCAATGTGGCTAAGTTCTTATATGAGGACATATTTACTAGGTATGGAGTATCTAGAGAGATAGTCATTGATCAAGGCCCACAATTTACTTCTAATCTAATCACTAAGCTGGTTGAAGAATACAAAATTAGACACAAGAAATCAACACCCTACCATCCACAGGCTAATGGTCAGGTGAAAGTTATTAACATGGAGATTGAAAGTATACTCACCAAGACAATGCAACTACATAGGAAAGATTGGGTTGCAAGGTTTCCTAAAGTAGCATGGGCTTACAGAAAAACATGGAAAACCACCATTGGATTCACCCCTTATGAGTTAGTTTATGGTAAGACAACAATTCTTCCTATTGAATTTGAATATAAAAAACTAAGGAAAGCAGTAGAACTAGAAATGGATTTAATAGAAGCTCAGAAGGACATGCTGCATACTTTAAATGGATTAGATGAGATAAGAATGGAAGAAATCCATCACACAGAGGTAGTTCAAAAACTAAGAATGAAGTGGCATGATCAGTACATCAAAAATAAGGAGTTCATTGTAGGGGATTGGGCATTTCTATATGATTCGCGATATAAGGACTTTAAAGGAAAATTTCAGTCCAAATGGTTGGGCCCCTATGAAATAAATTAAGTCTATCCAAATGGGGTGGTCCAGTTACACACCTTTGATGCAGTCCAATTTTCACTTCTTGTCAATGGCCATAGAATGAAGTTATATAAGAAACCATTGCAGAAGGATGATTTCATATTTTCCTTTTTTCAACAATATGGTGCTCATAGTGAACCAAACATAGAATCTGACACACAAAGTGATGATTTAGCAATACATGATATACCTAACACTTCGGGTGACCCTGAGATTGAGCTACACAACTTAGTCTCTGAGCTCACTCAACCTTAATTTTTCATTTTCTCTCACAAGCACACACTGCATGTTATAACAATGTTCATAATATCTTCAGAGGGACCTATTTTTCAAATATTCACAAGGGACCTGATGCCGTAGGGACTTGTAGCTTATTCTTGTCAATGTTCAGAATGAGCCCTGACATTGTAGGAACCCATAGCATCGATTGATAGCTGAAAATAAAATTCAAATTACTTGGCGCCATATTCACTGCAAGATCATGCACATTCAATTCCAAATATCCACATGTATTATCCATCTTTCATAATAAGTACCTGTGGCATAATTCTTTTATTGCCCGCTTGCATTTCAATTATTCGACCTATCAAATCGCCAACTCATATCCGTAATACTCGTCCCATCATTTTCACTTGGCACCCACTATTCATTACCTTGCAGTTAATATCTATCACATTGAATCAACAAACATATATATTTTTTTCAGTTTTCACGTGCGACAAATGGTTATTTCTTCAAGCCGGTACTTCAGGTACGCTACCATGATTATTCTAAGTTTTCTTTAAACTTTCATTATATTTTTCATATTACTCCATGCATGCGAAATATTGTATCACTAATTACCATCATTAAATTTAAACCTCCTCCAAATCATATACGTGAAGTGAGATCACTTCACCAATTAAGTTGGGGGGAGGGTACAACCTAGTTAGTGATTTCATTGGTCTTTTCGAATCTACCACCCAAATCAAATTTAATGAATACAATGACATGCAAAACCCTCTTAATCATGTTTTATTTTTGTTACCATTTCCGCTGCTATTTCCAAATTGCTAAACTTAAAAACCTGAGAACTTATTAGAACTTGAGCTTAGTTTAATAGTAGAGTTGAACTTAGAACTTGTCTATAAGATCAGATTAAGCTGCTATTGAGAAGGGAAAATTGCAGTTGGCATGGTAGTAAGGATATACGAGGAAACATGACGTGAAGGGATTTTGAAGGTGATAGAGAAGTTTGAAGGTGGTAGGAAAGATTGAGTGTGAATTTCTAAAGCTGAATTTAGTGCATTGAGTAGAGAAGTAAGGATGGAAGGAGATGTTATAAGAAGGGATCCAGTGATCACCAACAAATTCTAGAGGATGCGACAGTCCTACCCATTTTTACAAGGGTTGGTTGGATGACTTGACAAGAAGGTTTCTGGATACTCTTTAATATGATGAAGCCATGGAAAATGGATTGTTAGTAGACGCCTCTGAAACTACCATTGCACAAGTTACATGACTACCAAGAACCTGGGTGGAATTTCCAGCTCGAGTTGATGCAGTTGTAGCAGGGAATAATTTTTCATATGAGGAGAAGAGTTAGACTCCTCATCACAAGGTAAACAAAGACTTTCTCTCCCTTGGTTATGGGCAAGATGTGCCTCTTAAGTTGTCAAATATATCACCTGTGATGGTAGGCATAATATTTTGTACACAGTTCATTTCAAATTACTTAGTCATCTTAGGCATAATAGGTTAACACATGTACCAAAAATTTTGTACAATTTTTTGAAACAAATGGCCTCATAATACCAGAGAACAAAGTGATACCTCTTTATCATCACTGTTTAATTACCATGTTGATAAAAAGGAGTTTAAGAATTCAATACCAACATGTGCAGTGGGAAGATTTCAAGCAATGCATAGCCATTAATAGTTTGATGGATGCACCCGTAGTACCTGAGGATGCAAAACCCTAAAATGAGCCTCAAAATGATCCTGAAGAGGAAAACCCTCATGTCTCACCTATGGCCTCGCCTACCCATAGCCAAGGAAAGCATGAGGATCCCAAGGAACCAGAATCTAGGCCACCTACAATTGAGGAATTACCTTCTTCTTCAAAGTCACAAAAATTTAAGAGTCGGAGAGGTAGTGCATCGACCTCCTCTACACCCCCTAAACTAGAGGAAAGGGAGAATGCTCCAAAGAAAATGAGGGATACTCAAAATAAAAGAGAGGATGATACAAAGCAGAAGGAGAAAGTTTCAAAGTAGATAAAGAGTGTTAAAAAGGGAAAGAAGAAAATTGAAAAAGAAATACTCACACCCAGACGCTCTGGCAAATTGAGGAAACAAGGGGCCAAAAAGGATAATGTAGGGGAACCTAAAGAATGAAAGATGAGTAAAGAACAACCTCATGGAGAACATTATCAACAAAAACGACACCATGAAAATGTTATGATTGTAGAAACTGAATTTGAAATTGAAGGGAATGTTCCTGGTAATGTGAATATACTAGCAAGAAAGAGAAGGTATGTGGTGACAACTTTTGATTTTGAATTAGAAGATATATTTACTGCCAATAAATTTCAGACAAAGGATTATAAAGAAATAAATGAGTAGTTTGAAGATGAAAAGGAGGTTTACCTTGAAGAAATAGATGTAAGGAAAGAACTCCAAGAGGCACTGGACATGATTAAACACGTGCAGGAGTTAGTGCAAAATTATGAGTAGAAGGATAAGGAAAGAGAAACAAAAATGCAGGAGATGGAGGAGAAACTGCAGTTGTATGGTCATGGCACTAAGCTAGATTTGTTGGCATAGTTGGCTGTTACCAAGATAGGGGATAAAGAACTAGCAATGCCAATTGTGAATCTCCCTCCTCTCAAAACTCATGATTATCATAAAACCTTCTCGCTTAGCTACCAATTGTGGAAAGTGACTAATGAATTTGCATAGGAAAAGGAGAGGTGGAGGAAGGAAAAAGAAGAATATGTAAAGGAATTAGAGAAGAGAGATATGGAATTGAACAAATCAACAGTTAGGTTGGAGGAGATAGCAGATAAGGCTGCAAAAATTGTTAGATGTAGGTCTCCACTGAGAACTTATGCATTGTTTTTACAAGAAAGGTTTCTATGCTTTCAATTCAATAGATTAGTTAGGAAGCATTCAATTGGAATGAGTCAAACTTATGAGTTTCTTGAAATTTTTGCTGCTTCCACACTCGAAGAACAAGATTAGTTATGTGTAATTTATTTGCACAACTATGTAATACCTGATGAGACATAATGGAACCCTTCAATCTTTGTGGGAGATCTTCAGATTAGGGCACTTGCCTCTTACTATAGGAATGAAAAACTTAGAGGTGAGATCATTGAAGAGTATGAAGAAAAAGAGAAATCTATTGCACTTCCAATCAGAAGAGAGGCTAAGGATCCAAATGCAGTCATTGATGAATGACTGAAACTTTTTGCACATAAAGGAGTAGGTAAGAAAATCATGAAGCTCAGGGAGGTGGACTATGAAAGAATGAAGATGTTAGCTATAGGTATTGGACAACAGTGTTACAAGCATGTACATTATAGATGGAATAGTTTAACACTTGAATTGTAGAAGAAAGATCCACATTTTGTGTATATTTTTACTGCTATGCTTTAGAGGGCACACAAGTATATGGAAATTGGTGTCAATAGAGGATTTCATTGGGTACTACTCACCTTTCATTCACCCATCCTATATCTAGTTCCACATTGGATTGGGGAGAAGGGCGATGAATGTGAGAGAGCAGGAACTATTAGGATGAGGCAACTTTCAAAATATCAAGGTTTTTATTTGAGAGATTCAAAGAGTTAACATAGTTATGGACTCGAGACAAACTATTCTGTAGTGTAATCAAAATCCTTAGTGTTTTTCTTGGGGACAATAAAAAGGCTAGTTAGGGGGAGATGATAGGTCTAGATAATAGCTTATTTTTTGTTGTTTTTATGCATATTTTGAGATACTTTTAGATACACTTTCTAGACAATATTCCTACATTATACTATCCTTTTATATCCATTATGCAGACTCAAACCTTAAATATGATGATGGAATTATGGTTATAATATGTTAGTATTAAATGGTTTATATGAAGATATGTATGGAATGTTGATGGAATGCTATGATTTAATTATGATAGTTATCCTTGTGTACATGTTTTGCAAAATTAATTTGTTTGTAGCTAAAGAGGAACCATGGTGCAACAGTTGCGAGATGAACCCATAGAAAAAGGAATGATTAGACATCGAAACAAGGGAGCTCCAGGATAAGCTGAACATGATGGTTGTTGATTAAAGGCACTTGATGAAGGTTGAGTATTGTGTTATTATAACAAGTTAATAAACGCTGAAGAATAGGTCTCCTTTACTCATGGGATTTTGACAAGTTGTATGTTTACATGCAATTATATTTTGACAGAGTTCTAGTCCTATTTGGATTCCTTTTTCTTTTCAATTATAGGTTGAATAAATCAGTCTTAACTCTGTGCTCTAAATATCTGGGAGTGGAGTTAATAATTTTAGTTAAGTAGTTGTTTTGGATACGATTCCCTCAAGCTTGTTGTAAGAGAGGGGGACCAACCACTGCAAGACTCGAGGTCACGAAACGTCGAGAGCAATATGGCTGCCCTAAATTACCTCAGTTAAAGGGAATGTTAGGATAGGCGAGATGAGAATGATGAGGACTATGAAGTCCATCGACCACTCTGCAAACCTAAGAGTCGATAGGAGACTAGGCGAGTCAGTTTTAAGGGTCAACTCCGTGTCTCAAATAACTCTCTGTCAGAGGACATAAGTACAGTTCTAGGATGACAATGCAATGTGCTGGCATCTCTTAGGTGTGTTGGCATTCGTACATCCAAAAAACCAGGGAGACAAGGTTGGACCTCTCAAAAATGAACTATCAACCTAGTTAAGAGTTTCCAAAGGTGCAAAATAGCACTATGAAATACGAAACATAAAGACGAATGTGATGAAGCAAGTTTATTCCAGTGAGGGTGATGAAGACAATCTCACAAAATAGATTTTCTGCTAGCTCGCTCTAAGATATCTCCACCTACACACAAAAAAGAGGGAAAATGTTGGGGGGCTATTTAGGGGTATGCCTCATCCAGACCCCCGTTTTGGTGTTTCCACCTCCACGGACAACCAATTTTGCAACGATATAGAAATGATGCGATAAAGAAAGGAATACAAGCAAAGTACACAAAACACTTCAAAACAGTAATGTGCTAACTCAACCAAGTAATAGAGAAAATGAGTGAGGAGCTTACCACGTCCGCCCAAAGTGCTCAAGGCTAGTGGGGGAGAAAATGAGAGGAACTCAAGCCTCTGCTGCAATGGAGTTGTCCTATGCTTGCTCTATTGAAGTGATGGAGTGAAGAGATTGTTGTTATGGAGTGAAAAATATTGTTGTTATGCATGAAGATGAGTAAAATGAGTGGTGAAGAGATTGTGTAAGCTTCAAATAACTCTCAAATGGATCAAGGAATGAAGAATATGAAGGAAGGAGATGAAGAAATGACCATATTCGGGTCGGCCAACCGAAGGGAGGTGTTACAATTCGACTTCCAATAGGAAGTGTAACGTCTTTGTAGATTCCAGATAAAGGAATCTGCTAGGGACATAAGTGTGTCGCGTGGATGTTTGTGCGCCATGCGTGTGTCCCTGATAGAAATGCCTCCACCGACACTCAAAAAAGGCGCCAAGTGGGTGAAGAGCAACGGTTTATGTGGAATTAAGCCTCTGAGTTTGGTTTTCTAAAGTGGAGAGGGGTAAAAGGGGAAATTGCATTAAGGGTGCAAATTCGCTCCTATACATTTTTCCCCCACTTTAGCAAGCATGAATACTAATGAATGCTTCGGTAAAGTAGATCGAGGAAGTAGTAGGGTTAGAAAAGTATACCTAAATTGTTGAGGGAGCAAAGCACAGTCTGGAAAACTTGAAAGTGCAAGACAGACAAAGGACTTCATAGCTCCATAGGACTATAAAGTTGAAGAATGAAAGCACCTCGCAAGCCCATGAACCTACAAGGGAGGTATCCTTCAAAAAATCTCACATGAAGAACCAAGGAAAGCACCTTGCAAACTCGCAGACCTGCAAGGAAAGGTATCCCTCAAGAACTCTCACATGAGGGAGACCGAGAAAAGGGGACTTCGCAGAGTCAGGAACGATAACATGTTTACTCACAGATAGAACATGTCAGGAAGCAGCCGCGTAGGCCAGTGAACAGACAACCACTCAGATCATCACCAAGTTGGAAGACTTTTAAAGGGGTCCCTTAGGAACCCTTCAAAAGGAAGAGGGGTCCACTCAAGGGATGCATTGTTTGAAAAGAAAATTCTAGTTAGGCTACCCCCAAGCTAAACATGAGGATGTGAAGTAGGTCTAGTCAAGCTGCCCCTGAACTAGACACCAAGATGTAAAGGGTTTTCAAAGGGGTCCCTTGGGAACCTGATGCAAAAAGAAAGGGTCCACTCAAGGGACACACTGTTCAAAATTCAATGCCTTCTTTCTCGAATCAATTCATCATCAAGGAATCCTTTTGAAAGATGTTCACTTCATTAAGGAATTTGAAAGGAAGGATATGCCCCCAGACGAGGGGAAGACCAAAGGTGTTCCCACTTCAAAGGAAGGTTTCCAAGTCCTTTCTTTATGAACCCGTGATGAAGGAAACATGTTCCATTATGGTTTCAAGTCGAGAATGAAATTCTAGCAAAAAAGTGTGTGAAGGGTCTTTGAGGAAAGATTCATTGGAAACAAATGCATTTTCTAAAGACCAAGTAATGTAGAAGTGGCGTTGTCACACATAAGAGGGACAACTCAAGCAAAGAAGAGAGAAAGATAAAGAAAAAGGAAAGAGAACATGAATAAAGGGCATAGGGGGGTCTAGTTTCGCGGGGTTAGATTTTCCTTTATTTATGAATAGTAGGTAACCACGACGTAAGGGTGAAAGATCATCAATCCCCAACTAGATCCAGAAGAATGCACGAAAGGCAAAGTAAAAAATAAAAAAGTGGGTCAACATGGAAGGAAGCCTAAATGCTTCCAATGCTTTGCATCATCCCCAATTTATTGAAAGTCAATCACAAACATGGAAGAATGATGATACACATAGAAGAAGGTTTACAACACAAATGCCACGCCTGTATCCAAAGACCAAAAGGGGTGATGAGGGTCATCTAGACACACATAACACAATTATGGGGGAACACATCACGACACACAAACATCTAATCTAAATATCAAGAAGAGGGTCTCTCGCTAGCATTGGTCAACCAAGAGGTTGTCAGCTTCCCACTCTAGATCATCGTAGGGGAAGGATAACGAGCTTGCAATGGTGTAATGTTAAGGGGAGGAGCTTTTGACCCTCCCACAAAAAGGGCCAAGGAAGAAGGACCCGTGAGGTCTCTGTCACTCAACTCTTGTGGGTCCAAGGTCAACGATTTAGCGAAGATCACTGACAAGGTCGTAACTTCATCCACTAAGTTAAACATGCACTTAATAAAAGTGCCATGTTTTACCTCGACGGATGGAGGGGTTGGCACCTAAGGTTCATCGCTAGGCTCACTAAGAGATTTAGGAGTAGTGACGAACTTGGGAGAGGCTGGGACCGGTTCCGTCACTAGGATAGAACAAGTCAGCGCGAGACCACTTTTCGAAGAAGGTGGACTCCTCTTATGTCCTCCATTGCTGGAGGGACCACTCTCTACCTTTTTCTTCATTGGAGGACGTGAACTCCCCATGGATGAAGCAAGAAGGGTAGAGGGAGAAGAGGAAATAACCACCATAGATACAACTGAAGTGTTAATCATATCTATGAGTTTTGGGAAAGGTGAAACATCCAGAACATACGTTAGCAAAGGTGGCTCGACCGAAGGAGCGGTGAACACATGTACTTTACTAGGCACATGTGCACTCGCAATGGAAGCTGGAAGCGATACAAGTTGGTTTGGATAGAAATAGAAGGGAAGAGAGAGGAGGACATGACAGGAGGTCCTAATATAGGAGCAGTCATCTCCTCTTCTTTCTTTTGTAAGTCGACTTGCTTAGCCAGAAGATCCTTTCGCCAGTGCTTGTGCTCACGTGCAAGGCGGTTTCAGTGACTCTTCGAACTAGAAGCCAGAGGTTGCGAAGGAACAAAAGGCTCCTACTCAACCATAGGAGTGTCGTCCATAGCTATTTCTAGTAGAGGGAAAAACTATTGGATGGGAGAAGGAGGATCAAGTTCAGAAACAACAAGGGGAATCGACTCCAACACCTTAGCAGCAGGCCTTTTCCCGTTCACTGCTTTAGGAGTAGGGGCGGTAGGAGGGCGTGGGGGCCAGGACATAGAGGACTCTCCTCAGGGGGATTTCTGTGTACCATACTGAATGGGCCTAGGCTATGTGGGTAAGATAGGAAGCTCAAGCACAGGACACTTAGCCTTTCGCCAAGCGGGCACCATGGGATTCTCTCGCAGATGTGAGACAAAAGCAGATGGTACCACAATAGAGTGAGATGAAGAATCAGGTTGAACAATGAAATAGGAATAAGGAGGATCTTGGGACTACTTCTCTTCTACGTGCCTTGGCGGCATCACTGTCAGATTTCAGGTAAGCCCTATGCGAAACATCATAAGGTGAAGGAGGGTATCTCACTTTCGACCTAGAATGTCCTTACTTGTAATTTTGATATGTGTGATATAGGAGATCCTTCCTGGGTGGGAGAGGACCATTAGGTGCAAGCCAAAATTTATCTAAGGTATAGCTGCCATGTGGAACCGATGATCTATATCCAGTGTCATGAACAACTTGTACCGAACCCCCATGAATGAATTTCAAAAACTTGTGCATCATCAAGGGAACTACATTCATAGCTACCAGCCAGGGGTTGCCTAGCTTCACTCTAAAAAGTTCAGACCCCTGGATGATGTCAAACTTAAGATTCAAGGATTTAGGTCCAACAAGGACCGATAGGACAATACTCTCTATAGGAGGTACAAAAACTCCGTTGTGTGTGCAGATGGTACTTTCAAGAGCATCATATCCATCCTTATGCAGGAAGTTGATTAACATGATCTCCTCGGTTATGATATTCACCTGAGATGTCAGATCAATGAGGAAACCTGCTATAGTATTCCCATTTATCCTTGCAGGAATGTAAAAAGGATATGGTTCCCTATTAAAGCCCATCGGCAGGTCTTGTGAAGTGAAGGTTATACTAGTACCACTACTCATAGACTATACAGAGGGAATAGGTTGATTTAAGAAAGATTCCATCACACACACTAAATAGTACTTTCATAGAGACTCCTAAAGTTTATGGGATAAGATAGTGACCCAATCAAGGTTTTGTTATGCAATACTTTCGAGACCTTTCGACTACGCCTATTAGAGGTCATAGGTTGGGTTGCAAGGTGAGAGCCTCACAAAACTCACACCTACAACGCTCCTAGGACACGAGGAAAGGGAATTTCATTATTGCAAAATAGAACCAAAATGGTTCACTTTGGGTTCACCAAAGATGTAAGAGAGGGGGACCAACCACTGCAAGACCCCAGGTCACGAAAGGCCGAGAGCAGTATGGCTACCTTAACTTACCTCAATTAAAGGGAATGTTAGGATAGGCGGGATGAGAATGATGAGGACTATGATGTTGGAAAATGTGCCTCAACTTGCTGGCTTGAACCTATGGTAAAGACTTGGCGAACTTCCCTTGTGTGTTCATGGATTTACCTCCATACCGCTAGGTGTCTGTGGAAGAGGCATGGTAGTGCAGTTTATCGCTACACTACGAAGGCCTCTTGACTACCTGGCGGTAGCACGGTAGCACCGCCATACCGCGGGTGTTTGGAAGCTTGGGTGTGGTGGCGCGATGTCACGTGGCGTGATCTCATTCGTTGATTCTACATCGTTGTTGTAAATAAACAATTATTGGTCGAAAGCTTTATTCTTTGACAATGATATATTTGAATTTAATGTATGATCTAATTCGGGGTTGACAGAGTCCAGATTTGGTAATTCTCTGTAACTGAATTAAATGCTGGGGTGGCCTGATGTGTGTTGTAGGGCGGTTTGTTTAGAGATAAAGAAAGCTTGTCGATGAAGCTGTAATTAATTTCACCCTAATAGTTGTTGGTTGTATGGTGAAAAAGGAGGCATAGAGACTAAGGGGATGGTGTGTGAGTAAATTCATTGTATGCTGAAGAAGCATTGTAACAGTGAATGTATAAAATAAAAGTCTGTTGTTGTGAGCTAACATTGGAGAGTGAAGTCTGTAACTCTGTATGCAACTGTTTACTATAATACAAAGTGATTTTACTTGGTGTGGTGGGGTTTTTCTCCTGTAAGGGTTTTCCCATGTATATCTGGTGTTATCTTTGTGTGTGCGTGTGTTTTTTTTTCCTGTTATACTGTAAATGTGCATCTCACATTGAAGAAAAAATTTTAAATGAAGGTTTTTTGCACTTTTCTTTTGAGGATCTTGCATTAGGAAAGCGTATTCCGCAACTGTTTCTTTTTCCTTTCAAGTGATATCAAAACCTAGCCAGTTGTGTTATCCTTGTGAGTAGGGCTGGTTTTTTGTGCTAATCCTATTTCAGTGGGAGTCTTGCAAAGGGAGAACCAATTACTATGTCTATGGTTTGAGATGGCGAGTACATTAGGTAGAGTAGAAATTGAAAAATTCAATGGAAAATTTTTTGAGTTGTGGAAACTCATAATGGAAGACTTGTTGGTGGATAGAGACCTCTAGGTTGTCGTGTCTGGAACTATGCCATAGGGTATGAAACAAGAAGATTGGGACCTCGCAGATAGAAAATCTAGAGGTTTGATAAGACTTTGTCTGGCCGATTCTGTACTCTTGAACGTCCATGAGGAGAGGACTGCAACTTCATTATGGAAGAAACTTGGTGACATTTATCACGGAAAGTCTCTAGTGAATAATTCATTCCCGAGGAAGAAGTTGTACTCCTTAAAAATGGAAGAAGGTGCATCTATAGCAGACCATCTGAATTTATTTAATATGATTGCTGCATAGTTGGCATCTGTGGGTGTGAAGATAGAGGAGGAGGATCGTTGCATGCTTCTGTTATGTTCCCTACTTGACACTTGGGACCATCTAGTAAAGGCTATTGGAAGTACAACAACTACTTTCAAGATGGAAGACGTGGTTGCCTCACTACTGTCAGAAGAAATGCAAAGGAAGTCTACTGAGATGGCCAAGGATGCTCTTGTTGTTCGAGGTAGATTGAAGGAGAAAGAAAAGATGAAGGACAAGAAGTCTAAATCCAAATTTGAAGGGAGATCAAAGTCTCTTGGTAAAAAGTCCAAGGTGAAATGCTGGAATTGTGGGCAGCCTGGCCATATCCGAAAGGATTGTAAGGAGAAGAAGAAGAATAATAATAACTCTTCGAACAATGCCTCTTCTCAAAGTGATGCAGATGCCTTCATTGCATCCTTGGTGACTCAGGCATCAGATAATGTTTGGTTGATTGACTCAAGTGCATCTTTCCACATGACGTCTAACAAAGAGTGGTTCACTAAGTACAAAATGCATGATGGTGGAAAGTTGTACCTGGCAAGTGATTCAACTCTGAAGATTGTTGGCCATGGAAGAGTCAAAATTCAATTCCCTAACGGAAAAATCAAAGGGATTGGTAATGTACTACACATACCAGGTTTGGCTCGTAACTTACTTTATGTTAGTAAACTAAATGATGCTGGTGTGGAAGTTTCTTTCTCGAGTAAAGGATGTAAGATGACTAGAGGCGCAATGGTGTTGGCTAAGGGTGTATGAACTGGCACTCTGTACAAGCTAGATGCACATCCTATTCAATGTAACAACGTCTCTGTAAAGTCAAGCAAATATGCTTGTATAGAGAAGGAGGATGAAGCTCTTCTGGGTGCAAATTCCTTGGAGGTAAAACTCCCAACAAAGAATACCATGTTGTGGAATCATAGAATCGGTCACATAGGTGAGAAAGGTTTAAAAACCTTGAAAAATAAAAATCTTGTTGAAGGGCTTGTTGACTGCAACCTTGAGTTTGATTTTTGTGAACATTGCATTTGTGGAAAGAAACATCGTGTTTCATTTTATTCAAGTCCTCATAAATCTTCTGGTGTATTGGATTATGTTCATTCTGATGTATTTGGTCCAGTAAATGTTCCTTCGTTCGAAGTCTAGATATTATGTTTCCTTAATTAATGATTATTCGAGAAAGGAATTTGTATACTTTCTTAAGAGTAAATCAAAAGTGTTCAGTCATTTTAAAGAATTTAAAAATTTGGTAGAAAATCAGATTGGAAAGAGAATTAAATGCTTGAGGATAGATAATGGCGGTGAGTTTTGTTCTGCAGATTTTGAAAGGTACTGCAAAGACCATGGGATTAAAAGGCATAAAACTATGCCTTATACTACACAACAGAATGGGGTTGCTGAAAGGTTAAATAGGACACTAATGGAAAGAGCGAGAAGTATGTTGAGCAGTATTGGTCTAGAGCAGAAATTCTAGGCTGAGGTTGTGGCTACAATATGTTACCTAGTAAATCATTCACCTTGTTCAACTCTTGTTGACAAAACACCTTTGGGAGCATGGTCTGGTAAGAAGCCCTCTTTGAGACACATTCATATCTTTGGCTATGAGACATATGCATATGTGCCGAATGAAAAGAGATCTAAGTTGGAGAACAAGGTTGTTAAATGTATCTTCATCGACTATGGCATTGGTGTGAAAGGATACAAACTTTGGAATCCTGATACTGAGAAGGTTCTGTACAAAAGAAGTGTAATATTTCATGACCTGAAGTCTTCAACAAATAATCCAGAGTTAGAGACAGATCAAAGGGAAAAGAAGGATGATGTAGTTGAGATTCCTCAAACTCTGAAAAAGGAGGAATTACATGGTGTACCTGAAACTAAGGAGAGTTCTAGCAGCTCTGAGAGTTATGAGGAAGAAGAACCACAACCTTAGCCTCAACAAGTGAGGAGGTCTACACGTGAAAGGCATCAACCTGATAGGTATGGTTTCTCTATGTTGGATTTGAACTGTGCCTATGCTTTGATTACTAGCATTGATGAGCCTAGGACTATGAAAGAATCGATTAATATGTCTGATTCAAATTCTTGGTTGGAAGCTATGAATGAAGAAATGGAATCATTGAAGAAAAATGAGACCTGGGGTTTGGTACCTTTTCCTAAAGGGAAAAAGCCTATTGGCTGTAAATGGGTATTTAAGAAGAAGACTGGTCTATATGGTAGTGCTGAAAAGTATAAAGTGAGATTAGTTGCAAAGGTGATTTTCCCGGGTAGAGGGAATTGATTATGGAGAAATATTTTCCCCTGTAGCTAAGCTGACATCTATCAGATTTCTTTTGTCACTAGTAGCCGTGTATGAATTAGAGATCGAGCAGATGGATGTGAAGACAATGTTTCTCCATGGAGAGTTGGAAGAAGAAATTTACATGTCCCAGCCTGAGCACTTCATTGAAAAAGCTAAAGAAAGTCTAGTCTGCAAGCTAAAGAAATCTTTGTATGGTTTGAAACAATCGCCTAGAATGTGGTACCAAAAGTTTGAAACCTTTGTGTTGTCAATGGGATTTGTGAGATCAAAATCTAATCATTGTATGTATTACAAATATGAGAATGATCATGTGCTTATTATTACCCTGTACGTGGATGATATGTTGTTCATAGGAAATAGTAAAACTATGATTTATGATCTTAAGTCTCAACTGTCTGCAAAGTTCGAAATGAAAGATCTGGGTGCAACAAGGCATATTCTGGGGATGGAAATAAATAGGGAAAGAAAGAGTAGAAAGCTTTGGGTTAGCCAGAGTAAGTACATTAACATTGTTCTAGAGATATTTGGTATGAATGATTGCAAGAAACTAGTTGTTCCAGTTTTGTAGGGAACGAAGCTATCTGTTGAAGATTGACTAAAATATTCCACTAAGATGGAGGACATGACCAGGGTGCCTTATGCAAGTGAAATTGGTAGTTTAATGTATGCAATGGTCTGTACAAGGCTAGGCATTGCCCAAGGAGTGGGAGTACTTAGCCGATTTATGGAAAATCCAGGAAGGACACATTGGGATGTTGTGAAAAGAGTGTTTAGATATTTGAGGGGTACTTCACAATGTGCTTTGTGTTACCATGGAAATTTGGTTGGATCACAGAGGATTCTTAGAATTTGTGGATATGTGGATTCTAATTGGGCAGGAGACATTGACAGCAAAAGGTCCACCAGTGGATATACTTTCATGTTGAATGGTGGTGCGATTAGTTGGATGAGAAAGCGATAGGTTGTAGTCACTTTGTCCACTACAGAGGCAAAATACATGATCGCAACACACACCTGCAAAGAAGTTGTTTGGCTCAGTCGTTTGTGTTATGATATTGGTTTTGATGTAGCACATATTATTATTTGCTGTGACAGTCAAAGTGCCATTTGTTTGGAAAAAAATCCAACTTTCCATACCAGGATGAAACATATCAGTGTGTAATATCACTTTGTTAGAGATATGGTGGAGGATGGAAAGATCTGCTTAGAAAAGGTGGATACTCTGAAGAATGTTGTTGATGCATTGACAAAGCCAGTAAGCATGGGAAAATTTAGATGGTGTGAAAGTTTGATGGGCCTTGGGGCATATGATCTTCAGTAAATTTGAAGTCTGGAGGAAGGCAGTAAGTCTTCATCAAGTGGGAGCTTGTTGGAAAATGTGCCTCAACTTGCTAGTTTGAACCTCTGTTAAAGACTTGACGAACTTCCCTTGTGTGTTCATGGATTTACCTCCATACCGCTAGGTGTTTGTGGAAGAGGCACGGTAGTGTGGTTTACCACTATACCGTGAAGGTCTCTTGACTGCCTAGTGGTAGTGCGGTGGCACTGCCATACCGCGGGTGTCTAGAAGCTCGGGTGCGGTGGCGCAGTGTATACCGCCACATCGTGAGGGCTTCACACCTATCGTGTGGTAACATGGTATACTGCCTTACCTTAGGGGTATGATGAACGACAAGCGATAGCGTGGTAGAAGGAGCTCGGGGCATAGTTGATCGGTCTATTTTGATAGTCAAAGTGGTGGACAAATGGTGTGACGTCACGTGGCACAATCTCATTTGTTGATTCTACATTACTATTGTAAATCAACAATTATTGGCCGAAAGATTTATTATTTAACAATGATATATTTTCATTTAATGTATGATTCGATTCAGGGTTGAAAGAGTCCAGATTTGGTAATTCTTTGTAACTGAATTAAATGCTGGGGCGACCCGATGCGTATTGCAGGGCGGTTTGTTCAGAGATAGAGAAAGCTTGTCGGTGAAGCTGTAATTAATTTCACCCTTATTGTTGTTGGTTGTATGGTGAAAAAGGAGGCATAGAGACTAAGGGGATGGTGTGTGAGTAAATTCATTATATGTTGAAGAAACATTGTAACAGTGAATGTATAAAACAAAAATTTGCTGCTATGAGCTAACATCGGAGAGTGAAGTATGTAACTGTTTACTGTAATACAAAGTGATTCTACTTGGCGTGGTGGGTTTTTTCTCCTGTAAGGGTTTTACCATGTATATCTGGTGTTATCTGTGTGTGTGTGTTTTATTTCTATTTTTCATTTTATACTGTAAATGTGCATCTCAAACACAAGCAAAATTGTTAAATGAAGGTTTTTTGCACTTCTCTTATGAGGATCTTGCATTAGGAAAGTGTATTCCGCAACTGTTGCTTTTTCCTTTCATATGAAGTCCCTCGACCACTCTGCAAACTTGAGAGTCAATAGGAGACTATGCGAGTCAATTTTTAGGGTCAACTGTATGTCTCAAATAGCTCTCTACTAGAGGATAGAAGTGTAGTTCTGGGATGACAATGTGGCACATTGGTGTCTCTCAGGTGCGTTGGCATCCGTACGGCCAGAAAACCAGGGAGACAAGGTTGGACCTCTCAAAAACAAACTATCAACCTAGTTAAGAGTTTCTAAAGGTGCAAAATAGCACTATGAAATATGAAACATAAAGATGAATGTTATGAAGCAAGTATATTACCGCGAGGGTGACAAAGACAATCTCGCACAATAGATTTTCCACCAACTTGCTCTAAGATATCTCCACCTACACATAAAAAAGAGGGAAAATGTTGGAGGGCTGTTTAGGGGTCTGCCTTAGTTAGACCCCTATTTTGGTGTTTCCACCTCCATGAACAACCAAGTTTGCAATGATATAGAAATGATGCGATAAAGAAAGGAATACAAGGAAAGTACACAAAACACTTCAAAACAGTAATGTGTTAACTCACCAAGTAATAGAGAAGATGAGTGGGGAGCTTACCACCTCTGCCCAAAGCGCTCAAGGATAGTGGGGCAGAAAATGATAGGAAATCAAGCCTCTGTTGCAATGGAGTTGTCCTACACTTTCTCTATTGAAGTGATGGAGTGAAGAGATTGTTGTTATGGAGTGCAAAATGTTGTTGTAATGCTTGAAGATGAGTAAAATGAGTGGTGAAGAGATTGTGTAAGCTTTAAATAACTCTCAAATGGATCAAGGAATGAAGAATATGAAGGAAGGAGATGAAGAAATGACCATATTCAGGTCGTCCAGCCAAAGGGAGGCATTACAATTCGACTTCCAATAGGAAGTGTAACATCTTTGTAGACTCCAACCACAAGAATCTGCCAGGGATGTAAGTGCACTGTGCGGACGTTTGTGCGCCACACAAGTGTCCCCGACAGAAACGCCTCCACCGATACTCAAAATGGGTGCCAAGTGGGTGAAGAGCAATGGGCTTATGTGGAATTAAGCCTCTGAGTTTGGTTTTCTAAAGTGGAGAGGGGTAAAAGGGGAAATTGCATTAGGGGTGCAAATTCGCTCCTATACACTTGTATATAGCTATTGGTTGAATCTGTGGGATAGTTAAGTTGGTTTTCAATTTTATGCTATCAATAAATTTTAGTTTTCAAGACATGAAATATTCAAAACGATTAAATATAATCTGTAAAAGATCTTGTTTAATCTTCATGAATATGCAATGAATGGAGTTAATCTTATGGAATGCATAGAATATATTAGCTAGATTTGGGTTTAGTTAAAGTGGGAATAGTTAATTGAGAAGGCCACTCAAGGTATTGTTATTCACTTCATGTTTCGGTTATTTATTCCTTTTTAATAGCTATTATTAGTTTCTCATTGTTTTGTGAATCATATGCAAGCTAATTATAAATTCATATCTTGCTTATTGTTAATGAATTCTTATGAATATGCATGTAATGGTTAATCAGTAGTAATCTAGAGGATAGTTTAGTTAGGTCATTAGTTTTTATCAGTTTTGAATTATTACAACATCATTTCATTAGTAACAGTTCAATTATAGTCTAAGTTGTAGGTACCCATAGCCACTAGTTCTAGTTATGTCTTTCACTGCTTTACAATTCTTTGAGCTTTTCAGCAAGTAGAATAACCTAAGTAGGGTAGCTTAAGTAGCTTTGGGTCCTTGAAGGCATATATAATGTTGCACCATAATAAGCTTACAAGATTTGGGTCGACAATTTAATGTACTCTTGAGAAATATTGAGTGGTCTGTTCAGTTAATTAAATCTCTGAATTGTGTAGGATCTACCAAGTTTACAATACATTCGCTTAGACTCTACAAGCTTAACTTTTATTTATGGTTTGAGAGATACTACCTTTATTGCTTGCCTCCACTACTCACTTATAACAATTTATTCATGGTTTGATGTTTACTTGTGTCACCTTGCTCCCCTTTCATAACCCACAAAAACAATGAAAGAAAACATGTTATGAAAATAAAACCTACCCTATAAGAATAAATGAAGCAAAAAAAAGTCACTTTTACTTGTGATGATGAAGAGGAAAAATAGGGAAAGTCAAATAATGATAAAATCACACAAATGAACAATCGATAAAGAGCTAGTAACAAGGAGATAATGGAGTAGGCTCCCTAGAGGATCTATGAGCCAAAGTCTGCCTTGAGGCCTTTGAGAGACTTCTAAATTTTTAGATTAGAATTTTTTGCTTCATGGTGCCTATTGCACTTGGACACTTTATTTAGCACCTATTTACAATACAATAGGCACATTTTTATTTTTAGCTTCCCTTCATGGTGCCTATTGTACTTGGACGCTTTATTTAGCACCTATTTACAATGATAAATAGAATTGGCTTTGGACTATATATAGCTGATAGTTGATGTCTTTATTACCACTTTCTCCCTTGTGCACATAGATGCTCTTTTTAATTCATGTTTATTTATTAACATATATTTTTTCTTATACATCTATATTGCTATGTAATGAATAAATTACAAAATAGAAGAATAAGAGGAAATATACTATAAATACTTGATAATAACCGAGAATAACAAGCCACTTTGAGGGGGGAAACCTCCAAATATGTCCAATGAGAGCACAATTTGCAATATGATGATGAAATGACTCACTACCTCCTATGCATACCTTATTTATGCCTAGGATATCAACCAAGACCCTATATAAGCCTTAGGTTGACCTAATCAACTAAAGAACAATAATGCTAATATGACTTAATTAAGAGTTAAGACAGCCACAAGCCATCTATTCATAACCTTATGTACACTAGTATTAAGGGTGTAGCATGCTATGCTCATGCTCTTTTTGTAAATTTTTGTTATGTATGCAAAGTGAACTCAATATGTATGGATGTATCAGATATATATCTATGAAATGCAATATACTTATATGCTCTTTTATTTTTCATAAATTCCATTATGCTATGACATGATTTATTGCGTTGTACAAAAAAGGCTAAAAGATCGATCCTTGTCTAGAACGACTACTTAGATTATCTTTTGATGTAGAAAGTTAATGAATTTTATTGGTGCCCTCTATATTTAGACAAAAATATGGCCAACATGTTGAGGCTAGGGTGAAGGAAAATATCCTAAACAAGAATGTCCTTAAAAATGAGCTAAATTCTCATATTTACTTAATTTGTGTGTGCTTCTTATTTCTCCATGTTTTAAATGTCACCCTCATAGGTTCGATTGTGGGGGGTCTCCACACAAGAGTACAAAATCTGTATTTTTTTGTATTTTCTTATGTTGTTTTGAACCCTTGACCTAAAGATTAAGCTAGGTGGGTGAGTTCAAAGTTCTGTCTCACTTTTATAAAGGAAATAACCAACATTGATCTAACTTAATTTTATCTTGAATCACTAAAAAGTGACATATGTTTTGAATTTTGAAATGATGTAAACTAATGAAATGTAGATTTATCTATTTATTTTGCGTTAATATTAATTGAATAAAAAAATATTTGAATGCATTTTTTGTAAAATTGACACTATAATTTAGTTATAAAATACTGAAAAAATGAGGTTAAGTTGGGACATGACTTTTCATATAGTAATTTTTTTCCTTCATTTTTTTTGTATTTATGATTTGAAATTTCAATGCATCTATTAACTTTTTTTTTCCATTTTGATAAATATTTTTCTAAAAAATAAATCTTTTAATTTGTATATATATTAAAAAACAACTATTTCAATGGAACATTACTTTTTTTATTAACTATTTATTCTATATGCTTGACTGCAATGCATGAAGATATTGATGAAGATATTTTGGTTTTGCTTTGTAACTTCTCTACTATTTGCAAATGACTAATCATGGTGGGTTTGCCATTTTTATTATACCAATAGCTAGAATAGCTCTCCTTTAAATTAGGATGATTGTTATAGGTGAATGTGCCAAGCATTGCTAGTAGAGTTGTATTAGATTTCATGTTTCAGGAAATCTAGAATTTGTAGTTGTGTGTTGTGCATATGGATAACGGGACATGTTTTGTAAATATATTATAAGATTCAATTAATTAATAGAAGGATACTTCAATAGAGTTATTTGAATAGTATTCTTTTTGTCACAAAATTTATCATTTTGTGATGATCGATATTGGCTTGATAGATATGGATGTAGGCTTTCAAGATTATTCATAATTGAAATAATGTAGAGAGTGGACAAGGTTGTGTAGAGTTACTTTTTTTTCTTTGGATAAAAAGTAGTAGCAGTTGGATTTTTTACATAAAAGTGGTTTATTAAAGTAGGAAGCATAAATTGGCAAGATATCTTTTGGAACGGATAAAAATTTGGTATATGTAGTATTTATATACAAAGCAAATAGATGAGTATTTCAAAATCATAATTAATTAGATCATAATAAAAATTGCACATAAAACCTAAGGTACACAAATAGACAAATGCACAAAAATATACATAGATACATAGATAGATAGATAGAAATGCTAATATATGACATAACAATAAATTATGGATAAACATAAATATATTTTTAATTGTAGAAATGTCATTAATACTATAAAAATAAATTTGAGATGACCAAGACAAAAATTAAATATTGAAACACAAGTGAAATCTATAGCTAAGAGATTCAACCATTCAAATAGTTACGAGTGAGCAAAGCTCAACAAAGTTGTCCTATCTCAAAATTCTAATGAAGAACGTTTTACTGTTGAGAAGAAAAAGCTTACATAACTGATGTTTGTCGAGGGTTATTTGGAAAAAGGATTATGACAATATACAAAATCCCCTAAGACATATTGCTTTGTTATGAATGAGATATTTGAGTAAAAAAAACCAATTTTGGAAAGGCATTTATGAAATGAACAATCTTATGCAATTCAACATTTTTCTAGCAAGCAAATCTCTAATGAGGTACACAACTAAATTGAGTTTATTTTCAAACTAACAAAGTATTGTTTAAAACTCTTATTCTATAACATAATAGTGTAACAAAAAACAAAATAGTTCGAATGATAATCTATAATTATTGAAACATTTTAATATTTTTTTTAATATATTATACATTAAAATAGTAAAGGATGTGTAAAATGCTAGATAGAGGAGAATGTTATTGCAAAAAAGTATAGGTAGATTGTTTTCTTGTCCCTTGAGCAAGTTTTAATCTGGTTATAGATCTAGAACGGTGTTGTTCTGGTTCAATTTAAAGTTGCCAAGAACTTGAAACTATCATAGAGCAAGGACTATTTTAGATTTATGCTTCAAGTATTCTTTGTACATTGTTTGGAAGACCTGTGGAAGCAATTTCTCAACCATATCTTTTTGCAAAGAACAATGCACATTTTTGTTATTTTTTGTTGTTATAATACATTTAACACAGTGACTATAGTCATATGCAATTTCCTTGTTGCAATTGGTGTAGTGAGTCGTACTATCTCCAGTGATGGAATTGTTGACCTCTTGACATTGCTTGGTTAGTTTAGAATTGATGTCAAAATGGTAGGAATCTTCATGCATATTTGTAGGGTATAAGATATTATTGCCTTGGTGGGCATTGCTACCAAGTTTGGGTTCTTTGCCTTGGTACATTTATGAAAGGCATGATACATCATTGGTTTGATTTTTGGTGACTATGAATTAGCATTGTTAAATTATTCATACAAGATTAATTCATGAGACCTTGACTTAACATTTGGTGCACTTGAGGTTTAGACTGAAATAAAGCATTGGTCATTATGATGTTTTATTAAATTCATGCAAAATAAGAAAAGTTATGATGAAGAATTTTGACATAATAGTTTGTTATCATTTGCCCTAAAATTTAGAAATTTTGTAAAACATAAGGCAATGATTGAAGGATGAGTTAGGGCTTGAAGGAGATATGGAGAATGGTGGTTTGGCGGTTGGTAAATGTAGGAAATGGTTTCAAAGACTTCCAAGCAGTTGTTTTTTAGCATTTACAAGATGATGTTGACTTCATCTCTTGCAAGGTTGAAATGCTTTCAAATTGGTAATGTTTATTGTGCAAACCCTAGTCAGTTGCATGGCTGAAAGTTGTATTGTGTATGAATTCGATATGAGTTTTGATATAATTTTTCTTCTGTGCATTACCTTAGCATATGTCAAGTTTCAAAAAGGTTTTGTGTTTTTGTTATGGCTATGTGAGGTCAAGTTACGTTTTCTCATGGTCTTAGTCGACTTGTTGTTGCATTGTATATGAGTTTATTGAAAAAAAATTTACATTGTATCGACCTTGTATTTCATGCCATGAGGGTTTATCTATGCATTCATATATGGTTTTATTGTCTTGGTTTATTCATTACCCATTACTAGGGAATACCATGAAAGTATTGGGTTCCATGCGGTGTTGTCTAGGGCATGGTTTTTGTCACAAACATGTTGCAGTTTACAAGCCATAAATCAAAGTTATGTGTTGCATTTAGTGTTTACTAGGGCATGACCCTTGTCACATATACACTGTTGTTTATGAGGTTTCAAGGATTTCTTGTTGCATTTATGCAGGGCAGTTTGTTTAGGTTACATACCCCAGTTTATACACAATGTCAACCATGTTTAAGTGTGATTTTCATATGTTACAATGTACAATACTTATTTTATTAGCACCAATTTAAGTAACTAGAAATGCTACTCCACAGTTATCTTTGAAAACAATTATGGAAGATTATGTTGGTTGTTATATGAGAGGCAGTTTTTGGTGAGGGAAAATGTGTCTTAAATGATATATAAAGTGACATTGTCACTTGAAATTGGTTTGATGCATTACATAGTGATATCATACTCTGATAAGAGTAATTATTGTTGCAGAATACTAAAATATGTTTTGTTAAAGCTGTATGTAAAAATAGTGAAAGATAAATTGATTTGTTTTATGTTTTATAGGTTCCAGTCTCAATGAACCTTTAGGACTTGAAATGTATTAGTTCTGAGAGTTGTAATGTATTGCAGTGAAACATAGAAACCCTCTATTTTTTTATTCTTTCAATATTTATAAAATGTTGTAAGGTCAGGTCAGTGAGACAAAGATGACCTTTTTGCCAATGAGGTTGCATTTTGCTAGTGAGGAATATTTTTTGTTGCTAGTGAGGCAGTTATGTTTTCCAATGAGGCATTTTGTGTAGCTAGTGAGGAACAAAAAGAGGCTAGTGAGGCTCTGTAATCAGTGGGATTTTATTAAGCTAGTGAGGCATTTTCCCAAGTTTTTTTTATCCATATGAGGGTTTTCCACTCATGAAAAATACTGTGTTATGATTCTTTTGTGGTCCATGTGATAATTATATTTCATGCAATTTGGTCTTGCTGCTTTCTTTATCTACTTTGCAGCATTTGAGTTTTCCTGTTGTTTAAAGATCTTCTATTGGCTATCACATTTGGTTACATTCTTGAGATTGAACATTCAACTATGATGAAGAGATTATGTGTTTTGAAAAACTATTGAATTGAAATTGATTATTGAAACATTGACTCACCCCCCTCTTAGTGTTTCTCGTACTCCAACAAGTGGTATCAGAGCCAGATCCCTACACAAAGTTTAACCAACTTAAGGGTTCTTGGTAGCGGAGTACTCATTATGGAAAAAAGTAAAAGAAACAGAGAAAAAAGAAATACCTAGCAAAATGATGAACAACAAACACCATTTAAAGCTAGTACAAAAGATGATCTTGTAGTGAAGAGTGTAGACAAAGAAGGAGATCACTTAGTGAGTGATTTTGAACAAGAGTGTGTTGAAGATGATTGTGAAAATTATTTTGAATGTGAACTTATTTATGCCCTTAATGAGATTGAGAAACTCAAAAAGGAGAATCGGATCTAAAGTTACAACTGACAGAGTCTAGAAAAGTTGAAGAAGCAACTTGCATGAAGCTACAAACCAAAGTAGAAGATTGTCAAAAGATAGAGGTTGAAGTGTGGTCTCTAAGAACACAACTAGAGGAAAATTATCTGTTAAAGGAACATACTGTAAGAGATGAGTTGATTGTTAATATGAAATTAGGGATTGAAAAAATTAAGAGGATGGCAAATATGATAAGGTTTGATTTGGAAGTCAAAATAGTTGAATGCCAAAAGCTTCAAGGAGAAATAGTATCTCTAAGGAAAGATCTTAAGAATGTTAGAAAACAGTTAGAAAAGAATAAAAAAATTGATGAGAGAACTAGCAAGTTGAATGAGATGTTAAGTAAGCATAAACGTCACAAGGACGTTACTGGTTTGGGCTTTGTAGAAGGACAAAGTTCTGGAGTCAGAAATACACTAAGAATGAAGATAGATCTAAATTGTCATTCTGCTACCCCTGAGATTGTTGATAGTAGACAGTTCAAGGATATCAATAGAGGAAGAAGTAGAGCCAACTGGTTCACATGATCTCCACCTACTTGGCAAGATCAATCAGTGAGGTACAGTTATTCATTTCCTAGTTATTGTTATCTATGTAATGGTTATGGGCATAAAGCAAGCTATTGTAGAAGAAGGTCTATAAGGATTCAATATGCATTCTCTAGGAATATGAATATAATATGTTATAAATGTCATAACCATGGTCATGTTGCAAAGCACTGTAGAAATAGGTTTGTGAAACCAGAGAAGAAATTTTGGAGAAGGAAACATCCCAAGAAGACAAGCATTCAGAAGGTTTGGAGAAGAAAGAAAAACTAGGAGAAGGATGAGTCTAAGCTTGTGCATAATACACAAGTGACATATGTAAGTGCATAAATATTAGCTTGAGTTGATGGGGAGATTATTTTAGAGGTCTTATTCAAACCCCTCAGATAACAATAAAGAGGTTGTGTCTCTACAGTAAATTGGTGTTTTTTTTGGTTCAAAAGTTGGTGATAGTACTTGTTTGATCTTTGAAGTCAATATAAAGCTCATACTTCTTCATGACAGTGTTAGTGGTTGTGCAAAGGTATATGTTTCTTTGTTACAAGGTGATTGTAATGTAAATGAATTGCTTCTAAATATTATTGATGTTTTCCATTAATGCAACAAAGTTCCTTTATGGTTTCTTATTTTGATATGTTACAAAGGAGAAAATGGTAGATCAATCAAAGAGAGTAGGAATCACAAGTCTTAAAGGCTTGAGGGACATATTTGATCTTTGGTTTCAAATATAAGGATTACTATTTGTAGTTGGTTTTCATGCATGTCAAGTGATTTTAGTCATAGAGCAAGTGTCAAGATGGTAAGTGAACAACATGGAATAATCATTCAACTTAGATTTTGCTCTCTTGGCTCCATTGGATGGGTATGAGTATTCTTGATGCAAGGCAACTCTTGAAGGTAGTTGATAGAGGTATATGTGTTGACAGTTACTACACTCATGACTCTGAATAGTTGTTGCTTGAAAATGACAGTCATCATATAACACATTTCTCTTGCTTTAACAATGCTTTCTTATTTTTTCTTTATCCTTGATAGATTGACTATAAATTCCTTGATGAGATAGAGTCAAATGGTGTGAAACTTTTACATGTACATGCAAATGCAATATATGTTTTTGTTGACAATTAGTAGTAGCTCCTTATTTGCAATTATGGGATATAATTGTTATGATGGTGTTGATGTCATAAAGGAGTAGCATATTTTTCATAAAGGTGTACAACATGATAGCATTTTTCTTGTTCAATAAGGCTTGAACAATAGAAGTGAATCTTGTCACAAGGGGTGCAATGAGTATAGGTGCACAGATTGGTTATGTTGATCTTTTCATGATGCTTAATGATGCAAAGGTAATGTTGCTCATTTTTTATGTGTTCAAAAAATATGTTCTTGATCTTGATCCATTCAAAGGGTGTTTTTTCATTCATTGAGTTGCTTGTTAATGATGTCAAAGATGTCAATTCATTGATGTAAAAAAATATCAGTGTTGATGTCATATGCAAAGGTAATTGGTTGATGCAAACTACAAATGCATTGATTCATCTCATAAATGATACTTTGTCTTGGCACAAGGTTGAGAGTGAATTATACTGGTGTTCATGGCTTATGTATCTCAACTTGATCTACTTTAGTATTGCTTCAAGACTTTCAAAAAATTTGTTGTCTTTGAGTTGCTACATGAGTTGCCACAATGTCAGATTATAGGTTTGCATAGTCATTTGATGTTTGGTCAATACTATTTTTTTAAATAGTGACCTTGTATGGTATTTGATCTTTGCATTTGGGATAGTGATCTTGATAATTTATTTTTATTTTGAATGGTAATTGTTTGACATAATATAATTTTGCATTTGTGTGCCATTGCCTTGGAAACTATATGAGATAAAACTTCAAAGAAAAAAGAAATCCACATGTATAAAGGTGTTAAGAACAATATCATGCATCATAATGAAATTGGACTGCTAGTACTTGCAAAGTCTTGCTTTTGTCTTGCTCTATCATGTAGAAGTACTTGAAGGTAATTGAAGGTGCTTGGTCATTGTTTCAAAGAGAAAGTGATAAAATAGTGGTATTCCTACTAATATTGAAACCTTAGTTAGGATTCAAGTATGTCTTAGATAGTTTAGATATGCATGCTTTTATGGTCTAAGTATTCTTATTGTGATCTAAGGGCAGTATAGCCATGTAAGAAATGAAGATGATAGTTAGTGGGCACCTTGATAGTGTGGTATTCATGAGTTTTGGATATGCAAAGTGTTTACCTACAAATTATACCAATTTCCTGATATGACTTGCTCTAGTGTAGTGCTTGATATAGTTCACATTTACTGCCAATAATCCATACATTGCTTTAGTGTAATATTTTGTGACCACCTCTTTGAGTTAATACAATTGGCTAGTAAGTGATTACAGTGTTTGTATGTCATGACTTTGGTCTAATATTCTAGCATTGGATAGTGAGGTGACTGGAATATGTGGTGAATGTTATTTGTCAGTTCAAATAGTTGGATGTAGCTAACAAGTTGGCTTGAACAAAAGTTGCACACAACATAGTGACTTTGGACAGTTGAAGACCATTTTTAAATTGGATAGTGTGTGCACCTTAATGCATAGTGTTCTTGTTTATCATGTTTATGCAGTTACAACATGATGTGTAGTTATAGCCAATTATTATTATGTTTCTTTGGTAATGACATAGTAGAGTTGCTTCATGCTTCAAGAAGGAAAATGTCTTAGAGGACAGTGCTCATATTGATATGGTTGATGCAATATTAGGATTGATTCCTTTTTGATAGCAACTTTCCATGCTAATGTTGACTATGTTCACCTTGTTGAATAGTGTGTATGCTGCTTGACAAAATAATGATGCTTGAAAGAACAGTAAATTGCCATGAGTTTGTATGAGCAATGGCTTAGTGTTATCCATGGTTTCAGGGGGAGTTTTCTACACTATGACAATCATTATGACAATGATTTTTTTATGGATTCTATCTTCTGATCTAACAATGTTTGGTTTTCACTATGACAACAATTTATAAGACTTGTTTAGTTGGTTTCTTGGTGCTTGGTTTCTCCATACACGTTCAACTATTGGTAACTTTTTACTTTCATAGTTTCTCTATTTTCTGCAGTGGTTATTTGTTGATTTTGTACCCCTTTGACCTTTGGAATTGTTTTCAAAAGGGGGAGAATAATTTATGTGACTTTGGTTATGGTTATCATTTGCTTGTCACATTGAGTTTCAGTTTTAGCTTGGTTATGGTTATCATTTGGGTACTCATTTCGGTTTGGGTCTTGATAGCAACAGTGCAGGTTATACATGCTTATGTCTATGTCTTTGATAATTCATGTTATTTACATTTAGGCATTGGACATTTTTTTATGCTTATACAATTGATATCTTTCTGGAAATGATAGGGTTTGATATCAATGCCAAAGGGGGATTTTTTTGACCTCTTTGACATTGCTTGGTTAGTTTAGCATTGATGTCAAAATGACAGGTATCTTCATGCATATTTGCAGGGTATAAGATATTGTTTCCTTGGTGTGCATTGATATCAAGTTTGGGTTCTTTACCTTGGTACATTTATGAAAAGCATACAACATCATTGGTTTGATATTTGGTGACTATGAATTAGCATTGTTAAATTATTGAGACAACATTAATTCATGAGACCTTGACTTAACATTTGGTGCACTTAAGGTTTAGACTAACATAAATCATTGGTCATTATGATGTTTTATTAAATTCATGTAAAATAAGCAAAGTTATGATGAAGAATTCCGACACAATAGTTTGTTATCATTTTCCCTAAAAGTTAGAAATTTTGTAAAACATAAGGCAATGATTGAAGGACAAGTTAGGGCTTGAAGGAGATATGGAGAATGGTGGTTTGGTGGATGGTACATGTAGGAAATGGTTTCAGGGACTTCCAGGCAGTTTTTTTTCAGCATTTACAAGGTGATGTCGACTTCATCTCTTGCAAGGTTGAAATGCTTTTAAATTGGTAATGTTTATTGTGCAAACCCTAGTCAATTGTATGGCTGAAATTTGTATTGTGTATTGAAGTCGATATGAGTTTTGATACAATGTTTATTTTGTGCATTACCTTAGCACATGTCAAGTTTTAAAAAGGTTTTGTGTTTTTGTTATGGTTGTGTGAGGTCAAGTTACATTTTTTCATGGTCTTAGTCAACTTACTGCTACATTGTCTATGAGTTTATTGCAATTTTTTTTACACTATTTCAACCTTTTCTTTCATGCCACGAGGGTTTATCTATGCATTCATATATGGGTTTATTGTCTTGGTTTATTCATTACCCATTACTAGGGAACGCCATGAAAGTATTGTGTTTCATGTGGTGTTGACTAGGGCATAATTTTATTCACAAACATGTTGCAATTTACAAGCTATAAATCAAAGTTGTGTGTTGTGTTTAGTGTTTACTAGGGCATGAACCTTGTCATATATACACTATTGTTTATGAGGTGTCAACTAAGGGTTGCTTGTTGCATTTGTGTGGGGCAATTTGTTTAGGTTACATACCCTAGTTTATACATAATTTCAACCATGTTTAAGTGTGAGCTTCATATGTTACAATGCACAATGCTTATTTTATCAACAACATTTTAAATAACTCGAAATTTAAATTGGAAATGCTACTCCACAATTATCTTTGAATACATTTATGGAAGATTATGTTGGTTGTTTTATGAGAGGCAATTTTTGGTGAACAAAAATGTGTTTTGAATGATATATAAGGTGATATTGTCACTTGACATTGGTTCGATCCATTACACAGTGATATCATACTCAGATAAGATTCATTATTGTTGAGCAGAATACTGAAATATGTTTTGTAAAATTTATATACAAAAATAGTGAAAGATAAATTGATATGGTTTATGTTTTATAGGTTCCAGTCTCAATGAACCTTTAGGACATGAAATTTATTAGTTTTGAGAGTTGTAATGTATTGTAGTGAAACAGAGAAACCCTCTATTTTTTTATTCTTTCAAGATTTACAAAATGTTGTAAGGTCAGGTTAGTGAGACAAAGATGACCTTTTTACCAGAGAGGTAGTATTTGCCAATGAGGCATATTTTGTGTTGCTAGTGAGGCATTATGTGTAGCCAGTGAGGTAGTTGTATTTTCCAGTGAGGCATTTTGATTTTTGAGTGAGGCAATTTTGTAGCCAGTGAGGCACAAAAAGCAACCAGTGAGGCTCTATAATTAGTGGGATTTTATTAAGCCAGTGAGGCATTTTCTTGAGTGATTTTTTATCCCTATGAGTGTTTTCCACTCATAAAAAATACCATGTTATGATTCTTTTGTGGTCCATGTGAATATTATGTTTCATGCAATTTGGTCTTGTTGCTTTCTTTATCTACTTTGTAGCATTTGAGTTTTCATGTTGTTTAAAGATCTACTATTAGCTATCACATTTGGTTACACTCTTGAAATTGAACATTCAACGATGACAAAGATATTATGTGTTTTGAAAAAATATTGAATTGAAATTGATTATTGAAACACTAATTCACCATCCTTGCGCACCCCCAATGTTTCCTGTACTCCAACAAGAATCCATTGAGATAGCTTGATTGCAGCTTAAGCTAGATGGTTGGAATGGAATAGAACAAGAGTTTTCTATTTTAAGTTTTCCATACACTTGAAAATAAAACATATGGTGTTAGATGTACAAAATAAAGAGATGAATACACACAAAATGGGATGAAATGGATAATCATAGAGCAAACCCGATATGTGGAATAAACCATTTTTTGGAGACGGTCCACACTGTTATTATCGCTCAATGGAGTGATAAACACTGACTGAAAAGTGTGCAAACTATTATGTTTGGCATCAGATCATCTTACAATTTTCTTAAGCAAAATCATTTTATATTGGTTGTTTTGTAAATGTCCTTCTATTGCTTAGAACTAGTCTACCAAAGCTGGATGCATTTGTAACTATGAGGATGTGTAGAGGGAAATTATTAGTTCATGGTAAAAAGGAATATTTTAGAATGTATAAAGTTGTGTGAATGTGATAATGAAGTATTTATATTTGTTTATTACTTTTTCTTTATTCAATTTTGTTTCCTCATCTTTTTTGTCTAGAATTTATTGATAAGGTGTTCTTCTGCATCTAAAAACAACTCCTATGTTGCCAACTACATATCTCTACACTATGCAACAACATTTTTATTGTGGTGTTGGGAATAAATGTGTATTTTGGCAAATGACAAGTATTTTTTCTATTACACCAGACTCATCCAAGAGAAAAATGCATTTATAATCACCATGATCATACAATAACTTGGGAGCAAGTTTGTAACCTGTTATATAGATGCTTGCACTTGGACATATTTTTCCTCAAGATTTTGTAGAGGAATTCATGTAAAATTTAGTGTAATGACCATTTCTCCTTTGCAATAAGCTAAATTGACACAAAGAATTTATTTGGAGTTTTTTGCTTTGTCAAGAGAAGCTTTGTAGGTTACAAGGACGTTTGCTTGAAAAATATCTCTAGTTTTCTAGGCATTGAGATCTTTAATCGATAATTTTTTTACCAATATCTCTGTTGTATCTATGGAACAAATTAAGTACTAAAGGAGAGTCAATAGATAAGTAACAAGAATATTTTATACTTGTTATTGCAAGTTGGTACTTACTTTTTTCTTTCATGGCCAGTTTGTTTTGGTTGTTTTTGATATCTCTTGTTATTACTCATCTGCATTTTAAATTGAATAAGGGATCATGTTAATAAGAAATCATTGGAATAAATAGTATAAGAAAAACATAGAATAGAATAATAACCAAACATTATGCACTAAATATGTCTCACCGTACAATATTTTTTTAGGAAAGGATGTAGAAATTATTTTATTGTTCTTGTTCTGTGGTTAATATAATAAGAAAAAGAGTAATTTTGAAGTGATCACTCCAATAGGTATCTATTTTGTAGGTTTGAAAATAACTTTTGTTAATGTTTGACCAGGCATGATCAATTAGGGTTTCGGGAAATATGTTGTTTTTATCGAATAGGAAATCTATTTTTTTCTTTTGAAGAAGCTTTCTAGCTCTTTTATCATTGTAAATTACGATGTTCATATTTATGTTGAAATCCCCAACAATTATGATTTTGTCGTTGAATTGTATTTGGTTCAATCATTGAATTGTATTTGGTTCAATGCTTGTGTAATTATCTCAATAATTACAAGAAGTTTTGTGTGAGGTGGTGCATATAGATTTATTAGATTCATTTTATAATTATGTTCAGTTAACTATACTTGTATAACTTCGATGCCAACCATATTAAAATAGTTTATGTTTATGATTTATATTGTTTTCTTGATACATATCATTATACCATATCTAGTATGCATTGATATACACAAGAATTGATCTAATTTTTTAATGATATGGGAATTAGATGTATATGTTTCTTGTAGACATATTATATCGGATGAACCATAAAGTCATAATCATTAACAATGTCATCTATATGGAATTGTAGACTTTGTGTATTCAAAGAGACAATAGATATTGATGTGCTTGTATTTGTGATGTTCTTTTTGTATCTGAATTGCCATTGTGCTTTTGTCACTAATTGATGTATTTCGTTGAAAACTTTCTTTTACTTTAAGATTTTGTTTTGATAATGGATTTAATAAGTATAATGAGTTGATGTTATAAATGCGCAACAATGCAGTGTATACTAGTCCATGTGCCTTGACTCCCAATGGATCAAAAGCAAGACTGTCAAGTGTCAGACCTTGCGATCTATGAATTGTTCTCCTGCATGCAAGTTTTATAGGGAATTGTTTCCATATTGTTATGTGTGATGGAAATTTTGTGTTACATACATTTTGCTACTCATAGTATAGGCACCCATTATCTGGGTATTACATGTGTGTATAGATGTTGTAGTTTTATTGATTGTTGTCGATTGATTTTAGTATCGTTAAATTGAATCCAGATAACATCTATGTTGTTCTTGATTATGTATTGTCAGAAAATACTGCTAGCTCCATTGACAAGACCATCTGTGATATTATAATTTCCGATGTAGAGTTTGACCAGCATACCGACTTTCAAGATAATTTCTTTTTGTAGAAGTTTACCAACATGTATTGTATTGCCATAGTTCTCTTCAAAATTGTTAACTGCATCAATAACAATTTCCTAACCACAAACAATTGAGAGAATTTTGTTGTTGTGTGATGTGAAAAATTTATTGGTTTCGAAAAGATACGAGAATTTTGGATCCATATGAGGTGCTCATAGATAATTATTGCTAAGAAAATTTACATCATCAGTTGTTTGTGTATTTAGTCATATTTTGTTGAGAATAGAAACAAATGTTTGGTTTCTTTGATGTATAATTATTTGCAATTCATAACATTACGTGATCTTTCCAAAATATATAGGTACTATTTATTTTTTGATTACAAGGTTTTTAAAAATAAGATTGCCAAGAACATGTTACACTTGATAGAGGTCACTGCAAAAGATTCAATGTCAACGCTTCCAAAATATTTTTTTAGTGAATGTTTTATTTGTTGCATTCGTTAATCTATAGAGTATATGAATCTAGTACCTATGAGAGAGGCCTCATCTAGAAATAATAAAAATTATTGTTCATATTATTTTTGCAAAGTATCGAGGTTTTCATTGCTAAGCAATGTATAACAAGATTTATTGAAGGACATTTGTAAGGCAGAATGTGTTGTTGAGCCACCTGCATTATACACTGCTTTTATTATATAGGCCATAATCAATCATTGTTGTTTCAATAGATCACATACAAGATCATAATGATAAATATGTATCAGGATTCCAAAAATTAGTTTAGCTATAAATGTGTTGTCTATGCTTGCCCCGCCTATCAAGAAAATATGAATTAGTTTTTTTTATGTTGTATTTTTTTGTGGCAATGTCTTTAACAATTGCTTGTTGTTCTTTGTTGATAATTCTTCTTAGTTTATAATATTCTATGTTCTCAAGAAGTGTTGGATTTGGTACAATTTGGAAGCCAATGTCCATTTTATTTGTTTGTTGTCTTTTCTTTAACCATTCTAGATGGGTATCAAGGTCGTATGTCCGATTTTATTACAATGACTATTTTCTTTGTTTGGTTGTGTTGACATTTGTTCTTTTTTTAGTTTTTTAGTATAATCTTCTAAATCACCCCACAAAGTATTGAAATTTTATGAATATCTGGATTCATTTTTTTTAATGGTTTTCTCATGAAAAATATATGCTTTTGTGAATGATTCAAATCCTTGATGTAATGTATCTTCATTATTGGAAAAAGGAACATATAGCAATAGTTTTTCTCTACAATAGTTTCCATGATCAAGATGTTTATTATAATTCACAAATCAAATGATTGCCATTTTTCTTGTTTTTATATTTTATTCTTTTTCATTCTATGTTCTTATGTGAATTGAGCAAGGCATAGGTGTTGTAGGTTTGCAAGGCGATGTAAACAGCAATCGATGATTGATAAGCACATTATATTCTTCGACTCATCAAGTTCTTATTTGAGAAGTGATGTCAACTTGAGAATAAATGTTTGTTCTTGCAGTGGTCTTGTGTTTATGAAAATACATTTCCTTGAACTTGAATTTAATGGTAGTGAAAGAGTTAAGTAAGCAGCGAGATGAGTCGACATTTGTTGTAGATTCAATAGAGTATTTCCAAGAGTTCATATCATTTGTATAGCATCTATTTTTGTTGTTTCATGCTCTTTATGTATTCTTTTGAAATAACCTATCGTTGATTTATCTACTTTTATCATGTATAATAAACAATAAGTTGCAACGACATAAGCATTTAGTACAAATTGGGCGTCAATGTTTTCCTGCCATAGATTTGGTATTTTGGTCACAAAACTATTATTCCATGTATGAGTAGGTTTTCTTTTTAGGATCACAATTGGATTTTTTAGTGTGGATTATATAGCTAAATTGTAGTCACTTTTGGTCATAGATAGTTTTCTCAAGGACGAGTCAAAGCTAAGAGATTCATCATAGTGTTCTTGTTCAATTGTGTTGTGAATTTTAGTAAAATTGTTTATTATTATAATTTGTTTAGACGTTGTAATCAGTTCTAGTATTGTTGTTGTTTTCATTGGTAGAATTGGGAAATTGTATTTGCATTGTATTTTGGTAGATTTTTTGCAGCTTTTTGTATGGCGATGTCGATGCATGTTTACAAAAGTGTGATGAATCAAGTTGGTATTACATGTAATATACTTGACTAGATGAATTGCTTAATTTCACATTTAGGTGATTCACCATATATCGGGGAATTTTTAATCCATATTAGTGTATGATCATGTTTGTTTCATCTATTTTGAAATTTTGTAACAAAAAAGAAATCATTGACGTGTCCAAGTAGTGTATGGTCTTTGGTTAGGAGTTTTTTCATTGCATTCATTAAATGTATGTAATAACGACTATAGGTAATATGATTTTTTCTAATAATGGAATCTATATAACTTTCTTGCTCTTCATTATTGTTGTGGTTTTTGTTTCAATTTTGATTCAATTTTATCAATGCAAATAGAAAAGGCGGCCACTGTTGTTCCATGCTTGATAAATTTAGGAATAATGTTAATGGTCCTAGAGGTATCGAATCATTACAAAAATGTTTTTCTTGAGCTAGAATTCATCCTTGTAATTTCCCTTTTCTAATTGCAAAAATTTTAATGGAGAAATACAAATATGTTTAAAATTCATAATATCCAATATCTGATTTCAATATCTTGTCTAGATTTGGTTTGTTTTTAACATCTTTGGCTAGCAGAGTTCGTCCTTGATTTCCCTTTTCTAATTCTTATTGATATGCTTGAAATTATTTTTTCTAGAATTATGCGTATGGTTTTGAAAAATAGATTTGTTGTATGGTTCACAAAGTCATCGCTTGATGTGCATTAGTTTCCACTTCGTAATTTTTTGATATGATTTTTTTTTATTATATTTGTATCTCATCTGTTATCGAAGAAAAGTGTTGGAAAGTTTATTTCTTCTATATTTTTATCTTTAAATATGCCTATAATATGGTTTTCTTGTGTAGATGCTATTTCGATTATTTTATCATGCAAATCATAGATGGAATGCGATTTTGTGAATCTATGGAAAAGTGTATCAGGTTTTGTTTCATGTTTTCTATTGTCTTGTGTTTCGTCACTATTTATATTTTTTTCTCTATGCATTTTGTCTATTTTAGAATTGTTATGAAGTGTTGTTCTAAATTCCTTTTTCCAGGAAGGGTCTATGCAAATGCCTTTCATTTTGTAGAGATGTCTATGACAGAGTTATTTTAGTTCTCTCAATATCATATTGGGTCAGAAAATGCTGGATTGAAACACATTTTGTATTCTAGCTTTCTTTTTAATGCAATAGCTATTGTAATTGTCTCGTTTATTAAACGTGTTAGGACTCTTTGTGTAGTGTTGATATTTGCAGGCACATTAATTATTGATCCTATTAAGCCAATTTGAGGTTATTCATATCCCTATTTTCTAATTTGTGTAAATGCAATGCAAGGTGATATGATCCTTTCTTCTAGATTTGAGATTTGGGATAAGATTGATAACAACTTGTTACATCTTATACATTGTGGTACAATAAACTTTGGTATTTTATTTTACTGCAATGACATTTTATAAGAGATACACATTTTAGAAATTTGAGGTGCGATTTGGGTGCTTGGTAAAGCTAAGTAAAATTATTGTTCTCGTTTGTTGATTTTTCATTTTGTAAGAGAAATTTAGTTGTTGACATCTAACACACTCATATTGTGGAGTGTCCCGAATTTTGTTCAGATTCTTTTGTATTACTTTGCTTTGAGGTTAAGTTTCACACAATATTTTTTTCATATTCAGTGGTGAGATGCTTTTTTTTTTTTGCAATTTTGGTACTAAAGGACTTGTATTGGATGTTGGTAATTATTTTTGCAGCTGAAACATAATCTGTCTCTAGAGGTGTTGTTTCCAAGACTATCCGTTGGTTTTCTTGAACATTTTTTAATCTTTTAGCTGGATGTTTTTCATAGCCATTACTAGTATCTTTTTTCTCTATGCATTGCTTTTGTTGTTGAACTAGAATTGAATCTTATGTTTTGTGTTTAGTACTTGTATTGGTGCTAGCACATATTTACATGCTAATTTTTTAATGTTTTGTTTCTTTTGTGTACTTATTTCAGGTTTGCTAAGTGTTGAACTAGTATTTTCCAAATTAGAACAAACTTCATTATTAATATTAGTAATTAGCAACGGTTCATAGTGTATGTGACTTGTATTTGTTTCATATGTGATTATGTTAAATGTTTCCTTTATGTTTTTTCATGAGGAATAGATTTATTTAATTTTCTTAGTCATAGAGGACTAGATATGTATTCATATTTTGAATATTATTGCCAACCATTGTAGACAAAAGAAATCACCTTCTATTTTTCCTTCAGAGTAAGGAATTTCCAATTTTATAATGCATTCTTTCCAGTTTCATATATGAGGAATTATTTCTATCATATTATCTTAGAGATAATTTACTAAAAAAAATTAACATTATGATGACTATACCTCTTATCGTATTAAAAAAGACTGAGCAATGTAAAGCCTTATGGAATGAACATCAAATTCGTATCAAAGTAGATATGAAACTAAATTGAAAAGTATTTCACTACAGTTGTAGGTGATAATTCGTGGTTTTATTAGACCCCTATTTTGTATTTTGAGTGAAAGGTTTGGCCAAGTGTTCTCGAGGTCCACATAAGTTGGTGAAAGGTAATGTCTTATCATTGGCTCATTTCTATAACAATTTATTTTTCTAATAAGAGGTTCAAAATGTCTAGATATAGGATTGTAGTCATGAAACAAAACCTAATACCTTTTTATATCTACATCTTTATTAAAACACAAGTATTTTAACTTTTTTAGTTAGCAACCATAATTCAGTAAATATATTCAACTATTTCAACAACCACTATACAAAATGTATCATTCCATAGCCATTTTTCTTCACAAAACAAGTTACTAGATGAAAATAAATGTATTCTACTGAAATATATGTATTTAGATCATGTATACCATGCATTATATTCAACATTTATGTGTGTAACTTAGAAGTAATTGCTTCTAAAGCATCCTTATCCTGTTGATCTTGGCATTGTAGGAAGTGATCAATTAAACCATTTCACAATTGTATCGACGCCAATAAAAAATGCAATAACACTTTAAAACTATCAAATAGACAATCCCCTAGACTATAATTGAATGACTCTAATTTAAATAAGTTTTCACTATTTAAAACTTCATCAATATCAATAGGAGTTTGTTTTCGTTACTTATATTTATCATCTATACTATTTTCCATTCTCCAATTGTATAACTATTTTATTGATAAACAAAGGAATTATTATTGCTATTGAACAAAAAATATTTGGCAGATAATATAGCTAAGTGTTACATACCTTCCAAATTGAACTATATAGGAATTCTATGTAGAAAAGTTTTTACCTTTGAAGTTACATAAAGGAAAATTGCAAGAAGTTTTATAGTCTTAGTTTTAGTAAGTCTATAATGTTCAAAAATCTAAATATATAATGTCTTGGATGAGAAAGTGGATACAATATGATGCAATTATAATAACTCTTTTGGCTTTGTTAATTCTATTTTTTATTAAATAAAGTGTATGAATAATTAATATAGAAGGTACTAGTATCTGCATAATCTATTATAATAAAGAAGATTTATTTATTGCTTCCTGACACACTATTAATGAATTGTTGCAATATAAAAAGATCAGGATTGAAATTGTGTAGGGAAACAATACAAAATATCCTTTTCCAGAGTTGGCATTGGTATTTGTACAATTGTAATTACTATGAACTTGTTCTAGTCATAAAACTGTTATAAATACTTGCATAAGATGAATTGTTAACTCCTAAGAAAGATGTATATTTTATAATATATTTAGGACCAAGAAAACCTAGATTTTGCTATTTTGATGGTGGTTGACAGCTTGTATTATAGATCAAATTGCACAGACAACATTTATTATTTGTTTGTCTCGTGCATATTTAAGTTTTTGTTTGCTTTAATGTTATTTATTTTTCTTTTTCCACAACAAGTAGGATTTCCAATAGATTTCATATCTTTTGCATGCTTGACATACATAGTATAAAGCAATCTATGAAATCAAATTACTAAACTAAACCAAGGTGTCTTCTATCCTTGAATCCATCTATGCTTGATTCATGGGATAACCCCTACAAAACTAGTCAGTTTCGTAGTCTTGTGTACTCTAAGCATGCAAAATCAAGTGAATTTCAATTTTCCCTCATGCGTGGTCCTAAGTCTTGGAACATCTTTTGAGCATCAACCTTCATTGATTGGTCAAAGATCACCTTTTTGAGTGAATTATGAAAATAAGGTTGTTAATAGTTAGATTTTTTTATATACTTGCAAGAGGAACAAGTCTTGTTGGGTTGGTGATTTTTCACGACCTTGCAAGTTACTTACAATATTGTTAAATTTTATCGAAAGTGCAAGTTATATCAAAATAATTTTTAAGCGCACCAATTTTTCTCTCCTGCAATCTCAATTTTTGCATCAAGTGCATTAATTGTCATTTTAATGTCTCTTTAAACCAATTTTAAAAGCCTTTTGATTCATTTTTCCTCTCCATTCTTCCTCATAACTTCATCAAGAGCTCATTGAAAGTTTGTTTGTTGGATTCAAGTTGGAGTTCAAGAGGATTCATCAAGATTTTAACCTAGGGTTTTTCTCCATCGTTTCTCTCCCAGATTGTCTTTATTTTTGTCTTCATTAGGGTTTTCATGTTGCAGACATTTCTTTGTGTTTTTTCATTTCTTTTTCTTTCTAGTTTTCTATTTTTTGCATAGGTATTGTTAGGATTTATTTTGTGTTGTTGTTTTCATGATACCATGTCTTTCCATTGATACATCTTGGTTTTAAAAACCTGTGATGCATAGCTTGCCATAAATCCACTGTTGTATGCAACATTGTTTTCATCTGATTTAATAAGGGTTTGCATTGATCTTTTTCATGTAGAATCGGTAAAGATTACCGATGAAACCAAAACTCAGTCACTAAGTTTGAAAAATGTTAGATCAACAATATTTTTCTATGGTGTATATTGTATGCCGACTAAAGATAACTCTTGTATGCACATGGTTTTTACCCGCACATGCAAGGAACATGCTATTTCTAATGAGTGGTCAAGGTTAATACCCGATGCTGCAAACAATGTGAAGCCACATTTAACCATTTACTTGTATGGTCTGGTATTTTACCTGATCCCACAAATAAATAGAATCTCATTCAAACAAACTTCCCAAAGGCTGATTTGTATGGTCGGGGATTTTCCCTGACCCTACATAAATTGACCCTTCACTTGCAAATTTGGGGGTTTTCTCGATTTTTCAAAAAGTCTCCCTACATTTGCATAATCGATAATTTTTGCCGATCGTGCAAGTTGTTTCGATGTAGCATGTAAAGTCAGTGAAAAAGTCTGACTTAACAATAAAACAAGTTTTACCCCCATATTTACATAATCGATAATTTTTTCTGACTTTGCAAAATGCAAAGGCCTACTCACTTGCAATGTCATTAATTTTTAACGACTTTGCAAATTTTTGCAAAGCATCCACATTCACTTACAATTTCTCCATTTTTCAATGCTACTACAAATTTTGCTCCATTCCACTTGTAATCTCGCCAATTTCTAGTGCACATATGCATATTTTCACTAAAAATTCTCTAACACTGGAAATTTTCCTGCTTTGCTAATTTGCTTGCATTCGCTCCGTTTTCCGCACCCATCATGCTTAAACCCCAATTTATGTGCAATCACTTCATTTTTCATGATCATCGCATCCAAGCTCTCCAAACCCATGCAATATCTCAAATTTAAATCCAACATGTAGTATCTCAAAAAATTTGAGCCATTACTTTTGAAATGTAATACCCCATGCAAGAGCCCAGTTTTTCCCCACCTTTTGCATTTAAATTGCCAAAGAATTGCAGTCACTCAAAATTTTCCCATCAGTGTATAGAACTCAATTTTTCCCTAACATTAGAAAATAAGAATTTTTTGTAGCTACTCTTACATGTCGTTCTAATCTTTTGTGTCTAGGTTCTTGAGAAGTTTTGATCGAATTCTTACCTATCATTGTGCAAGAAAGCCATGAAATACCACCAAAAATTTTTTCCCACCAATTCAATTATCCAAGAATATACATCAATGGTTCAAAAGGAATTTGAAGACGAAGCTTTCTCAATAGCTTCAATGGACAGAATGATGGATTTTCAGTTTACTTAGGATAATTTGAAAATTATTCTTAAAAGGCACTAGAAAGTGTTCAACACCATCGAAGGAGACAATCTCAAGAATCCTCGCCATCTCCAAGAACATTCCAATGCTAGATAGTGATGAAGCGCACATCATCATGAAGATTTCATGCAGAAGAATGTTGAAGGTTGATCATGCCTTGTATTAGTTTTTAGTCATTCACAATTTTTTGTAGTTAGATAAAGACAATTTACATGCCATTTGTCAAATTGTAAATACATGTAACAAAAATGAAGTCCTCCAATAATTTTTCACTCCAAAGTTGAATAAGTCAAAGTAGTTAGACTTTTCCTAGATTAGCTCTTTAGCTCTCATCTATAAATATGAGAGATCTCATTTGTAATTTTGACCTTTTGATCTCTTGAAACTAGATGCTGCCCAAATTTTGATGAGCAATTACAAACTTTGAGTCAAATGTGCATACTAGAAATTGATCAATAAAATAAGTATATTAGTTCCAACCTTTTCTTTGGAACATATTTTCTTGAAATTGATATGAACGTGGCATGTTATCTTTTTAATTAGAAGGGAATTCAAATATAGTACTGATAGACTTTGTGTTATCATATTGCATTTGGAGCATGTGTGAATTTGATTGAGAACTTGGAGAATTTGTGCTACAATTTTTTATTACATTCTTGTGTGTATGAATCATGTTGAGAACTTGTAGACTTTGTGTTGTAATTTTCAATTATATTCACGTGGATCATTGGTCTTATTAATTGACAAACTTTGTGCTACAACTGGTGATACATTTACTCTCACTAGTACGGAAACAACAATAAACTTCTAAAAACTGCTTATAAATGACAAAACTTGGTCACGTGACCATTAGTAGTTTATTTCCAGTCAATTATAACACGACCAGATTGATGACTAAAGCATTTTTAGTCATTTATTGGTTGTTTTGATTGATCGATTTGGTAGTATAGTCATTGATAGCTATAATCTGGTCACTTATTTAGTCATTTTTTTTTACTGATATATTTAGTCGTTGATTGTTGTAATATGGTCACTTATTTAGTCATTTTTTATTCATTGATACATTTAACTAGTCACTTATTTATTTTTTGATTTAGTCATTGATTGCTATAATATAGTCACTTATTTAGTCATTTTTTATTCACTGATATATTTAGTCATTGATTGTTGTTAACTAGTCACTTATTTAGTCATTTTTATTCATTGATTTCTATGCATTGGTAGTGTATTTAGTCATTAATTTTAATCATCATTTTGATCAATTTGGTAGTATATTTAGTCATTTTTATTCAGTGATTTCACTGGTCATATATCTAGTCATATTTATTCACAGTTCCCTTATTTCTATTAATTGGTAGTATATTTAGTCAATTTAATTATTAATTGATGCCAATTAGTAGTATATTTAATCATTTTAATTGACTGATATTTGAGGATTCAAGCATAAAACACAAAAATACACATCAATCATCAATTGCACACAATAAGATAGCCATTGAGAAGGAAAAATCGGTGAACTTTATTAATAAAAGAAAGGTGTTCTAGTTACAACTTATAAATAGAGTATTACAATTGTTATTTTCAATCACAAGACTAAAAATTTGAGTTACAATATTGCACAGAAATGATTGCAAGAAAGAAATTTCTCCAAAAAACTTCTGCAATGATGGAAACACATGCTTGAAGCCCTTTAATGCGGGCACATACCCCTTTCATCTCTTAAAAATTATACAATGTGGGAAATCTTCCTGGAGTAAGTTGTAACATGTAGAATCCAAGGAGAGTGTTGATCATGTCCCATATATGAAGCTCGCTCCTTCAATGCAGTCAATAATAACCTAGCTAGAATCTTTCCTCCTTTATATGCAGCGTGCCATCTGATTTGAGCAATAGGGTGTTGCCTTTTCTGCCATGAATGAAGTTGTACCTCAATACAACCAACAAAATTACTATTAGTCTCAATGCAAAAAGAATAAAAGTGCATTGTGTATTGGAAGTTTACAAAAGTAAGTCCAAACATAATAAAAAGATAAATCAATTAAAAAATTGTAGCCTTGTTAACCAATGCCTTAAACAAAGTGTTCAACACAGGCCTAAAATATGCATATTGAACCCTTGATTTCAGAACCTTGTTCAAAATTTAAGAAAGGTGATACACTCAGATTATAGAATGAAGTTGACGTATTGTAGAAATAAAGGCTATCAATACTAACCAGACTGGAACAACATTATCTATAGAAATTTCCTAGAAACCATGCCCAAGAATTTCATTAGACTTGGATAAAAAAAATGTCAACCTTGGTTCATGTGTTGTCTCAGTAAAGGCCTGCACCATGAAAGAATCCATTTATACATAAATTCTAAATTAAGTTGATGAGAAAAATCTTCGATATCCAATTAGGAAGCCTTAACATCCAAAAATTATTAACCTAATGTTTCACAACAGGTTTCCCAACTGTGACATCATCTTTACCTAAGAAACTAGATATTGATCCACTGCCATATTGGATCTCACAAGATTCTCCTTCCCAAACAAAAAATGATATATATTAATTGTTTAGCAACTTCCTTAATATCCCCATGTAAGTAGACTAAACTAAGTGAGGTTGAGGGTTTGAAGTTGAGTACCATCTTCTTGGTATGTGCTTGACTTTGATCATGACTTGTATCTTGAACGAAAATAGCAAGCTAGATGCACTGTAAAATAATTGTTAGATAAATGTGGGTGGCAAGGCGGGTGCCCCTCTAGCTAGTGGAGAGTGGTGGCACTGGATACCACGGTGGAAGGAGGATGTGACGGGTGTCATACAAGACTGGACCATTGGAGTGTCCGAATCCAGGTAGATTTTTGGTATGATGATGGCCAACGGCTTTGATGGTACTTGCATCATCTCTAGGTGAGGTGGGTTAATAATGGCGAGGTGATAGATGAACTGGGATGGACACCTAAACATCTGGTGTAGTGCCACTTATGATGCTTGATGGTGGCATGGGATTGGTGCTCGGGCCATTTTGTGGCATTATTTTCTTTTATTTGCAGCTTGTGGAGGCAAGAGTTTTCCTTCTTCCTTCTTGACAGAGCTTCTTTGATAAGGTAAGAGGATGGAGAAGGTAATAAAATTTGTAGTGGAGGTATTGGTTGCTGGTCTCACACATTTCAAGGTGGACACCCCCATTTCTCTGAAGTCATCGTTGAGCTAGACTTCGTTTAGGGTGGTCATGAACTAGCACCTTAAGCATATCCTGAACAATTATGAGCCTTTGGTGTTGGTAGCAGTTAAAATGGTCTTGGGCTCGGGGCACTTGGAGCGTGATGAATATGGTTGGGACAACCTGTAGATTACCTCTCGCTTCCTCACCTCTCTTCTGGACAAAAATGTCCCGAAGGCGGAAGCGAAGAGCTTGCTGATAAACATATTTAAAGCGGACCTGCTGGAGGGAGTGGATGACTTTATGTGTGTTGTGGTTGAAGGTCAGGGTTGTCCGAGATCATGTGACCTGAAGCGGATTCGATTGGAAGACACAATAAGGCTTTATCCCTTTCTTCTGGACTTGCATGGATCGGGCTTGATGAGGTATAGGTTAGTGGTAGCGGTAGCGTTTGTGTTCTTGAAAAAATTATTTGGGTTAACGGAAGTAGCTGATGCGGAATGGTTTGTAGAGTTCGAGAAATTTTCAATATTGAACAAGTTCAAGTAGGTGGTTGGTGGGTCGGTGGTTTTTCTGGTTTTTGGGTTCGCAGAGGCCGACTATGGGGGAATGCATTTTTTTAATAGTATGATAGTCTTTTTCTATTGGTAATAGTTTCTCTGCAAATGTGTTCTGGGTAGAAGTTTAAGTAGTTTCATGGTTTAACCCTTGGTTGCGAATTACCAGTAATTATATGGTCGATTTTTTGTAGACTATGTTTGTTAAACTTGGAAGGTTGGGTTTTTTTGGTACGTCAAAAAACTTTTCCTGCTGGGTAGACGTTAGTATCTTACGTATCAAAAAAAATCATTGTTAGAAAAATAACCACAAAATCCTCTTTAATTAAAATAATCCTTCTAGATATTTCAAGACAAGATATTTCAGTTAATTTTTAAGAGAGATAATTTCACTATCCAAACAACCATTAATATATTTACTGTATATAATTTCCCAGATTCAAAATTTGAATGTAATGAAACTAACCATAATTACCAAAGATTTGACACCAAAATGTAGTACAAAATGAATTGTTTGACAACAAATGTTTTTTGATAAACCAAATATACCCTTGATATATTGATTTAAATAACAAGGAGAGATCAAATTGGAGACAACAAGATAACATTCATTAATTCACTTCAAAAAATAATTGAAACCAAGATTTGGCCACCAATTATAACTTCATTCTATTGATCTTCAAAAATATTTTACAATACGTTTCAAAATTTTGTCTTGATTGACATGTCAAAAAATGTCTTTTCAATTACCCACTTTTAACTAAATAAAAAATTCTTAATTATTGTTGTTTGCATAGGATTACATAAAAGCAATGAAAGATGAGAAATTAAGAGAAATGATCAGATGTTGAAGTCCAGAGCACTCACAAGATACAAAATTTTGTTACTCATCGTAAGGTACCTGTGATCATTCAGATCTAGAAAGTTCATATCTCCATGATAGTATATGCAAGGCTTGGTACTTCACTGCAAGGCCTATTCTTCTGGGGGAGCTAGATATGTCTACTCACATTGGTACACTATGTAATCATGAGGTCATTTGTACTCCTATATTTTTCGTGTGTTGTCCAAGTGACTCTTCCATCTGTTGTCTAATATCCCTTTGCTATCTGTGATGAATTTTGAGTATCCAACATCCAGTGCAATTATTCCATCCAAGGTTAAATTGAGGCGGTGAATATTTATGTCACCATCCTTCTATAAATTAGTGAGTTAGTTGGGAAAAAAAATTCTAAACCCATTTGTCCAATCCTTGGAACCTTTTAGTTGATCATCATCCCTTAGTATCTTAGGCACAAACCATTGCTTTAGTGTGTGAAATGAATCCATTCTTGCCTTGATCTTTTTGTCTTCTACAAATATGTATTGAAATTCATCTGTGACCATTCAAACCATATTCTTAGTAGGCTTTAAAGTTGCGGGGGCCTGGACACTCCTTTGTAAAATTTTGCACAAATTCGTTAAGGTGTGATGTAAAGGTTTCCATTTCTTGAATAAGGGGTCCAATATAGGTACATGGGCCTTTATCTAATCAACTGCTTGTGACAAGGAGACATAAAATTCATACACATTTTCCAATTTGTCCACAATTAGTTTAACCCTATTCTCCAAGATTTGTTCCAATACCTCGAGGGTTTCTCTCTTTTCTCTTTCCTTTATTTCTTCATTAGTCTTTTTCAACTTCTTATTTTCTTGTTTTAGCACTTTTACTTGTTCAACAGTGATTGCACCTGTATTAATATATATGGAAGGGGGTTGGTATACTATTGATTATATTCTTTGGGAAGGACCTGATCCCTTCAACTTCTCTTTCAATTTCACATTTTCTATGAATAACCTATTCACTTCATCATTCAAATCAGTTTGTGCTTTCTCATATTCTTCCAATCGAAGTTCCATAGCTTTAACTGCATCCCTAGTAAACATTGCTAAGTGCATTGTCATAGTAGCTGCCTCCAATGTTGATGTGTCTTGAAGTGTCTTCACCATGGTATTCTCTCTCATTTGTTTTACAACATCAAGCAATCTTTCTTTTTCTATTCTTTTTTGCTTTGTCCAAAAGGCTAGGGTTTCAAGTCTTGGATTGTAACTTGTGCCACTCATTCCCTCATCTGAATTGAATATCAAAAACCAACATGGTATCTTCTTGGCTTCTTACTTAACCAATAATAATATCTTTTTTAACTCCATCCCAAGAATAATTAGTATATTTCTTTCTAAGACCAATTTTATTGCTTCTTGGGGGCTAACAATAATTTCATTAATCTTGAGTTCTTCAAAAGTTTGGGCAACAAATTGGTCATGCTATGACTCCTCAGTGCCCATCTTATTAATTCGGAATCTCTCCTCAAATTCTTTCATTTTCATCTTAAACGAAAATCCTTAAACTTGGTAGTTTGAATAAATTCATCATCTTCAATAAATCTAAGGGCAGCAATCACCCTTTCATCATCATGCACTTATTTATCATTATTCCCATGTACATCCACTCTTTCTTCTAGTTTGTGAGAATCATTTGCAAGCCTAGGTGATGGTTGATCAACTTCATCATCTTTAAAATTCAAAAGTACATCGGCTACCTCTTCAGTATTCCCTACTCCTTCACTTATTTCATATGCCACTAAGGGGGCCACTCCATGTGTATTCTACCTTTTAGGACTTGGTTGCTTAGGGGATGCTTCTGATTGTATTGTGGAAGTTTTTGGTAGGGGATTTTTGATTATAACACCACTTGGTTTGATGAGAAAATTGGAGGGTTTTGAAGACTGGCCCTCAGGTTTCTTTTCTGGTTCAACATATAATCTTTCAAAGTTGTCAATTATTAAGTTCATCCTTTTGATAGGATCCCCTTCCTCAACATACAATCCTTGGAATCCAGTGTCCTTTTTCTTCTTCTCCTCCTCAAGCCTCTTTATGATTTTCCACCTCCTCTTCCTCTGAAAAAATTCATTAGGTGTAAAGAAATCACTTATTACATCTTCTTCGTAATCCATTACATGGGTAATCCCAACTTTAGTGAGAAGTGTCTGCTTTATAAATATGCCCTTTAAGATCAAATACCCTTTCTCCTCATGACTTCAATGAATACCTCATCTTCAAATATTTATACAACTCTTCAAGAATCCCAGACCCTACAGATAGCTCCTCACATTCAGTTAGGTTAGGGAGGAATGTCCCCTTTTTCTATATTTTCATAACATCCTGCTCCATCCATTAAATTTTCCACATAAATTCTAAAAATGCAATGCAAATAGAAAAAAATTAGGTAAAACATGTGGGGATTGAGGACACCCATAGACCCTTATTACTGTTTGGTCTGCTAAGAAGAACCAGTCACCAAAATTGTGAGTGAGTCCCTGCTCTGGCTTCAATGCTAAAGGTCTTAATACTTGCATGCTTTTATTAGGCAATCTTGGTGAAATATGACCAAGACCGGCCATGACCTTTATTGAAAAATCATCATGAAATATTACATAATCACTATTTTTACATCTATTATCCTAGATGTAACATGAGTTTTATACAGGAAACCTATTCCCTTCATCATCGGTCATTCCCAAACACATTCTTTTAGTCCATCTATTTTTTTTTTGGTACAATATAAAATGACACAACAAAGAGTATTTCCTGAAAGTGATGGGAACTAAGTTCTCTCTTACTTGCAAAAATCCCTCATGTAGCCCTTTCTCAATTTCAGCAGCAAAGTCATACTCAATGTTGACTTTAGGATTTTGTATCTCCATTGCCATCATCATGAGATAGGTTGGCATCCTCTCTTCAACATATATTCCAAGCACCTGGCACAAAGAAAAATAAGTTCTTTTGAAATATACTTGGAAGTCTTCTATGGAAAATGACTCAATTTGGGAGGGGGAGATAGGTATCCTCCTATTGTTTACACCCCTTTTCATGTGTAAAGGAATTTCATCACTCTTATAGGTTTTTCTCAATCTCCTATAATCCTCCTCACTTCTTTTCAAGTTGATCTTAGTGATAGCTTTCTTGTTTAACATAAAACACTCTATAATTGCTTCTTTAGTGAGCACCACTAATGGTGAACCATCTGGTATTCTTATAGTCCTGGTAGCTGGGTGATAATATTGTGCCAATACTTTAATAAACATAACATCTACGAAGACATTTGGGACTATCAATTTGGCCAAATCTAAGGTCCAAGGATTCAAAACTGGAATCTTGTCATCTCTTTTTCATAGAAGTACCAAAATAGATCCCACCTTGAGATAGGGATAATTGGGTCTCTACATCCATGGGCTTTATCTCTAAACACCTTTTTGAATCCTTTATTTACAAAATTAGGTAACACATCTAAAATGGATTGTTGCAAGGACCTCTTCTCTCTTTTAGAACTATGGACTCTTCCTTTTTACTCGCAAGTTGACTTCTTTTGGGTGGCATGATGAAGAATTTACTCCTAATTGATTTCTTTAAGTGTCTACTTGTAGAAGAAAATTCAGTTCTTATACACTTGCTACAGAGGGTTTCTGTGAACTTACCCTATGAAATAATAGTTGTAGAGTCTTCTTGCTTGAACTCCCTTGCCTTTGGTACACTTAGTTGTGTGAATGATTGAAAAAAATTCGTTGAGTCCCAAGTAATATTTGTTGTTGAGCTCGGTCACCTCACCATTAATGTCAATTTGTGCAAAATATTTTAGAATCTGCCCATATTTTGAGTTTAAATGCATGCCTTTGATCTTTGGAAAATGAACGGTGTAATCATTAAATGCTTTGACAACTAGTATCATAGTACTTCTCTATCATTTCAAGACCATTGTAGTGTAGCATTAGTAGTACCGCCACCTTGTGCACACCCCTTTGGACTCCCGCGGGACGACGGGTTAATTCTAGCAGTTGAGTGACTGTTCACCACCATACGGCTCTATCATATCAAAACCACTACGGGGTAGCGGTATGGTAGGGTTAGCAGTACTGCCACCATGTGCACACCCCTTTGGACTCTCATGATATAGCGGGTTGATTCTAGCAGTTGAGTGATTATTCACTGGCATACCATAGTGTCACTATTTACCCCTTTTGGGGTTGCGGTTTACTTTAGTTAACATGTTCTCACCACCACCCCGCGGTATTCATATTTGGTTGCAGTGGTATTGCGGTAAGCATTTGTGCATTGACCTATATGTCCCACCATCCTACACATACCTTTGTTGATTTCTACGGTAGTGAGGTATTGGATTTTATTATGAATGCAGTATTTTAGATATCATTTTATTGAAAATATTGAACAATTTTCTAATTTTGCAATCTCTCGGTTTTATTTTTTAATGTCATTCAAAGCTAAGAGATCATTTATTTGTAATGAGGAGGCTTAGTTCACCTAATGTTAATATCTATATGTATTATTAAATCATAGATTTTCATTATATGTTTGCATCTAGAAAACATATATGACATACAAGAAATTATATTCTAACTAAATAAAATCAAATTTTCAACCAAAGTAAGAAAAATAAGAAGAATGATTGATCCTAACTTTAAATGCACTTCAAATCAGCAGTGAACATCTCAAGTTTTGTATACAATGTACCAGCAAAATAATGTTTATTGCATTAAGAAATGTATCAATAAAACAATAGTGAATAAGAATACCTATACTCATATCTTTATTACATTCAATAATAAATTACACCTACATATAACCAAAGTTTTGGTGACAAGCTAACCTCTTAAGGTGAAAAAACATCATCATAATCATTTGCATTACTAGCAAAATCAGAATTCTAATCATTTGTGTCTGCATCTGCTTGATTTTTTTCCTCATCCTCATCTGTGACATGCAATGCATTATCTCTCCCAATCTCTTCATTAGTAATCAAAATTTCTTCTTCAAACACTCCATCATCGTCTTCATCCACTTCTTCAAATGTTTCTTGTAAATTAACATATTTCCCATCAGGCATTATATCAACAACTTCCATGAATTTTCATTTTGAATGAGACTTTGTTTGAATGACATACGACCATCCTGGGATTCTTACATCATCAATTAGAAATGATTGGTTAATTTGAAGAGGGTAAACATACGGCTCATCTGTCTCTGATAAAATTGTCTTGTCTTTGTGCGTACAAATCCATACTCATCAAATTATATCGCAGATGGTCAGATCTACTTATATTTTAATAATATAGGACTATTTTCACCATAGTCCACTAGAATAATTTCTTGGATGAATCCGACATAAAATTTCTTCTCGGTTTCGTGAAGAAATTCAACACTAACAACACAATCAGAATTTTTCTTTCCTTTGTCTTTTTCTTCCACTCTTAAATGACTAGCATAGGCCCACATTCCACTGAAACGTGTAGCCCATAAATGTGGAGATTGTGAAAGCTCACTTTCCCCCATTGTTATGTATTGACCTTCTTCTTTTGCATCATTGACTACATTAGCAATCCATTCTTCAAATTTTGGAAAAGAATCACCTCCAATCAAATCAACATGACATCTATGCTTTTGAGGTTGATGTTGCATCCAAGCTTGATTGTCTTCTTCATATTTTCTACATAGAATATTAACGTACAAATAGTAAGATTAATAATATAAATGTGTAAATACAATTGAGTAAATAAATTATTGTGTAAAATTATTTTTACCTATGCCACTTATCGAACGAAGATGTGTTTTGATGAATATAGGCATGTATCACACTTCTTTCTTGATGTGATAACTTGAAGTGACATCCATTGCCTTCTAATACTTCACCTACAAATATCTCTTCTTTTTCATCATCCCATACACGTCGATTGAAATTTTTAAAATCTTTCATATATTCTATGCAATATCCCATGGCCTCTTGCATTGAATATCCCTCACACATGTTGCCTTCCAATTTTTCCCTAGTACAAACAAATTTTTCAAAACCTTCATATATCATTCTATAGGATACATCCATCTTGTTCTTATTAGGCCACAATTATTTAGTTCATATTGTAGATGTATCAAAAGATACATAGAAATTTGTTAAATATTGTTGGTGGAAATTCCTATTCCAATAGACAAAGGACTTTAACAACCTCCTCACTCAAACTATCAAAGTTCAAAGTATCTAATAATGTAAACTCATTCTCTTTAATATTAGGCCCAACCTTATAACTACCAATCTTGGCCCCTTTTCCATACTTAATATATTTACCAAAATAGGTAAAATATTCTCCATTATGACATGAAGTCATGGGTCTTGAGGCCTCTAAGCCATTATTGCCAGTTTGGCTTCTAATACTACTACTTACATATCTAGTGCGAAAGCAGGTTTGAGACATCAACTATAAGAATTGTGCATGTTATTCCTTTGTCCAAACATAAGGAGCACTAGGTTTTCTATATTTTTCATCATCATATTTTGCAACCCAAAGATTTTGAGGAATCTTTAGTTGTCAAAAGTCTTCACGTGATGAAATAGTATCAAAAGCACCAAAATGAGTTCCTATAATAGCATAGGCTATATTTTTCTCATTATGCATAAAGTCAACAGTATGATTGATGGCTATATCCTTAAAGTATGGCAACTTATAGAATATGCACAACCTTTTTACATCTCTTTCATTACATGGATCATATCTACTACCAGAAATCCCATCATTTTCAAGAAATGACATTCTTTTTTTGTCAATTCTCAACAATGTAATCACATGTTATTAGCAATGGTGCTTCACGATTCTCTTCTTGACCATTGAACCATGTTTTTTGTTGATGATATGGATGATCCATTTTAAGGTAAGCATGATGTCCACCATAAATACACTTGCGATTACTTATTGAGTGCCTCACAAAATCCTTAAAGTTGCAAACAAGACATCCATGGTATCCATGAACACTGAGACCAAAAAATGTGTCATATGCAGGAAGATCATGAATCGTAAACAATAAGGAAGCTCTTAAAGTGAATTTGATTGAATGAACATCCATTCAAGGTTGAATTGCTTCAATTCCTTTCCAAAATTCCATTAGCTCATCGTATAATGGCTCTAGATAAGAATCAATTGTATCTAAAGTCACACTTTTCTTTCCTGGTATAATCAATGATAGAATTAAGAAAAATGGTTTAGCTGCTAACCATGGAGGAAAGTTATAATTTATTAAAAACACTGGCCAAGTTGACCATTTAGTACTTTGATTTGAGAATGGGTTCACCCCATCTAGAGCCAAAATTAACCTTATATTATAAGGATCTTGAGAAAAATTAGGCCATATGTTATCAAATTCCATCCATGTCTTAGAATTAGGCACATGTCGTTATTTTCCATCAGTGCTCTTATTTTAGGCATTCCATTGCATAAGTTCAATAATGTCTCTGCACCTATACATTTGGAGTAATTGTGGGATTATCGAAAAGTGGCAAAGAACCTTTCTAGGAACCACAACTGATTTCAACCCATGTCTATATGTCACTTCATGACATTTCAGACATTCACTCTCACTTGCAAGATTCTTTCAAAATAATACACAACCATTCACACATGTGTGGATGTTTTCATGCCCTAAGCCTATCTTAGTGATTTCCTTTATGCATTGACTTCATTTTGTTGGCAATGTGGAGTCAGGTGGTAACAACGAACTTAATAATGCCAATAACTTATCTACACTCTCATTTGTCCAACCAAACACCACTTACAAGTTAAGAATTTGAAGGATTATTGTCAAACAAATTAACCTGTTGTGTGCATGCCTTTATTACTCCTAAATATGCAAAACTAACTAAAAATGCAAAGAAAAGAACACAAGACCACCTCATTTAGATGGAAATATGTGCTCCTTGATGGAAAGGTGATGGAAAATGGATGGAAAATGATGTCAATGCAAGATGAGAGGGATAGGTGTTGAGTAAAACCAAATGGATATGAGCTCTTGAATGCAAAGAAAATGCTTAATGGTTGCTTGAATGGCTTAGAATCATAAGTTGGCTACTAAAATGTATGAAGTCTAGATCCCTTTAATGAAGGAAGAGGGGGGTATTTATAGAGGAAATTGAATTCTCTAGAGAATTCAATGGTCAAGATTGTGCCACCATGGCCAAGATGGAGGGCTGTGGTGAGTTGAGGACTCACAAGCCCTCACATCTTGACATGTGGAGGGTGAGTTGTCCAAGGGGTAAGGTGAGATGGAAAAGGTACAAATGATGTGGAGGAAGTAAAATTAGTTTTCAAGTACCTTGGGGGATGAGAGGATTTCCTCAAAAAGAAACCTCTTGTCCCTAAGTGAGAATGAAAGTGACATATGAGGAATTTTAGTATTTCTCAAAAACTCCTCATGGAGAAGAGAGAATTGGTTGGAGAAATAAATGTGAATATTTAATTCACATGATTGGAGGGGATAAGGTGGTTGGGATAATAAATATGAATTTTAAATTCATATGATAAGCACCTTGTGGATAAGATAAGGTTCTTATGGAGGAGGCTAAAAAGTGCCTTGTGGATAAAACAAGGCCCTTATAATGGAAGGTTCTTGGCCTCCATGTGACTTGATGTGACGTTTCAATGATCACATGGGGAAGAGGAGATTCCTTGGAGGAATCAAAAGTGAATTTTAAATTCATGGGGAAGATGGAGATTCTTGGAGGAATAAAAATGAATTTTAAATTCACATGGGGAAGAGGGAGATTCTTGGAGGAATAAAAGTGAATTTTAAATTCACATGGGGAAGACAAAAAGGAATTAAAAATTCCTTGGGGAATGAGAGATTTGACCAAAGGGGGATTGATTAGACTGACTAATCACGGATTAGAAGACAGTTAGTGGCTAACAAAGATTAAGATCCAACTTGCAAAAGTTGGAGGATGTGACACATCCTAATCAAGGATTAGCCATGTGCACATCCCTAATGATGGGATTAGGAGATGGATTAGTATTAAGGAAAAGGATGTGACATGTGAGGAATTAAATAAATGTCATATTTATTTAATTCATTTGATGAAAAGTAGAGTAAAGGGGGTAAGGTATTTAATCGTTAACTAAATACCTTAAGGATTAAAGAGGGATTAAGGGTATTAATTAGATAATTTAAATATTACCTAATTAACGTGAATAAGAGGATGTTTAGACGAAAAGGGATAAATCTGGACAAATATAAGTGTTTAAATTTGGATGTCTACATTTTTCCCCTCTTTGAGATGGTGCTATGAAGTAGCATCATTTAAAAGAATGTTAAAACATAGAACTCAGAAGAAGATGGTTAGATTGGGAAAGATGCCCCAGTCATCAAAGGATTGACTGGGAAGAAAGATGATGGGGGTGAAGATGAATATTAGGGATTGAGGATGCCCCCTCGAGAGGACATGTGGGTTTAAGAGAACACGGGTGTGCTCTCAAAATGAATGAAATGATGCAAGGGTAGATGGGGAAGATAATGCAAAATGATTTATGAGAGAGGATGATGATATGAAGAGATAAAGGAACGCACAAATAGATTCCAGGATAAATATGATGTTGCCCCAGTCAAGCTACAAGCCAGGATGGACTGATGGTCGATGGAGTGTTGTTGATGAGGGAACGATATATCCCAAAACAACACAAGGATAGGGAAGGATACATCCTGATGAGAGTGTTGTTGATGAGGGAAGGATACATCCCAAAACAACACAAGGATAGGGAAGGATAGATCTCACTGATGATGATGACGATAATGTTGTTGATGAGGGAAGGATACATCCCAAAACAACACAAAATGATAGGGAATGATACATCCCGATGATGACGACGACGACAACAACGACGACGATGACGACGACGACGACGACAACGACGACGACGACGACGACGATGATGATGATGATGATGATGATGATGATGATGATGTTGATTGGATCAAGGCTTGTAGCAAGGCCGGGAACAAGACCGAGGATGTGATTAGATAATTTGCGCTAGAATGAATGGATGAGGATTGGATGGAGATGTGAGATAGTTAAAAGGAATGATGATGGAGGTAAAGATGCAATGCAATGGAAGATGCAATTTACCATTTTTTGGAGCACTAATTTTTGCTATAGCATAAGACACCAGGTACCATGGTATGTAGAACCAAGGTGGATTAGTGTCTAATGCATACACAAACACAACAAACAAGAAGGCTATCCCAACACCCCAAAGTCGCGATAACTTTGGTCGGGCTAGGTATTGGGATAACCACAAGCACAAAAGGATGTCCCAGCGTAACACAAGACCTCAAGGATCTTGGCGGGTAATATGTGGGACAACCAAGAAGATAGAAACATACAAAGATCAAGATATGCCCCTATGTTAACCATTCAAAACACACCATAATATGATAGATCATGGCGGCCTTGACAAGTGATGATAGGGAGCTCAAATGATAAACAAAATATCAAAAGCATCGAAAGATCATAATCAAATTTCAAACATTCTTTTCCACAGGATCAAAAGGATGGATGGGATTGATGTGGTTTGTTAGGAAGGATACATTGTTTTGAGACCAAAGATGGAGGATAGATTGGTTGATTGACATGACACAGGATACCTGAAGCTAATTGGATCTTGTGATATGAATGACCTTTATTTGTAAGCACCAGCTATGGTAGGGACATTTTTGACGACACGACAAGATGAAAGGATGATAGGATGACAAGACACAAGACAACAAAACCCTAAATACCTAGGGGACACAAGACCGACACACCCTAAAGACCTAGGGGACACAAGACCGACATACCCTAAAGACCTATGGGCTTGGGGCTAGTTGATCAAAGATCAACCTTGCCTACGTGAAAGCACAGAGCCCTCTTAGTTCAGGAAAAGACCATGGATAAAAGAAAAAAGAGGACAATGGAGACCTCGATGGACAACAAAGACTAGATGACAAAATTCCTTGGGGGTGGATCAAATGATCGACCTTGCCTACATGAAAGCACAGGGGCAACACAGTTCGACACAAGGCCAAAGAAAGACAATGGAAGATGACAAGACAGACAAAAGATAGAACCCCGGGGGTAGATCAAATGATCAACCTTGCCTATGTTAAAGCGCAGGGGCAACGTAGTTTGACACAAGGCCAAAGACATATGATGGAAAATGATAGGATAGATGAAAAGAAAAGCCCCAGGGGTGGATCAAATGATCGACCTTGCCTACGTGAAAGCATAGGGGAAACGTAGTTCAACACAAGACCAACGACAGACAACGGACAGGGGATGATGAGATGACCATGATGAGCCAGGATAGGTCGTGCGGATGGGATGGTTGATATGCATAAGATGAAGCTCAGGGATGGGATAGTTATCCAGATCATCGAAAGATGAAGTGGGAGGATGAGAGACGATGGATAGATGAGAGACAAAAAATGATAAGATATTAGGAATATGTAGGAAATAGATAGGAGTGATGATAGTGAGATGAATGGCATTGGATTGCATGGGATTAGCCTATAGCTAGATACCAATGATAAGGGATTAGGATATGGATGGAAATATAGAGGGAAATGGATTGATAAAGATGGGTAAATAGAAAGATGTTAGGATAGATGGACAGAGGGATAAGGATTTGGAAAGATGGAATGGGTTACTGGATGGATAAATGGATGGGGAGATAAGGATGGGAAGGATGGGGAGATAAGGATGAAAGGATGGAAAAGGAATAGTGGATGAGAGTATATGAAGATAAGGATTTGGTAGATGGAAGGGATTACTGGATGGGAAGGATGGGGAGATGGAAAGGATTACTTGGAGGGATGGATGGACGATATATCCAAGGACTCTATCGTAAATAAGGAGATGCCCCACTCTAGATGTGGCATGTGTAAAGAGGCAAGAGGGATAGTAGGATGGGTGGATAAGGGAGTGAGATGGACATAGATAAGAGATATGGGTAAGGAAAGGATATGGGTGTTGGCATGATGGATGGATGATGAAGGTAGATGAATGTAGATAATATGCATGGATCAAAAAATTAGATGGGGAGGATAAGGAATATGATAGTGTATCAATGAGGGGAATATTTTCCAAGAGGTGTCCAAAGCATGTATATATGTGTTTTCCCCTATCTAGGTCAAGATCACAAGGAATATGGAGGGAATAGATATAAATGGGATATGATAGGTAGGATGTGGAAGATAGGTAGATGTAGGAATGCGTAGGTGGAAGTTGCCCCCAATTGTGGACATAAATTGGATGGGGGATTTATGCATGATGCATGTTTTCTAGGTTTTCATCATGGTATTTATCCAAGGTGCTTGTTTTCCAAGTTTTCACTATTGGAAGAATTATTTTCTCTTTACTATTTTTTTGTTTTGCTTAATTTTTTTCTCTTTTTCTCTTTCTTGATTGTTTTGGATTTTTTGACTTTTTGGAAATGGAGATGGATAAGGATAGGGATGAATGGATAAATGGATTTGGAAGACATATGATTAAGCAGATGGATGAAGGACTCAAGCATCAAGTTCCATATGAGGTAATAAAATCCCATGTGTAAACCAAGAATTGGATGGTACAACCTTATTGGAACAAATGGATTATGCAAGGGAATGGATCAAAGGGATTTGATGGAGGAGATATGGGGGATAGTGGATGGGGTGTTGGAAAGTGTATGGATGGAATGATGGAGTGGATGTGGGAAGGGGAAAGGTGTTCAGGACCAATATTGGCACATGTGGAGGATTTGAAGTGATAGGAGGGTTGATGGATAGAGAATGTGGTGACAATGGAGGCGTTGGTATAGTGAATTTTGGGACATAAGGACCCAAAATAGATTTAGGAGATGGAGGATGCAAATGATTAACTTTGGGATAAGAAACTTTGGATGTCTTTAGGGTTTTCTCATTTGAAGGCATGGCCACTTTTTTTCTTGGGAATCCACATGGTTTTGATTTTTGCTTTTGTGGCCATTTGGATTTTGGATTTGATTTTTCTTTTCTTCAACATGTCTTTTGGAGGGGACATGAGGAGCTTTAGATTCATGTGGATATTTGGATTTATAAATTTTTGTTGTGGCATCCAAAGTGCATTTAGTAGCAATGGGATGGGTATGAGGAGATGGATGATGTGTAGAGGATGTGGATGGAGTGATAGAGGTAGGATTGTGACGATGATGTGTAGATGGAGGATGTGAGATAGCATGCATGGAGGGGTGCCTTTGTTGATCCTAATTAGGAATTATGAAGTTAGGATTTGTATGTTGTGCACTAGGGATAGGTGATGGATGGAGGAAAGTATGAATAGGATGAGATGGAGGAGGTGATTTTGGGATATAAGGGCCAAAAATGGATGTTGCATGTATTGTGGTGGATGGAGGGACATAAGGACCCAAAATGGATTTAGAGGATGAGGGAGGAAGATGGACAGTTGTTTTGAGGTAATATGATGGAGGAGGGGGGATGGTGACAAATGATTTGGTGGAACGATGGGAAGTGCCTCTCATTCCTTTAGAAGAGGATCATTTAGGATGCATGGAAGTTGTACCAACATTATTTAATTTTTATTCTTGGGAGATATATCTAAGACCTTGTGTGTCTAGATGTTCTTTGACCTGGATGGGCTCTAAAGTGCCTTGCTCATGAAGGCCTAAACCTTTTCCTTGATAGTTCATGTTCTTGAGCATGTGATTTATGGTAGGATGCTTATTCTTTTGGAAGCATGATGTGAGTGCATTAGCATGTGAAGGAGGAAGGGTGGTGCATATACTTTGTTTTTATTATACAAGAAGACCGCTATGGAAGAGGGTAATGTTACCAAGGTGATACAAAAGTGGCGTTGGGATGGTAGGAGTAGATGGAAATGAAGGATCATGAGATGGAGATGAGGGGATAGCAGCATCTTGATCAGGAGGAATAGGTGATAAGGGATCGGGAGAGGGATAAGGTGGTATGACAAGATCTGGATTTATGGTAGTGGGTGATAAGGGCTCATGAGATGGAGTGATTGGATCTGGAGTGCAAAGGGGATCATGGGATGGAGCGGATGAGCGAGTATGATCTTGAGATGGGGTAGATAGGATGATAAGATCGGGATTTGGTGGAGGAAAGGGATCATGAGATGGAATGGATGGAAGACTATGTTCTTGGGATGGAGTAGATGAGATGGTGAGATCTATATGTGAAGGAGGAGATATGCTTGTATGCTTCAGATCAAGCCCTTGGCATGGCTCATCTTGTGTGGAGTGTTGTGGGGACTCCTCAAGTGAGGGAGATGGAAGGACAAAGGATTCATGAAGGTCATGGGATTGGATTTCGGTGGGATAAGGGCTAGGAGGAGTGGATTGGATGTCTCCAATGGATTGGGTGGATCTAGCAGTAGAAGATGGGGATTCAATGGATTCGATGGGTTTGACGGGCTCAACTATTTGGACAGTGTTAGGAATGGTAATGGGAGCGATAGGTGTAGGATGGAGGAGGGCCTCATCTCTAGTGACCGTACATGATAGAGTGGAAGGGCATGGCTCCATGACATCAAGATGTGTATTTGGGGATGTATTTTCGGTCATGAGTCCTTGGACAACATCTGGAAGGGATATAGGATTAGATGGGGTGATGGAAATAGATGGAGGATTTGGAAGACTAGGAGTAGATAAGGGGATGGGGATGGATGGAGGATTAGGGATTGTTCGATTAGGATTAGATGAGGGGATGGAAGTGGATGTAGAAATAGGAGGAGATGGAGGATTAGGATTAGATGAGGGGATTGGTGGATTAGGATTAGATGGAGGATTAAGATATAATGCAGTGAAGGGGGGAGTGATGCAAAAGGATGCAGATGATGAATTAAGATAGGGGGATGCAGATGTTAGATTAGGTTGGGAAGATTAGGATGGTGGGTAAGAGTAGGAAGATGTGTATGATGGATTAGGATGGGAAGGTTGGGATGATGGATTAGGAAAAGAGGAAATTGGCAACAGATTCACATAAAAGGACATGGATGGAGGATTAGGATAGCAATATGTGGAGGCTGGATTAAGATGGGAAGCCATAGATGTGAAATTATGGTAGGGATATTGGGATGATGGATTATGATAGGAAGGTGTGGATATTGGATTATAATGGGAAGATTGAGGTGGTGGATTACCATAGGAGGACATGGATGGTAGATTGGCATAGTAGGATATGGGTGATGGATGAGGACAAGAAGGTTGAGATGGTGGATTAGGATAAGAGGAATATTGGGATGGTGGATTTTAAGAGGAAGGTGTGGATGTTGGATTAGGATGAGAAGATTGGGATGTGGGATTAAGGTAGAGGTATTGGGATTGTTAATGATGATAAGGATAGGAGGATATGGATGTTGGGTAGGATAGAGGTTGAGAGGGAGGACATGATGAATATGTCGATGGTGAGGATGTTGGATATCCCTTGTCAAGGGTAGCATAAGGATTGTTATTAGATGTGGATGGTGGCATGGGGGAATAGTTCGAAGGAGTAGTTCGATTTTGGGAGGCGATTGGAGAAATCTTGCTAGCAATGATAGTATCAAGGGGATCTATATTACATTCTTCGTGATCAACAAGACTTTCGTTATCATCATCAACGTAGTTATTCCCCTTGACTACTATTATTGGTTGTGCAAGAGGGGAATAAGGATTCATGATGGATATAGATTAGCAAGAAAAAATAGATGATGGATAGAGAAATAGGATGGATTGGAACCTCAGATGGGGATTGGATTAAAGCTCATATTAGGATGATTGGATTAAAGCTCTGATTGGGATGATTGGATTAAATCTCATATTAGAATTGGATTAAGACTCAGATTGGGATTGGATTAGAGGATATGATACGATTGATTCCAAACCAAGTTCAAGGATTTTAACTAGAGGACTAAGGTGTTGACAATCATATTTTTGCCAGATTTGGTAGTTTTCAAAAATTGTCAAATTTTGCCATTTTAGGAAACTTCACAGGCATACTTTTGAGAGCCCATTTTTTTTCCCAAAAATTACCCAAAACTAAGGTAGGATGAATTGACAACTAACATCCCAAATATGAGACATTCATTCTGAGTTATTAACGAAAATGATTTTTCAAAAATTAGAAAAAAATACTAAATTGCAATTTCGAGGGTTAAGATGAAAGTTTGAGGCCTCGAAAATGTGTCGAAACGGGGTCCAACTGACTCAAGATCTATTAAGAACCCACATGCCACCTCATAATGTAACCACCCATTAATTTTTACCCCAATCGGACACCCAAGTCAAAAGTTATGACCTCCAGAAGTTTTTGCATAAAAATCAAAACCCTCAAAATGAAGTCTAGATGATTGGGATGGATGATTTGATGATAGATATGGACTATAATGATATTTTAAGAAGAACCTATGTGGTTTGGTCGATGAAATTATGAAATTTATGTTGAGGGGCGCATTCGCCCTAGCGTAGCTGCCCCTGCTAGGGCGTGGTTGACCCTCTGCTAGGGCGTGGCCGCCCCTGCTCAGACAAAGGACTAAAAATGATGTTTCTGCCAAGGGGCATGTGCGCCCGAGTATGGCTGCCCCTGCTAGGGTGTGGTCGCCCTTGCTAGGGCATGGCCACCCCTCTACTAGGGCAAGGTTTCCTGACTGGTTTTTGAACTTGTCCAAATCAAGAACGAGACCAAACAAGCCTAACGAATGGTGAAACAAACTTGCTAACTGATGAAACGGGTTCCCTGAATGGAAAATCGAGCTTTCTAAGTGGATGAACGTGTTGACGGAATGCGAGAATGAATTTCCAAAATGGACAGATGGGTGGTCGGAATGGGTAATCAAATACCCCAGACAAGGGAACAACACTCAAAACGGGAAATCGGTTTGCCGGAACAGGTGAACGACTTCTCGAAATGGGTGAACAGCTGGTCAGAAAGGGGAAATGATGCTCAAAACGGGCAAATGGATATCCGGAATGGACAAAAAGATGGTCAGAATGGGTAATCGGATACTCCAAATGAGGGAACAACACTGAAAACGAGAAAATAGTTTGTCAGAATGGGTGAGCAACTTCTCAGAACAGGTGAACAACTAGTCGGAAAGGGGGAACGATGCTTGGAACGGGAAAATGGATATCCGAAATGGATGGATGGATGGTCAAAATGGGTAATCAGATACTCCAGATGAGGGAACAACACTTGGAACAGGAAAATAGTTTTCTGTAATGGGTGAACGACTTCCCGAAATGGGTGAATAGTTGGTCGAAAAGGGGAAACGATGCTCGAAATGCGAAAATGGATATCCGAAATGGACAGACGGATGGTCGAGATGGGTAAACAGATACCCTAGATGAGGGAACAACACTCAAAATGGGAAAATGGTTTTCCAGAATGGGTGAACAATTGGTCAGAAAGGGGAAACGATGCTTCGAAATGGGCAAATGGATATCCAGAATGGACAGACGGATGGTTGGAATGGTGGAATGAAATAACAGAATGATGGGGGGATGTTGAGAAATGATGTTTTTTGCACATGGTCGCCCCTACTAGGGTGTGGCCACCCTTCGAACGAAAACAAGGGTCAAAAATGACTATTTTGGTGCAAAGGGGTGCATATGCCCGGGTGTGGCCACCCCTGCTAGGGCATGGTTGGCTCTGCTAGGGCATGGTCAGATCTGCAAGGGCATGGTCACCCCTTCCAAAAAACCTAAACTTGAACTAGGTGAAAAATGACTATGGAAAAGGATTGAAAACACAAAAACAACAAGAAAAGTGGCAAGACTAACTTGACTTGTAAGATATGCACTAGTTTTACATAGAAAAGATAGTTCAAGGAGCAAAATCCTAAGACTAGTAAGAAGGGTATGGCCAACACGATCCTCTAACTAGGATAAACAAGGTGATCTAGGGAGTCCTCTATATACGCATGGTACGTGAGGCCCAAACCATGAACACCAGTCCATCACAAGCTTGAGTCGGGAACCCCATCGAGATACTGAAAGGTTCGGACCAACTCTTCACATCTATCTAGGTATCACCCTAGCTTCGATGCTCCACCAATTACAAAGCAACTGGATTGGCGTATAGCTTTCCCCTCCCCCTTTGTATACCCCGTCGATACATGTGGTCGGGATCATCCCTTGGGGTGATGAAATCCCCAAGTAGGTCCCACTCAAAAGAAAGTGTTAATCATTTTTGGCTACTCCCCGGGCTCACACAAAGTGCAACTGAAAAGCTTGAACAATTTCCACCCCCTTGGGTAACACAAATGACTAAGTAAGCTATGATTTCAATTCACCTAGGATTGACAAATGGCGCAAGGGGATTGTATACATCGGTAGCTTACTTTTTAGACAAAGCAAACAAATTCTTTGACCCCCTGCTTAGTCTATGTGCCTAATTAATGTAAAATGAATGACAACTAACTAAAAGGTCTTGGTCCTTTCATCCTACAAGAAACAAGTTAGTATTTTTTTTCCCATCGTTCTTTGTCAATCATAAATTTCTGGCACAAACGTTAGTATGAAACCCTTCACAATCACCAACAAGACAAGTTAGGGGGTTATTATTAATAAAGTAATAGAAAATAGAGTCTGCAAATGCACAAAAACATTGTTTTTTACTTCTACTCAGACTTGGTCGCCTCTATTGGTGAAAACAGAGTTGAAACATTGTTTCTGCTACAAAGAGGCACATATGCCTAGGTGTGGCCACCCCTAATAGAGTGTGGCCAACTCTGCTAGGGTGTGGTCAACTCTCTGATGAAAACAAAGAGATTTTGGTGTCGGTTTTTCACAAACAGACGTCTATGCAGGACCTGATCGCCCCTTGGGTCAAACAGTGGGCTAAAATAATGAGGTTACCACTAAGGGGATCATATGCCCAGGTGTGGTCGGCTCTGCTAGGGCATAGTCAGCTTTATGCGTCACCCGAACCTACAAAAAACACAGTCAAAGAAAAAATGGTAGATATTATCACCGAGGGGCGCATATGCCTAGGCGTGGCCACCCCTGCTAGGGCGTGGCCAACTTTCTAAGTCCCCTGAACCTACAAAAAACATAGTCAGAAAGCAAAAAGTATAGATGTCATCGCCGAGGGGCGTGTATGCTCGGGCATGGCTGACTCTGCTAGGGTGTGGTTGGCTTTTTGTGTCACTTGAACCTACAAAATGCAAACAACATCAAACTTTAAAAGAAAATGACCCATCTGTGGGTCCCACCGGGTGTGCGAGAAATGTGTGCATGTGTTTCTTACTCCTAAATATGCAAAACTAACTAAAAATGCAAAGAAAAGAACACAAGGCCACCTCAATGATTAACCTAAGTAAAGCACAAAAGAGAAAGATGAAAGCCGATCTCCTTGGTTGGCCCTTGATTTAGATGGAAATATGTGCTCCTTGATGGAAAGGTAATGGAAAATGGATGGAAAATGATGTTAATGCAAGATGAGAGGGATAGGTGGTGAGTAAAACCAAATGGATATGAGCTCTTGAATTCAAAGAAAATGTTTAATGGCTACTTGAATGGCTTAGAATCATAAGTTGGCTACTAAAATGCATGAAGTCTAGATCCCTTTAATGAAGGAAGAGGGAGGTATTTATAGAGGAAATTAAATTCTCTAGAGAATTCAATGGTCAGGATTGAGCCACCATGGCCAAGATGGAGGGCCATGGTGAGTTGAGGACTCACAAGCCCTCACATCTTGACATGTGGAGGGTGAGTTGTCCAAGGAGTAAGGTGAGATGGAAAAGGTACAAATGATGTGGAGGAAGGAAAATTAATCTTCAAGTACTTTGGGGGATGAGAGGATTTCCTCAAAAAGGAACCTCTTGTCCCTAAGTGAGAATGAAAGTGACATATGAGGAATTTTATTATTTCTCAAAAAATCTCATGGAGAAGAGAGAATTGGTTGGAGAAATAATTGTGAATATTTAATTCACATTATTGGAGGGGATAAGGTGGTTGGGATAAGAAATATGAATTTTAAATTCATATGATAAGCACCTTGTGGATAAGACAAGGTTCTTATGAAGGAGGATGAAAAGTGCCTTGTGGATAAAATAAGGCCCTTATAATGGAAGGTTTTTGGCCTTCATGTGATTTGATGTGACGTTTCAATGATCACATGGGGAAGAGGAGATTCCTTGGAGGAATCAAAAGTGAATTTTAAATTCATAGGGAAGAGGGAGATTCTTGGAGGAATAAAAGTGAATTTTAAATTCACATGGGGAAGAGGGAGATTCTTGGAGGAATAAAAGTGAATTTTAAATTCACATGGGGAAGACAAAAAAGAATTAAAAACTCCTTGGGGAATGAGAGAGTTGACCAAAGGGGGATTGATTAGACTGACTAATCACTGATTAGAAGACAGTTAGTGGCTAACAAAGATTAAGAACCAACTTGCAAAAGTTGGAGGATGTGACACATCCTATTCGAGGATTAGCCATGTGCACATCCCTAATGATGGATTAGGAGATGGATTAGGATTAAGGAAAATTATGTGACATGTGAGGAATTAAATAAATGTCATATGTATTTAATTCATTTGATGAAAAGGAGAGTAAAGGGGGTAAGGTATTTAATCGTTAACTAAATACCTTAGGGATTAAAGAGGGATTAAGGGTATTAATTAGATAATAGCAATATTACCTAATTAACATGAATAAGAGGATGTTTAGATGAAAAGAGATAAATTTGGACAAATATAAGTGTCCAAATTTGGATGTCTACGCCTGCAATTATCATACATATGCTTTGAAGCATCCTCCATCAACTTGGCCCAATCATTGTTTAGACCCTCATTCAACATTTTATCAAATTTAAACCCTTCGTCTACCATTATTACATCTTCATCTATGTTTGGTGCCACTTCATCTATGTTTGTTGCCTCTTCATCTCTCACACTCTGCCATTCTATCATATCTTCATAATAATTGAAATTCCAAGGGCTTATACCACTATGCCCATATCTTATCATATGTCAATAAATTTGCCTTGTTTTTTCACCTTTCCACCAAGACAGTCATTACATGGACATGGATATTTGTGAATGTCCCTCTCATCGGCTATTCTTTCATCAAATTCATGGTATTGATTCATAGTCAACCTTTGAAATTGATCCATCTATAATGTTCTACACATAGCAAGAAAAAAATATAGACTAAGAGACAAAAACTATTTTTTTAATTGAAAGGCATTTCCATAGCAATAGAGTTATAAAGAGCAAATAAAATAGAGTTTAACTAATGAATTTTTAAAATATAGATTTTTGTAGTTTATATTCAAATTGTTGATTGCATTGCATTGCACATCTTTCAAAATCAAATCATTACTTCACATTGCATAACTAATAAATAGATGCTGATAGATGACAAAATGTAAAAAATTGTAGAATAAGAGACAAAAACTATTTTTTTAATTGAAAGGAATTTCCATAGCAATAGAGTTATAGAGAGAAAACAAAATAGAGAGTTTAACTAATGAATTGTAAAAAATAGATTTTTGTAGTTTGTATTCAAATTGTTGAATGCATTACATTGCACATCTTTCAAACTCAAAGCATTACTTCACATTGCATAACTAATAACTAGATGCTAATAGATGACAAAATTTCAAATACAATATAGTTTTTACAAAGTCAACCTAAGCAATTATGTAGTTACTTCACATTGCATGACTAATAACTAGATGTTGATAGATGACAAAATTTCAATTACAATATATTTTTTACAAAGTCAACCTAAGCAATTATGCAGTTACTTCACATTGCATAACTAATAACTAGGAGCAGTTGCCAATTGCATTTTCTTGTCATGGAATTCCATGAGACCACATTTCTTTGAGGCGTCTTTTCAAAAAGTTTATTGCCTTGTCTATGCTACCACGTTTTTCATATATGTCTACCAAAGCATTTTATCAAAAAGTTCATTGCCTTGTTGCTATGGCTAAAATCCTAAAACAAGTGCTTTCAAACAAGTTGTGGATGCTTGGAAAAAATATATCAAAGCATAATAGTAAGAAATAGCATAGACAAGGTAGTGAACTGGTTGAAAAAATGCCTCAAAGAAATGTTGTCTCATGGTGATGGAATACCATGACAATCCATAACAATTCGCTTGTGATGGCATTTGTCATGGAATTCCATCACTATGAGATCATATTTATTTGAGGCATTTTTCCAAAGTTCATTTCCTTGTCTATGCTACCACATTTTTCATACATGTCTACCAAAGATCAAACAATTCACTGCCTTGCTGCTATGGCTAAAAGCCTAAAATAGGTGATTTCAAAAAAGCTATGGATGTTTGGAAAAAATATATCAAAGCATAGTAGTAAGCAACAAGCTATGGTCTCATGGTTTTTTTGTGGCACGAAAATCAGCATGATTTTATTTGCATTTTTTATAGATTTTAAACACATTTTTTTTGGCAATTTTGCTATTTGAAATGAGAAAAATCTCTACGGTCAGTTTTGCGCACTTTTTAGTTGTAGGATTCTCATAGTTAGTGAAAAAGGTAGTGTTCATGAAGGAATTGAAAATATTCATAAAGCCTTTGAATTATACCCATACTATACAATGGCATTTAATCATTTAGCAAACCATTTTTTCTTCACAAGGTAGCATTTTCTTGTAGAACGATTGACTGAGAAAGCTCTTGTTTCAACTGACCACCCTCTCATGAAAAATCATTCATGTTATAATCTTGCATGATCTTATCATAGTTTATGACACCACTGGCCACTACCACATGGCATCAGTCAAGGAAAGCCAGAGGCCACAGGATTTTGTGGACATGTTCAATTAAGCTAGGAGATCTTAAGAGTTCTCTCTCAAATTTTGAAAAGGTTTTGGAGGTCCACTGTGAGAACTATAAGAGCTTAAAATCAGTAGGCCATATATTTTCTTAGAAAGGGTAGGTAGAGAAAGCTTTGGAAATTTTAGGAAGGGAAATTTGTATAGATCCACATGATGCCCATGCATTTATCAAGATGGGTAAGTTATTTATATCGATAGACCCTAGTGTGGGCTTAGATTCTCTTAAGACAACAAAGTTTCTTATGAAGAAGAGCAGAGAAGAAGTATCCATTGAATTGTTTTGATTATAAGGGAAAAACAGGTTTTAAAGGGACCCCAAAACCCTTTACAACATTTAAGATACAAAATGTTGCACTAAAGGATATTCAAAAGACCACCAACAACAACCCAACAACCAAAAAACACAACAGAGTAGGTGCTAACCTAAAAATATGACAAGAAACTACCATCAACATCCAACAGTCACAAAACAACAAAACAACCTAAAAGAAACCTACACCCAACAAGAAACAAAAAGCAACAAAGAAAAAGACTAGGTGTTGGTTCAAGCCATTCAGAGTGTTGGCCACCTCCATCTATTGGTTCCTATGCTTTTCAACCATATCCAATAGCTCCTTTTTCTCAACATCAAATGATTTCTTCCAATCAACTGACCCTCTAATAACAGGTCCTTTGTCATCATCCTTAGTAGCCTTTTTACCTTTGCCCTTGGCCATGTGTTCTTTCTCCATAAGCTCAAAGAAATAAAACTGATCCTCCCTGAGCTCACTAATCTTTCTGAAAAGGACTTACAAGGAGTCTGTGTTGTTCTTCACAGAGATATGACACACCTGCAAAAAAAATTGATATCCGCATTTATACCTAAAACCTTGGCTTCCAATGCAGATAATCTTTCATCACACAGAGATTTAAAGTCATGATAGGAACCTTCAAGGTCCAACATTATGTCAATAAGAATGTCTGGTACCAAACCTTTCATAACATTCTTCAGATTCTCCTTCAAACCTCTGATTTTGATATTAATTTTATTGAACTCTTGCAGAGTCCACTTAGCTAATTTAAAGGTACTAGTTGCCCTAGCTCTATCCATATCCAGTAACTCATACATGGAGGTAGCATCATCATCAAGATAAGAAAAGTCTATGAAAAGATGATCTACCTTCAAAGGCTCTTGTTTAGCTTCTTTCTTTTCCACATCCTCCTTATCCCGATCCCTAATCTCCTTGACCTCCTCCTCCTTGGGCAAGTCCTACATAGGAGAATCCTCAATGGTTACCGTCTTATCACCAGAATTCTTGTCATCGCCAGCTTCATTGGGGTCCTTGGTCAGAAACTCCAAGGCCTTGTTCTTCAGGTTATTAATATGCATTGACAGCCTCCTAGGTTTGTCAACCAAACCCACATCATTATCCTATGTCCCCACCTCCGTGTCATCACTCCCAAGAAAGGAAAACCACTTAGCTGGCCTATTAATCTTAGCACCAACCACCTTCCTCTTCTTTGAAGACATAGTCATAGATGTAGGAGAAAGATCCTCCTCCTCTTCGTTCCATTCCTCCTCCTCATCCGAAGAGGACCTCAACCTCGACGACCCAGACTCATCACTTAAAGTCTTCTCCTTGTCCTTGATGGCAGGACTAGGGAGAAGGGTCTTGACATATTCCATAATTAATAATATGAGTCCTTCATGGAGGACGGGGGCCCTCCTATTCTTTAGATGTGCGTACACCGAGACCTCCAAAGATGATAGCAGAAAAAGGAAATGAAATAAATAAACCATATCTTAAATGGTTGTGGAGAGTAAAATGGTGACCAAGAATATCCCTATACCTCCCTTCTAGAGTCACGTAACACATCAGAACCTCAACAATGCTCACCCATATTTTCTTGAGGGAATTTATCTCATAGTCCCAACTCTCCAATTTGATTAATTGCTTCCACTCATCATCTTTAAAAAATTGAACCATCGCCTCCTCATTACTATTTTTATCCTTGAAGAACTTCTGGCCAATTTTCGGCATCTCAGTAACAGTGGAACTCAAATCCTCATTTACCTCCACTTCCAAAACTTTAACCATGAGCTTTCGATTATACCAAAAGGAAACAAATTGCACCGAGGCATTAGGGTCATTCCCATGCAGTCTCTCCAAAAATGGAGTAAAATTACCATGACATAGAATATTCCAAAGCTTCTTCTTTCTCTAAATGTTCCCACAAGAATGTGGCTCAATTCTGCTCCTGTCACCACCCATGGCTACAAACACACGACTCACAAAACCCTTACAAAAAATGCACAATTGAAGGTCAAAGAGAAACAAGACACCCACAAAGTGTGAGAAATGGAGGAAGGTACTAGACCATAAATGTCACATCACCTCAACCCATGCCATCATTCCTCAATTATCTCCTAGCTTTCTAAGGAAGGATCAAGCCCTCCTCCCATGAACGAAATTCATTTAAACTGACAGCCTCGTTGGCAAAAAAATTTTCCAATGAGTTTCCTTCTCGATAAATATGAGAGACGCAGATCTTTTCACATGATTGTAACACGATTATTGTATCCTTATTGAGTTGGTCGACATTCCAACTTGGAGTATGAGTGCCACATAGATAGTTTATAATTTTCATAGAGTCACCTTGCACCCATAATTTGGAGTAACCTTTGTTGATAGCATATCTAACACTTATGAATGCAACCTCCACCTCCACACAATGATTGGTTTGAGTTCCCAATGGAAGTGCCACCATGCTAAGGAGTATTCCAACATCATTTTTTAACACGCCCCCACAACCTGCAGGCTTGAGGTTCCCCTTCGCTACCCCATCAAAGTTAACTTTAACCCAACCAAAGAGAGGAGGCTTCCATCTAGTGTTAAATCTAGCAGCTGAGCTTGACTTAGGATTCAAAATAGGAATTGAGATAATCTTCCAATTAGAAGTCACCAATAGCTCATAAAAAACAAGGCAAGCAAAAGGGGCACACCGAGCAGAATCAGAATGAATCGGAGCAAAATTCTCCAGAATGGCCCGTCTAATCTTGATAAAAAGACTATCAACCTTGAGTTTAGATTTCCGAAAGATCCTATTATTTAATTCTTTCCATAATCTCCAAGTTATATGTGGGGCCATAAGGTACCACGACCACTATAAAATAGGAGAGGAAGAAGGTCAAGACCATTGATCAAAAAACCTAGCAAGAGAATCTGAAAAGACCCAACCAATATCCTAGAGTCCAATAAATTTAATCTAAAGAGAAAAAGAATAATTACACTCAAGGAGAATATGGAAAGAATTATCACCATCAACTTCACAAAGAACACATCTATTAGGGATCGTAAACCCCCTCTTACAAAGGTTGTCTTGCGTTAATATTTTACCTTGCATAAGCAGCCAAAAGAAGACATTCACCTTGGGAATCGGGTTCTTATTCCATAGTCTCCCCCAGAAAGGGAAGGAGGCATGCACTTCCAAAGAACTCATGAGATCAAAAGCCATAGAAAAAATTCCACTAGCACAAGGGGCCCAAATTACTCTATCCAGTCTAGGAAAAGAGGGGATCTAGACCCCGCACAAGAAGTCCTTCAGAACCTTCAAAGATGGGTCCCAAACCTTAAAATTATTCCACTCCCCATCCTCAAAATAATCAACCACCTTGGGCCTAAAAAGGTGTTTACACAAGGGGGAAATAGGGGGAGCTCAAGGAAGACAAATAAGAGGGCAGGCCCCACACCAAGAATCTTCCCATAAAATAATACTAGTACCATCGCCCAACAACCACTTAACACCTCTAGAAATCAAGTCCTTGCACAACATAATATTCTTCCAAAAACACGAACCAGAAGGAATCTCCTCCAAATACAGCATGTTCCAAGGTCTCTCCACACCATACAGATACTTATTACCCACCAAAGGGGCCCAACCAGCATCCCCATTCAAGAGCCTCCAAACATTTTTGGACAAAAGAGCCTTATTAAAACATTTCTAATTTCTAATACCAAGATCCCCCCACTTCGTTAGTCTACACACCGAATCCCAAGCCACAAGAGGAATTATGGATTTAGTCTCAACCCTTGACCAAAGGAACCTTCTCATTATCTGCTCCATTTCATCTTCAAACTTTACAAGAATCCTAAAAAGACTCATAGCGTACAGGGGAAAATTTTGTAGAGTGGAGGAAATAAGCTAAATTCTACTAGCCTAACTGAGAAGCGCACCTTTCCAACCTGCTAACTTCCTACTGAATCTATCCAAGAAACCCAACCAAAAGGAATTCAAAATCTTGGAACTACACAAAGGGAGCCCCATATAAGAAGACAGGAAATCACCTCTATTACAAGACATAATTCTAGCAAGCTTAAGCTTCAAAGCTTCAAAATGTTGAGGAAGAAAATCTAACTCTTAGGTAGGTTGATCCTCTTACTAGAAGCCTTCTCATAGTCAACCAACAACCACTTAACAACTCTAACTTCCTTAACAGAAGAGACACCCATCATAATAGTGTCATCAACAAATTTTTGGTGAGTAATCGGATCACATCTGGATGAAGGTGAGAGACCACTCAGGGCACCTACATGAAGCACCTTTTGGATATTACGACCCAAATCCTCTGCCATTAGGATGAAAAGAATTGGCGAGATAGGGTCTCCCTGCCTCAGCCCACATGAAATTTGAAAGAATGGAGAAGGAGAGTCATTCACCAAGACAACAAACAAGGGAGAATAAATGAGTTGCTCAAAAAGTTGGAGAAAATTCTTGTAGAAACCAAACCGGTCCAAGACATTCAGAATAAATCTCCAGTTCACTGTCATAAGCTTTGAGTAGGTCCAACTTTAGGAAGAAGCCTGATTTTTAGACACATTAATGGAATGAGCTAGCTCATGAACCATAATAATAGAATCAAGGATTTGACAACCCTTGACAAAACCATTCTATTGCTTTGAAATCGGATTTGGAAAATGTTTTTGTAATCTAAAAGCAAGCACTTTCGAAAACAATTATAAATAGAATTGCAAATGTTGATCGGGTGAAACTCACTAAAACTCTTGGAATCATTAGACTTGGGAATCAAAACAATGAAAGTCACATTAAGCTCTTTGAGAAGACTTCTTGAGCCAAATAACTCCTTAGTAGCATTAATCACTTCCTCAGAGACAATCTCCCAACAAGACTAAAAAAATAGAAAGGGAAAGTCATCAAGGCTAGGGGCCTTGTTACCTTCAAAAGAGAAAACTGCTTCTTTGACTTCCGAGGCCGAAGGAACAGTCATCAACTCCTTATTCAAATTCTCCATCACAAATCTAGGAAATAACATCTAGAGAGGCATCCACACACCTTTGATCCCACACCAGATCATCCATCAAGAGTTGTTCAAAGAACCTTGCATCCTCTCTTCTTATAGCTTGCTTGTCTTCCAGCAGTAACCCATTAGCACTGATTGAGGAAATTCTATTAGATGACTTATGCCTAAGAGCGGTGAGATGAAAGAACTTAGAATAACAGTCCCCAGATTTCAACCAAATAGCTCGAGACCTTTGCCTCCATTAATCCTCTTCCTTGGTAACGATATCATGCAGTTGCACAAGAATAATATCTTCCAGTAACTGTAGATCCTCCAAAATACCCTTTGATTGGACGACCTATTGGATATCATCCAAATTCTTAAGAACAAAACTTTTAGAATCAAAGATTTGATAAAACAACTCTTTGTTCCATTTTTTAAGATTCCTCTTAACAAAATTCAACTTCTTGGAAACTTCCAACATCACACAAACATCTATATCAACTTGCCACCATCTTCTAATATAATCCATAAAACGAGGGTCCCTTAAGCACATGGCTTCAAACCGAAAAGGAAATCTCTTCTTACTCCCAAGCCTATCTGCAACAAAAGAAATAGGGAAATGGTCTGACCCACATCTCATAATAGAGGACAAAGAGCAAAAAAATTCCACAAAGCAGGAAGCAAAGGTTAAAGCTCTATCCAATCTGACTTGAATAATATCCACACCAACATGCCAATTGGACCAAGTAAAACTAGCTCCTGACAACTTAACATCAATAAGAGCATTATCATTAATTAACATATTTAAGTCAAACCTACTCTCAGGATTTGCTTGAGACCCCCCCCCCCCACTTTCTCATTGTCATATAGAGGAGTATTAAAATCTCCCATTACAAGCCCGGGGAGATCCAAAAAAGTTATTCTAAGACTCCCAGGTCATCCCATAACTTTTTCCAATTTCTCTTTAGGTTGGGAGCATACATATTAGAAATAACCCAAGAATAAGAATCCCTAAGCCAAAGAAACTTAGTCTCAACATGATTGAAACTATCAGCAATTGGGATACCTCTCAACAACTCAGCATTCGAAAACATGGCCACACCACCCGAATCTCCTTCAGAGCTAACCCCATGAAACCCACAGTCTTTATAGAACAAATTCTTCAAAGCTTCCAACTTATCAATCTGCATTTTCATCTCTTGGATCAACAATATATCCGGCTTATGATCCTAGATGAGATTCTTCAGGAGATCCTACTTATGCAAGTTATTCAACCCCCTAATATTCAATGAAATTATTTTCATTTGCAATATCCCGTTTGCACTCCCTCTCCCTACTCTTTTGCAGGGTAGGTCTGCCCTGGCCCCTCGACTCAGACCCACAATCTGCTTTCTGCCTTCTCGTGGTGATGCCTTTGTGAGGCTGAGGGGGGGGGAAGAAGAATATTTATTCTTCCTACCACACACCTGGGTGTAACCATCTTCCATTTACTCACAAAATTAGCCACTACCAGAGCACCATCACCAACCACCGGTTCCAAACCAGTAAGTAGAGGATATGGTGGAACAATAGCTAGCTCCAAAATATGCCTTTTTGGAGATAACACTGTCTCTGAGACACGATCCACATCCCGATCTGAAGAGTGACCAACAACCTCCTCCCAAAAATAACCAGATCCTTGCCTGTCTTAATAGGAGCAAGAGGATTTTCAATATTCACCTCACCCTCCATACCATTTCCCACAACAGATTCACCTTGGTTCTCTTTAGGTTCATTTATCTTCCAAACCTTGGTCTTCTTAACAACCTTAGGTGGGACACCAGTCACCGGGAAATCCTTAGCCCAGTGCCCCGTCTTCTTATATTTGAAGCAAGCAAAAGGAATTTTTTCAAAAATAAGATGTTGATTCCAAGACCCCACCTTGGATTTTAAAAAGAAGAACTCGAGCAACACAACATCTTGGTCAGTCATGACACAAAACCTAGTTGCCACTAACCGCTTCCTAGAATGAGTAGCCTCATCAATAGAGACAATCCTTCCAAAAGAGTTTGCAATTGCCTTGAAGACTTCTTCATCCCAATATTCCAATGACAGATTTGGAAGTTTTACCCACATAGGAGCATAATTAGAAAGATATTTGGACAAATCCATCCTAGGTTCCCAAGGATGAAGAACTATAGAGAGACGCCCAAATGACCAAGGCCCTTTCATAAACACATTTCTCAGGTCTTCATCACAAGATAAGGCAAAAGAAAATAAACCTTTATCCATGGATGCAACTCCCACCTGACCTTTTAAAGCCCACTTTTTACACACCCAAGTGCAAACCTCCTCAATATTAGGTCGAGGACCTAAAACCTTACCAACCAAGGAGAAATCCATTTTAGCAATATTCTTGTCCACAAGAGAATCTGAGACAAAGAAGGAAAAAACCCCTTCCTCGTTAGAAGAAGACACTGACTCAACAACAATGCCTTTTCCTTTAAGCTTAGAGGAAAAAAGGTCAAACCATTTCTAATCCAATAGGGAAGAAAACCTTTTCGGCCGATTATGTTCCACTGGAGCATGCTCAACCTGGGGAATACTCAAATTAGCCACACAAGATTCCCCTGATGAGACCCACTCTTCAAAACCCACATCCACTTTATCCCCTTAGATGTTAGGAACTGACTCCAACGAGGGACAACCATCACAAGACACCTTGAGTGTCTCACCTACACACTTCTCCTCCAAGCACGTATCTTTGACCACATCCTCACCACATGACTCGTCCTTCCCAAATTCTCCATCAAGGATCAAAAGCTTATCCTCACCACCCGATCCCACCTTGCCATTTGCAGAATCAGAAAAACCCAACTTTGTATCCTGCCCGAACTGCCAAGCGCCATGATTCCCTAGGCTTGAGGTCAAATTCGAATTACTCAAGCCTGCCACCGAACTAGACTTCTCTCCAATGGAAACTCCAACAATGGTCGCCATTTACCTTTAGTATTGGTGTTATGTGAAAGAAACCCATTGAATTGTTAAGAAACACTGGGGTTCTTCATTTTCAATGTGATGAACTAGAGTTGGCTCAACATACTTTTATGGAGGCATTAGAAAATGGAATTTGGGTTGAATTCATAAATAAAACCCCTTGTGCCAATTCTATAGTTTTTTTTATGTGCTTTAAGGATATGGAATTCTTCCATCAACTAGAAGAAGGTGGTGTTTCACTTGAGTTACCATGGGATAAAGTCACAACACTATTTAATCTTGCTAGATTGTTTGAACAACTACTTGATACTTAAAAATCAAATCTTTTATATAGGATAATATTGTTCAAGTTTCCTGATTATGTGGATGCATATCTACGTCTTGCAGTCATGGCTCGGGCTCAGAATGAGATCCAACTAAGCCTAGAATTGATTGGGGATGCACTTAAGGTGGATAAAAACTCATCAAATGCTTTATGTATGCTTGGAAACATGGAACTGAAAACAAATGACTAGCTTAAAGAAAAAGAAACAATTAAAGTAGCACACCAACTTATCTTGGTTGATGAAGCGAAATGAAAAACTAATGATGAATGAAGGATTCAGATGGAAAGGAGAAAGAAAGAGGAAGAACTTCAGAGGGTGATGCAATAAGAGGAGAAATTTGAACGTGTGAAGAAATTATGGAAGAGTAAGCATAAGGATAGGGATGATGATGATGATGAGGTTGGTCAGTCTGAGAAGAAACAAAATAAGAAAAAGAAGAAGGATAAGGACCAGAAGGCTTATGATTCTTATATGGAGGAACTTGATGTTGCCATGGAAGATGAGGCAAATTATATCAGTGATAATGGGAAGTGGATGATTTGGAAAGAGTGGATGGATTGACATAGTGGGATGAGTTGGATGATGAAGCCTCCTAATTAATAGGAACCTATCATTGGGGTATTTCACGTAGGTTAGTGCAATATTGGAAAGGATCAAGATCACCATCTATCGTGATCTCGATGCTATTGTATGGGAATTTATGACATTGATGGTAAGTGGAAGGGATGGCCTTCATAGCATGTATCCATGGTCTCCCCAATAAAATATTATAGGGAAGGACGAGATCCAAGACTTGGAAACTAGTATCCATAACTGTCGGACCAATTCTAATGAGGAGTGTTACAACTCCTTTAGATGATCTTTCCTCGTCATCATGTTCCTTAATGACTATTCTCTTAGTAGTGTGCACACATGCCTCTGAGAATCCTAATTCCTTAACCAGTTTCAAGGTGCAAAGATTCAACCCTGCTCCTTCGTCTACCAAGACTCATCTAACTTTTGTTTTGTGAACAAGAACTTCAAGATGTAATGGGTCATTGTGGTTTGTCTTCTCAGTTGATTAATCTTGTTCAAAGAAGGTAGCATGATGAGAGTTGGTTAGGTAGCCTGCTATCTCTTGGAAACGAGTGGCATCTAGGTTGGTGGGGACGATCATGCTTTGCAAGGCTTTGTCTAAAATAGCTCAATGGTCGGGTGATATAGTCAACAATTCCAAGATAGAAATTTGTATTGGGGTCTTCCCCAACTATTCAATTAAATTATACTGAGACTTGGAGGACTGTGGTTGTTGTTGTGTTGGAGGACCTTGAACGGTTATCTTAGTTGGACAAGTGTTGACAACACATTCAGGGGTTTTCTTTATGGTAATAGTGTTGACATTTTCATCGACAACTCGAATGTTATTTATGATTGGGTCATGATTATAGTCATACTTGGTAGTAGCATAGTTGGCCGAATTATTGGTTTTATTCCCCAAACCAAAAGCTTTTCCTTTTCCATGGTCATGTAATGGATCAGTAAAGACCTTGTGGTCACTATTTTTCATCTGTTTCTATCCATTAACTTCAATAGTTTCATTTTCAATGAGATCATGTATAATGTTCTTCAATTTTTGACATTGTAGTAGACTGTGTCCCTTAGTTTGGTGGAAATTGCAAAAATGTTGTCATCCCACCAAGAGGGTTTAAATTGTCTAGGATCATATTTTTTTGGCTTAGGAAGTTGTATGAGTTTGTGTTTCATTAGTTCTTTGAAGACTGATTCGATCAGTTCCCCTAGGGGAGTGAACTCACATTTTGGAAGCCTCCTTTGCAGTCGTGTTTGTTGTGTGTTTTGGACAATATTGGTAGTTTGTTTGGCATTGTTGGGTGTGTCATTAGAGGGATTTTTTCCTCTAAATGTAATCATTGGGCATGTGCATAAGGTTTTAGCATTGATAACTCCATCGTTAGTCACGTTCTTGTTTCAGGATCAAAATTTGTTCCTATCATTAGGGGTGTTTTGAACATTTGAATTCTTGTTTGACATCTTGATTTCTCCTTTGTCAGTGAGATCTTTTTCAAGTATAATACCCTTTTTCACTAGTTCCACAAAAGAAGTACAACAGTCTACTCTTAGGTCACTTCTTAGTTTTGGATTAAGGTTTTCGAGGAATATAGTGACCTTTTTTTTCTTCTGGTATTTCAACAGGGCATCGACTAGATAGACTCCTCCATCTCTGGAAGAAGGTGATAAAGTTTTCCCCTTCCTCTTGTATGGTGTAACATAAGGTTTCTATTGTAATTTCATTGTCAATGTTAAAGGCGAAATGTTCTATAAAATTTTTAGCAAGTTCACCCCATGACCCTATGCCATAAGAAAGTTTAGAAAAGCATTCAAGTGTTATCCCAACAAGAATCCACGAAAAAAGTCTCATAAGATATGTGGGATCATATGCGACGTCTATGCACGTGGTGGAAAATTACCTTATGTGTTTAAGAGGGTTACGCTTCCCATTATACTTAGGCAATTTTGGTATAACATATTCATGTGGGAAGGGTGTCATGTATAAATATTTGTCAAAGGAAAATGGACATAAGTCTTTTGCTGAAAAAGTCCTTTTGGTAGACATCGCCATGTTGTCCATTTGTTGTTGTAAGGCTTCCATTTGTGTTTGCAGAACATCTACTTGTGTCAATGACGTGTTGGTTTCATTGTTTGGGTCTATGTAAGTGTTCTGAAACCTAATGTTTTGTGTCAAATTCTGGTTCAGTGTGGGTATGTGCCCAGTTTGTAAAACTCCTATTTGTGAAATGGCACTAGTGGTTGTCGACCTCCTATAATTATTTTAATAACTAATCCCTTACAACCATGATTCATATATTAGACATCTGACCTGAATAGCCATCTTAACCATCATGAAGGTACATTTAAATTGTCAACCCAGGGACGTGAACTTGAAATGGGTCAGCACAGTATGTGCACTAGGAACTTCAAAGTAGTCACCTTCATTTTATAACTAAGAAAGACTTAATACTAAAAGTAAATTGCATGAAAGGAAACAAAGAAATTTTTCAACATCACTCAATCAAATCTAAACTGATTATTCATAATAGGAAGGAAAATCTAAGCATCCAACATGAAACTACTATGCTTGCTTTGGCTGTAGGAACAGTCACAGAATGGAACTATAGTGGCTATAGGAACAGTCAATGCCAGAATCTTAACTAAGTACTGAATAGAAACTAGCACTAATATAACTAAACTAAAGGAACAGATTACTCACCAAGTGGGCCCCCTTGGATGAGTATCCTCTAAACTAATGCAAACTCAGATACTCAACTCAGAATCTTATTTCATTCATCAGAAATTGCAATTACAAAAGTATGGCTGATTATCAACTTGTATAAGAACTTGGCGATCAACTCACTAACTCACTAGCTCGAGGAAGGAGGATTTGAGCCTTATTTATACCAACTAAGCAGGGCCATCAACTTCCACAAACTAAGAGGATGTCATTTAGGGAAAGTGAGAAGAAAGTGGAAGGGCGATTACATATGCAGGGGAATTCATTTGAACATGCATGCCCAAGCGTGGATTTGACCACTGCAGTAATGCCCACAATGCTCAATGCCATTAAAGATTGGTACAAGGCGGTTACATGTGGTTGGCACGGGAATCTTTCGTCGTCGTCCCCAGTTGACCTTCACGTGACTCCTCAACCTGACCGGTTGGTGGCTGCATTTCTCAATTTAGAATTTCAATCATGTCTTCATGGTAATGTCAGTACACATAATAATTGCATAATTATAACCACCTTAAAGAACATTCACCAATCACATGCAATATTAATATAGATGGTCCACATAATAGGTAAATATCATTAAAATTGGAAGAAATGAAATTAGTCCCAAATGTCTTATGACTAAGAGAAACTATATAGAAGTGTCAGCATATAATATCAAAGTCTATGGTAAATTTAGCAAATAACGAGAGATTCTACCCCCTAACTAGGCCAAAAACTAAACTCATCAGTGGTGTTGATTTTTGGTATAGAATTTGTCGTGTTTATGTTAACTCTAGGCCTTTTGCTTCTAGTAGAGGTGCCAAAGGGATTTGAAGATGATTCCCATACCAGATGTAGCACAAGGAAAATTCACAAATTAGCAATACAATCATAAACTAAACTAAACCTAAGCTAATAATCAAGAACAATGGAAAAATATATTAAAAATGCATAAATGAACTATTTTACCAAACATCCATGCAATTCCATGAATCGCCTCCATTACTCTTCTCCATTTTGTTGTAGTATGATACTTTCCCTCATATTTTTAATTAAGCATGCAAGTGTGGCCTCATGATAAATGATAATAGCAAAACATTGAAGATTCTAAAGTTGCTTCCAAAACTCATAAGATTTTGGGAGGAGTAATAATGATAGAGGTAAAGCCAATTTCTAGAAAATATGATTTTTGAATGTCAGACTCAGATTAAAAGACAAATCAACGATTAAGATTAAAATATATGACATGCAATAGAGTTAGGTTTAGATTAGTGTGAGTGAAAAAGCATAAATGGAGATTAAATTAAATAATAATTTAATCTTTAGTAGAAACTAGAAGAATAAAGACTACATGTAAAGATAAAGATTGAAATAGATAGAAGATGAAAATAAATTAATTAAATAATTAAAGCTATTTAATTAATAAAGGTTTGCACGTAGAAGATAAGAATAAATCTAGATAATGGACTGATTAAGACCGAAAAATTATTCGTTAAAGACAATCATATATTAAATCACCAGATAACTGAATGATTAAATTAGGTCTAGACTTAAGTGATAAATGACTAATTAGTGTATACATGCAAAATTTACATCATGCATTCCTCATATTTAATTAAATCATATTCGCCCATCAATTATATAAATCAAGTTTATTTGATTAATCTCCTAAGGTTATCTCTTTAATTAAATATATCATTTTTATTTAATTATCTCCTAAAGTTTCTTCATTTAATTAAATGGATAATTTCCTCCAATTTGATTTAAACAAATTCAAAAATCTGAATCAAATGTCATGTCAACTAATCTCTATTTAAAGTTAATCAAATCCATGATTAAAACTAAGTCTAATCCATGTCACATCCTCTAGATAATCCCACTTGCACAATAAATCATTTATTTTGATTTATTAAATCTCTATTTTCCTCACAAGGTATATTCCCAAGGAATATTCCCTCATTAACTCCATTTTTTTGACTTTTTTGTCCAAACAAATATCCCCCCTAAAACTCTCAACCATATGCATTTAATGTTATTTTTCAAATTTCAAACTCACCTAATAAGCATTTACTTGCACAAAGACCAAAATGTGCTCACCCTTCATCCTCTCACATTTTGACAAGTGGCATGAATCCATTGGTTGAAGATTGGTCCCACATTCTTCCACTTTGCTTCTTTTTTCAATCTCATCTATAAATTCAAGGTTTTTCTCCTTCATTTCTATTTACAATTTGAGCATTCTTACTATAGGCATTTGAGTTCATCTTGCATCTCTTTTTCTATCATCATCTTAAGGCCTAGCAAGGATTGGGAAAGGGCTCATTTACATATCAAGGGTGCACCAATCCAATATGGAATAGGTAGCCACCATGCTTTTTATGCTTTCAATTAGTTTAGTTTGTTATTTTGTGTATCAAGCATGATGGATTATTTCATAGGAGCACTATTATGTTTGTAATAGTTTGAACTAACCATGCTAATGAGTGTTGGAGTTTATAGTTGTTTGTATATTTGTGGTGCTTAAAATTAGATAACAAAGAGATTATCTAATCACAGAGGAATATGCCATGGATAAACCTTTATATGAATTAAATAATAATTTAATTCAACATTCAATATTTTAAGATTAAATTAAATAAATAAAGATTTATTTAATTAAATGGAGAAAAGGCTAAGGAATAATTAAATAATTCAAAATGATTATTTAATTATAGTTGAAACTGTGATAAGAATTAATTAAATAATTTAAAATGATTATTTAATAGAAGATAGATTTAAATGGCAACGTAATTAAATAAATAATCTTTATTTAATTAATCAAGAAAGAATAAAGGTAAGAATGAATTAATTAAATAATTAAAGTTATTTAATTAATAGAGGACATACGACTTTAGAAAATAATTAAATAATTAACATTATTTAATTATGAGAAATGAAGATGTAAGAATTATGTAGAAGTTAAGGGTCACAGGCCTAGGACAATATTTGGTGCCTACACTCACCATTCTCCATGCTAGGACTATCACACCATTACACATTTGCATATATAGTCTCATTCCATGCCTATGATTGGCTTTCATAATCTTGTCATATTTTGGATATCACCACCTCTTATGTTGACTGTACTTATGATTAGTTGATTTTTATGAAGGCCACTCGACCTTTCCAAGTTCAAAGCACTGGAAAATGATTGCATTGCTCATTACAATAGACACAAAAATTTGACTGATCAAACCTTGGGGATTGTGCTTGTATCCTTGAACTCATCCGTAAGGACTATCACGATTTTCATAGCATGATGACTACCACTCTGAAGGTCTCTATCCTCCTAAAGCTTATTGATGACTATATTCTCAATTATCAGGGACACTTCATTTGTTGTCATACATTACATTAAATTTGTGAATGTGAACATATTTGCACTTTACATTAATTGTTTGAGTTGTCACTTCTTGCATTGAATGTGAATATGCTTTAACACTGAAGCTACTGCCCTCTTTCATGGTGGATTGAATTTTCTACACTTGAAAAATTAAATCATTATCACCATCAATGACTATCCTTTTCTCATGGCTATTTCTCATAGTGGTAGTCTTTGTGACTATCACCATGTCTTTCATTTAAATATCCTTAAAAGACTGTACCTTAAGTTTAATTGGATTATCCTTTGGCTCACTAAGTGACTGTTGTGACCTGATGTCACTTCCATTGATGCAAATTACACCACATATCCCTCTCAAACAAAAGGGAAACATGTTGGGCTCAACCCTTGTGGGAGCCCATTTTACTCCACATGTTGTAATGTTGAACAAATTAATCGTGCAATGGAAAATGAACCTATACCTACATAGTGAACAAACATGTTAGCAAAATAATGAAGTCAAAAGCTTCCAATGATGTTTCATGATGATTGATGATACTCCTTTTCTTCTCTTGATATCTAAAATACTGCAAAATTATTTCAACGCTTTAGGAGAATAAACTATATGTTTGTTGATGTGGCATGTGTAGAGAATATGGGTCCTGAGTTCTAACACAATTTTCCTAATCTATTTCAAGAATTTCAAAAAACAATAGGTCAACTTCTGGAGCAATCAAGCAAGAGGGGCTAGACAAGGATGCATCAATTCAACTTGGGGTTTGTCATTCGGGCAATGAAAAATCCCTACTTTTTTCATATGCTCTTTCTTTTACACTTCTTCAAATATATAGTTTATTGAACCACCAAAAATGAAGAAGGGAAAGAGGATTCCCCAATGAGCCTCTAGGGTTTTTCACCCTAGAAGCTAACTTAGGAAGAATAGCTCTCTTTCCCACTTCTCCATCTTAGGGTTCATTTAAAGGGGGTTAGGGGCTTAATGTGAATATGTGTGATTGTGCCCTAAATGCAATGAACAAAAAATGAAAGTTAATCTAAATGTAACTATGAATGTAATAAACTATGAAATACAACTATGTTTGAAAACACATGAAGATATACAAACATATACAAAATAACCTAGGAAATATGTACAAACTATTACAAAAATGGATGATATTGAAGAAGTGTGAACTTGGAATCTTGTAGGGGTTGGAAATGTTGTTGCATTCGATGTTGAAGCTGAAAGGGACACTTGTGCCAAGTGGGGCGAACTAGTCCTTCTTCAGGAAAATTCTAGAAAACTGCTCTAGAGCCCATTTCAGCCAAACGAGTATCTAGATCTATCAAAATTTCTAGAAAAAAACTTCAGTGAGACTAGGTCACCCAAAGTGGCGACCTCGTCCTCTTTTGAATTTATGTGAACCAGAAGATGGGATCAGAGGCCTTTGATCTATGTTTTCTGCTCCTCCAGGTATCTGGTCCCGAAAGTGAATTTTCTGATATGTGAGTGTTCTCCAAGCTTCAAATAGGGTTTCTTCAACCTTAGAGAGCTTGGAAAACTTGTTGAATGGTCTTCCACCTTGGTTCCTTGCCAAATTTTCCTACAAGACTTGCAAATCACACAAAGAGAGAAAGAAATTTTGGATGTTAGGATATAGGAGCTTGCCTTGGTCAAGCCCCTTTGTAGATAATCAAATCAAATGATGAAATAAGATAAGAAAGCATGAAATGTGAAGCAATGTACTTACTTACCTTGTCATGATGATTGATCTTTAGTTGTTGCAGTAATCAACCCTTGAATGCTTCATAAATGATGTCTTGTTGACTTGGAATGTGAAACCATAGCTTGCTTGAGGAGGAGAAGTGATGAGAGAGAGAGGTGGAGAAGAAAATGGGTGATGCATAATGAGTAATTAGGGTTTTGGAGCTTATTTATACAAGTTATGCCTTAACTTTCCTAAAACAAAACCATACAAGCCGACCTTAGGGTTTTAGAGACCAAAATCTTGAAAGAAATTAAGTTAAAAATGAAATTTATGCCACATGGGACTAGGTCGCCCAAGGTGGCGACCTAGTCCACCTAGGCATTTTTCATTGATTTTTGGTAATTAAAATATGATTATTGTTACTTATCGGGATTATCTCATAAAACACACTAAAGTTGGACATGTATGTGTATTAAGGGGTCATTATAGCATAATAAGGTGTCGATTAAGTGATGACAAGCCTAGGAGAGTATGAATTTTTTTTACAACACCTTACAACACTTCGGCACAAGGCTTGGAAAGGGATAAAATAGACTAAAAAGGGTCCAAAATCCATAGGCAAAGGTCCAAATGAGTGAAAAGTGTCAAAGTCCACACTTTTTGGCAACACATTTATATCTCATTTTGTATTGAAATAGTTATTCCGACGGCTTGTGTGGGAAACCATACATTTGTATTTATCAATAAAGGATAGCATTCAATGCAAAATCTATGCAATCTTTTCTCGTGTATACATTTGCATAATGAACACAATTTATTTTATAATACTTCTATGCATATGAATATAACTTAGTAGAATTGAATGTATACCTTTTACCTTTATTTTGCAAACACAATCTTAGCTCTACCTGATTGAGCTAGAAGCAAAATTAGGTAAAACTTTTGGTGACATCTACTAAATGTTTGTTTGTTAAACATCCTGACCATTTTCTTGAAGTTATCCATTGGGCATGGAGTCAATATCAACATGACAAGACTTGAAAAATAGTCTTGCATACTATTGTAACTCATTGAAAAAAGTATATAACACCTTGAAAACTTATTCCTCCTACCAAAAGACTCAGAAAAAATTGACTAACTATGCAAAATAGCACTTGAGGAAAAGAAAAACTGAAACGAAACCTATTCTAACCTACTTTAACCAATAGCAAGTCTTAGTCAAATAAAACCATTGACCGACATTTAAAAATAACTACCCCTCCTGACCAAGATAGGATACTTTACATGATTATAAAATATTGTGAGAATATGAAACACAAATAGATATTCATTAGACTGTTTCAATTCTTCATGGATAACAAAAATACTCACTTATATTGTTGCGTTGGATTAGGTAACTGAGCTTAAACTAACCACCTTCAATTGCAACTTCATATTTAGTTTCCTCATCAGTTGTAACTTCATGCTCAGGCACAAGCATGACTGATGATACTTCGTGGGACTTCATTCTAGCTAGATGTCTGATAGGACACCCTCTTGAATGAACAAACTTTGAACTCCTATTGTTGGTTTCTTTCTCATTCATTGTTGTTCCATCCTTTTGTTGATTTGGATGCTCAATTTTTTGTGACTCTTTCTAAAAGATGCCTTCTTCCACTTCTTGCTTCAAAGGTATTGGTTAATCAACTAACTATGGACAAGATAGCTCAATGATATCTCCAAACAAGTCCTCTTCATGGCATCTTGCTTGAGGAATTAGAACATGAATATTTTCTTGTTTCTTCAACGCTTGTTCAAGCTTATGAACCTATTGTTCTGGTTTATCATGATTATCACTTTCTTCTAACAGAGCTAATTCTTCGTTATCCAACTTTAAATAAAACTATTCAATTATATCTATGCATATCTCTTCATCAAGCTCATCATTAGCTTTCTCATTCATAAATTCTCGAAGATATCAAAGCTCATACCTTAGAAAATAGTGTCAAGTTCAATTTTATGCCCCTCTTCATGATCCAAGGCTCCATTGGCATACTGATTATCATCAACTAGAAACTCATCATATTGTTTGATGTCTTCTTGCTATTCTAAACTACTGATGGTGTGATCAGACTCCCACCTTCTTCATCATGTTGAATGAAAGAAGGTAACTCATCATTCCAAACTATGAACTACTCTTCATCATCAACCACTTTCACCTTTTCACCCTACTGTCCTATTGAAACATTTTTACCATCTTCATCAAAACAAGGAAAATCATAAGTTAGAGCATTCAAAGATACATCTTAAAAGGTCTTTTTTTGTGCAATCTTCTCTCATTCTAATCAGTACTGCTTTATAGATATTTACAATAGGTTTGTATCTCTAGCCTCCTCCATGGTGAGTGAGCTATCTTGATCAATGAGCTTCTCTTGGTTAGGAATCAACTATTGGTTTGAAGAAAAACTTTTGAAACTTGGAATTTTAGTTAGATTAGATTTTACAACCTTTTCCTCTTCATGGTTTTGGACTGGTATGAGAGGAAAGGCCTCAATAAGATTTGGCATTTTGAAACTAGGAATGTGAGGGGTTGATTGGGATTCATACCTCTATACTTGTGCAAGAAAGTGATTTATTTATTCTTCTTTGGCTGCAATTTGTCTAGCAAGAAATTCCTCTTCATACCTTTATGCCTCTACCTCCCTCTGATGAATATGAGCTTGATGAGAAAGCTCTTCCTATTGCATATTATATTGTGTTTCTCTATCTATTTCAGAAATTTTCCTTTGGAAATCAAAAAAAAAACTCTTAATGCTTCCCAAATTAGTATCATTTTGGGATTGACTAGGGAGGTTGTATGTTTGACTTAGAGCATAATGGGTTTTACATGGCTAACTATAGGCATGAACAGGCTGCAAACAAGGATAAGTAAGAGTGGTTTGAAACACTCCTACTGGTAATGATGATTTCAATGAGAAGAAGGGTTGTTTGGAGGCCAAAAGCCTGAATATTCATGAAATGGAGGAGAAAAACCATTGTGGTGTTGATAACTAGACATTGCAAAGGTAAAACATGAAGTATAGGAGAGTCTAGACAACAAAATTGGAATGAAAATAGACAACAAGGTCTTGAAACACTAGAAGGTGGTTCAAAATACCAATTAGAGTCACTAGGTGCTAAGAAATTAATTCAAATGATAAAAAAACTAAAGAGTAGCACCAACCTCATTTAGTTGCAGGTATTTGGACTGCTGAAATTGACTGATATATGATTGGAGTTGTCATGGTGTTGTTTGTACTGCCTCCAAAGGATGATAATAATGATAAAAAAACCAAATTTCTCAATATTGTGATGCAAATTTTATCACACTTGTCCCACCGAGCGTGCCAAAAACTGTTGTCTCCTAAAAATGTGCCCCTGCTAAGTTGCAGAACTTAGCATATTGGAGAAAAATGAGAACTTTTCTAAGGTTGTGGGTCACCTAAAATAGAAAATAACCTCCAGAGAAATTTGAATCTTATGGTACTCACCTAAAACTATTCTAATGATTTGCAGGGGAAAGGGTGAGAGGAAAACATAAACTGAATACTGGAAAACTTACTTGGTGATGCACCTAAACATTAACTAAAACTTGCAAACAACTTGCATACATAATTAATCAACTAGAAGCTTGATATACACAACTCAATGTTGATATGCCTTTGCATCAATACTTTGTAAGGAGGCTACAATGCATAATCTTAGAAGGAAAGAAACATTCACAACTTGAAACACCTACAACACAACACAACTTACAACCTGCAAATACATATATTTTATGTTCAAAGATGCCACTAATGAAACATAAAAACTAGGAATGAGAAAATTTCACAAGTCATTGCATCAACTAATCCAAATGCATACAATAAAACAAAAAATTAAGAAGGTCAAACTACTTATCTCTATTTATCTTCAAGGTATGAACTGTTATACATGTTCAAAGAGTTACAAAATACGGTCTTTTTTTTCTGCAGAGGACTCCAAAAGTCACAAAGTAGACAAAAGATAATAATCAGAACTAACTTCACAAATGAATAATGAAGTTACTATATGCTTCTCCAAGAGATTCCACCAAAATAGGGACTCAAAAACCTTTGGTCGTGCATAACCAAAAAGCCTAGAAAATAGCTCCCAAACTCCCTCCAAAATGAGTCCAAAGTGAAGAAAAGGTCAAAACATGACCTTGCCCACCATAAAAGCTCCCAAAACTACTCCAAACCAAGTCAAAACAACCCTATATTCCCTCCAAATGTTGGTCAACCTCCTCAAACTCCCCCTATGTGTTTGGCACTTAGTTATAAATATTCAACCATATCTCCAAACTATTTTGACTTATTCTTGAAGACACACGCTCTTTATCTTGCATCACATATAGCATTTAAATAAGGTGATTTATAATAGCATCACCTAAATAAATGTTTTACATTTCAAATTTTAAGCAAAACAAGGCACATTTGACCATGTTTTAAAAGACAAGGCATATTAAATGTTTTGACTTTGCAAAAATATGCAAAGGTGGCTAAAAGACTAAGGCATACATAGCTAACATGGTATTAGTTGTGAAGGGAATTATTTAAAAATAAAGGAAAAAATTCCTTTTACTAATCGACCAATCTTAGGGTTTAGAAACCTTAAAAGGGATTCCCCATAGCCAAACTCATTCATTTCACTTTGTTTCATTTTCTCTGTTGGAGTGCCACTTTGGTTCATGCACAGGTCAAGGGCTTCTAGAAACATTCTGGCACAAGTAAGCTTTATGTGTGTAACACTTGCATCATTTTTCATTATTTGTGAATGAAAATATTGTTTTGAGCTCCAAATTTGCTAAAAAAGATGAGAACATTTGTTTCTTTCATGTGCAAATTAATGTATCTCATGCTTGGTTGTTTAAAATCTCTAGAAAAATGGCAGTTGATGTATTTAATGATGCTCTTTGAAAGTTTTGGAAAAAAACAACAGTTGATGTATTTACCCTGTATCTTCTCCTTGACACAACCTCTAGATGCATAGATTACTTTCACTATATTTTATAAATATACTCATAGCTTTCTCTACTCTTTTATCCTCATTGACTATCTTTCATGTTGATTACACAGTTTGTACCATGCCCACTCTTTGAAAACTTGTCTTGTACAAGTACAACAATTCTTTGCTTCAAAATACTGCCATGATATACTATCATATTCCTCTCATAAGGTCTATCACCTATGATGCCTTCTTGTAATTGCTAGGACATAATCAATGGTTGTACATCTTGATTCACTATATTTTTTAGCGTCTTTTCCTTATTGACTAGCACATTTATGGGACTACCCCCTCAAGTGTGTTATCTTTTATCAAAAATGTCCACTGTACTCATTATCTATTGCACTATCCCTTATCATGGTGCTCAAGACTTCCCAATTGTCATATTGGTGCATCATCATTTATAATCTATATGACTATCTTATGGACTATACTCACCATTCTCCATGCTAGGTCTATCACACCATTACACATTTGCATATATAGTCTCCCTCCATGCCTATGATTGTCTTTCATAATCTTATCACTTTTTGGAGATCACTAGCCCTTATGTTGATTGTACTTATGTTTAGTTGATTTTTATGAATGCCACTTGACCTTTCCAAGTTCAAAGCACTGGAAAAATGATTGCACTGCTCATTACAATAGCCACAAAAATTTAACTCATCAAACCTTGGATATTGTGCTTGTATCCTTGAAATCATCCTCAAGGACTGTCACTATTTGCATAGCATGATGACTACCAATATGAAGGTCTCTATCCTCCTAAAGCTTATTCATGACTATATTCTCAATTATCAGGGACACTTCATTTGATGTCATACATTACATTAAATTTGTGAATGTGAACATATTTGCACTTTACATTAATTTCTTGAGCTTCCACTTCTTGCATTGGATGTGAATGTGATTTAACATCGAAGCTACTGCCCTCTTTCATGGTGGAATAAATTTTCTACACTTGACAAATTCAATCATTATCACCATCAATGACTATCATTTTCTCATGGCTATTTCTCATAGTGTTAGCCTTTGTGACTGTCACCCTGTCTTGCATTTAACTATCCTTAAAAGACTATACCTTAAGTTTAATTGGATTAAGCTTTGGCTCACTAAGTGATTGTTGTGACCTGAAGTCACTTCTATTGATGAAAATTACACCACATATCCCTCTCAAACAAAAGGGAAATATGTTGGGCTCAACCCTTGTGGGAGCCCATTTTACTCCACATGTTGTAATGTTGAATAAATTATTCCTGCAATGGCAAATGAACCTATACCTGCATAGTGAAAAAACATGTTAGCAAAATAATGAAGCCAAAATCTTCCAAAGATGTTTCATGATGATTGATGATACTCCTTTGCTTCTCTTGATATCTAAAATACTACAAAACTGTTTCAATGCTTTAGGAGAATAGATTATATGTTTTTTGATGTGGCATGTGTAGAGAATATGGGTCTTGAGCTCTAACACAATTTTCCTAATCTCTTGTAGGAATTTCAAATAGCAACGGGTCAACTTCTGGAGCAATCAAGCAGGAGGGGTTGGACAAAGATGCAACAATTCAACTTGGGGTTCGTCATTCAAGCAATGACGGATCCCTACTCTTTTCATATGCTCTTTCTTTTACAATTCTTCAAGTGTATAGTTTATATCTCATTTTGTATTGAAATAGTTATTCCCACGACTTTTGTGGGAAACCATACATTTATATTTATCAATAAAAGACAGTATTTAATGCAAAATCTATGCAATTTTTTCTCTTGTATACATTTGCGTAATGAACTGTAATCTATTTGATAATAATTTTGTGCATATGAATATAACTTAGCAAAATTGAATGTATACATTTTACCTTTATTTTGAAAACACAATATCAACTCTACCTAATTGAGCTAGAAGAAAAATCAGGTAACAGTGACAACACGCTTTTTTCATTCAGTAATGGTGATGAGATCCCAATCTCAACCATTTTTTCAATCTATCCCTTCATTTATGTTACCACTTTTTTAAGGCTATTTAAATAAGCTTTACATTTCAAAGCGATATTGTTATAGCTAAGAAATTAATTTACCTTTACTATTGCTACTCTTCTATTCTCAACACTTGCACCTTTAAGTTTTTCATATGATACATTGTAAATATTTTGTACCAACAATTACCAATCACTGAACTTTGGCACAAGAAATGCAAGTCTTTATTTGAGCGTCGGTATTACTTTACCACTTAGCAATTGAGAATCTGAGATAAACTTTAGTGCAGGTTGAAGGTCAACAACCATGTTTTGAATTCTCTCCCAAAATGAAAAATGTAGTTTTCTAAGCACTTAGATCTATTCACATGCTTCAAAATCTTCTGCTATTTGTTGCTTGAATAATAGCATTTCTTGCTCTTTAATTTGAACCTCATTCTGTAATTGTTCATTCTAATTTATGACATCTGAAAACCTTTTATGTAGCTTGTTAAGTTTTTCCAATCTCTCTATCAATTCATTCCTTGCTAAGTCGTGTTCTATTTTCAAAGATTGAAACAACTCTTCGACATTAGCTAGTTCAGTTTCATTTTTTTTGAATCTACTCTGTTTCAAACATTTATTTTCTTATTATATTCTGGACTTCTCGCATCGATCTATTCACATATTATTTCTTTTCCTTAACTTCAACTTTGAATCTCTTGAGAGTTTCCTTTACTCTTGACAATTATTGATCCTTTTTCTCTAATCTTTTTCTCATCTTTATAAAATCACTAGTGACAGACTTCTGGTTTCTTCCATTAGCTTGATCTTATACTCATGTCTAGCCCCACATCTTGAATTGTATAATCCTCGAGTCTCATTTGGTACTTTGAATTCATCAAACTAGGTCTCATATGGGCAATCATCAAAGACTTTTGCAAGGGGGTTCAGTGCAGGTTCATGGGGGTCCAAACTAGGCCCTTAAGTGTCAATGAAAATTTAGAAAAATAGAGTTTAGGCAACTTGACATAAAAATTTGAATAACTTATTAACATAATTTAAAAAATATGTAAGAATAAAATTTGTAGAAAATTGAATTTAGTTTCTAAGATACTAGTCCTTTTTTGGAAAAAAGTAAATCTATTTGGTGAAATTTTGAAATTTCAATGTAGTAGTACTTAATTTTTAGGAAAAAATAAAAAGCAAGTGTATGTTTGACCAACCTAAGTACAAGAAAAAAATTATATACTTTTTTGAAACTTTCAATATAAGTAGAAGACACATACTCAAATGTGCCGCATTTTTTTTGGTAATTTTTTTGCAAGTAAATAATTAGTTATAAAAATTTTATTAGAAATTTTTTAGAATATTAAAACTTGTTTGTCTAACCACCATAACTTGGTCAAAAATTTATGAAATTCAATTTTTTTATTTTTTTTATCCTATAGTATGGGAAGTATAAAATATTTTGCATCTTTTGAAATTAAAAAATGTGAAATCGTTTAAGAATTATAGATGTTTTTCAATTATCCTATTAATCAAGACTTTAGTCAAAATACATGTAGAAAATCAATAATAATTATATATTTAATTTCAAATAAGGCATATCTTATATTGGTCGAAAGCTAATAATTTTCATAATAAACCCTTTTTGTTTCATCAAATTTGGATAAAAAAGTCATCAGCCACTGTTTTGTCATATCGCCACTTTTGGACCCCCCTGATCCTACACTCACCCAGGGATCATACAAGCTTCACATTCATGTGCTTGCAAGAGCTCTACATTCTTTGGTCCTTCTCTTTTATTTAAACACACTTCTTGGGCCTTTCTTGTTGTCTCAATTTGATTGTGGAAGTTTGTAGGGAACTCAATGATTCCACCAACAAAAGGCAAACCTTGTGGCAAACCATACAAAATTGTTATTTTCTCTTCGATTGAACCAAACTTTGGACCACTAACCATTTATAACAATATTGTAAAAACCAAAGGAGAGAATGAGGGAATTCTCGCAAATCAAGGAAAAGAAACTAAAGAGGATATGCCTTGAGTAGAAGGAAAAACAAGTATTGTGGGCATGAGAGAAGACATGGATTTGGACACAAAACATTCATAATTGGAAAAAAAAAGTAGACATAGACACCTTTGCATCAGTGCCTCTACCCATACCAGATACTAGTTATGTAGAAAAAATAGAGATAGGGGTTTGTTGCTCGTCCTCTTCTTCATCATCTATTTCCTCTTGCAAATGTAACTTTCTTCTTTTCCTCCTCCATTCTAATGATGAACACATTTTCTCTTGTATTGACATTTGCACCATTTGTTGTTGTACATCATGTTGTGTAGCGCTTGATTGATGCTTTTGTAATCATTTTCCTTTTTCTTCACCTGTTTCTTTTATCTTTTGACTTGATATTTGATCAAGTTCAATATACACATTCGATGATTTATCGATTGGTGAGTGATGCTCTTCAAACAATGGTCGCTTCTCATGTACAAATGTGCTTGATCTAGCTTCATTCTACCCAAATAATCATTAGGATCATAAAACAATTTATCATTGATCAGGTCAAGGCCCAAGTTGGGTAAGTGCAAAAAGATGGGGAGCCAAAAAGGGGTCTTAAGTGGCCACTTTTTTTCTGAAATCAATAAATACTGACCTTGGATGAGAAATTGAGCATAGTTACACTCAAAATTCTAAGATGCAAAAAAATAATGCTCGTAGTGCTCCAATTCTACTTTCTAAACTACTATTTTTTTTTTTGAAAATGGTATAGATTAAGGGATTCAAAAAAGGAAGCCTCAAAAATTGGTGTTGTTTTTGCTAGAAAAACATAGCATAACATGTTTTGTGGCTCCCTAAAAAGGTTAACTTTTTTTTGGTATTTTTAAAATTGCTTCTGTGAGAAATTAGTTAAAAGCATGTAGTTTTTGCTTGATTTTTCTAAAAAAAATTAATGAATATTTGATTTTTAACTAATTTTCAAAGTGGATACATCCTGAAAAATAGAATTTTGGTCGTGCTACCCCTATAAATTTTGAAAACTAATTGAAAATATTTTTTTCTTTAAATATGTGTAGAATGGAATCTAGTTTATAAAAATGTAATTTATTTGAAATTTCAATGAACGGTTAAAAAATAAAGTAAAAATACTAAACACTTGTTTTTGCCGAAAAATGGACACACAAACAAAAGAAAGTAAAGATGAAAGGCTTAACATTGTCAAAATGTGAAAAAATTACATCATTAAATAGCTAAGAGAGAGCCTAACATTACATAGGCGTATGATTTGTTCGACCTTGAAACATGTGCAAGCCCGACGGTTAACACAAATGAGATTATGTGAAATCATATAGAATATGCAAAAAAATGTTTTTGGACGTTGGGAAGGCACTCCAAGCCTTTGGGTTGGAAATACAAAGCAAATCACAAGCCTAAGGCTTGGGGATTCCCAAAGCAACATATAACGCAGTGTGTTATAATGTGCTCATGTTATAACACGCTCGTGTTATGTTTTGTTTTGCATTTTTTTCTTTTTTGTAAAAGTTTTTTGCATGTTTGTCAAGCTTAACATAACACGAGCGTGTTATAGCACACTCGTGTTATGTCTCGCTTGGAATATTTTATGTTCAAGTTTGTTAAGTATGTTTGTATATATATTTGTATTTATGTATGTATGCCTATATGTATGTATGCTTGTATGTATGTATGCATGCATGTATGTATGTATGTATGTATGCCTGTATGTATGGATGCATGCTTGTATGTATGTATGTATGTATGTATGTATGCATGTATTTATGTATGTATGCCTATATGTATGTATGTATGTATGTATGTATGCTTGTATGTATGTATGTAAGGGTTTGGGGTTTAGGGTATATAAGGACCCGAGGGTATAGTTTTTATGGTTGAGGGTTTATAGGGTTGAGGGTTGAGGGTAGAGGATAGAGGGTTGCAATTGAGGGATAATATTTATCTTGTTGAGTGTATAAGATTAAGTGTGTAAGGTATAGGGATTAGGGTTTAGGGTTTATGATATGGATTGAGGGTATAAGTCATAGTGTGACTTGAGCTGAGAGTGTATGGTTTAGGTTTTAAGTACAGGGTTGAGGCACACTATTTTGGCTTTAGGGTATAAGGGTGAAGTTATAGGGTATAGGGATGAGTGTTTTTGGGTGTAGGTTCCAGGGTTTAATGTATAGAGTTGAGGATTGATGGATTAGGGCTTAAGTATATGGTAGAGGGTTGAGAGCTTATATTTGAGGGATAATGTTCAAGGTTGAGTGTCTAAGATATAGGGTTCAAGGTTTAAGGTTGAGGGTATAAGGCATATGGATGAGGGTTGAGGGTTTAGGGCATAAGTATAGGGTATAGGGTAGAGGTTTGAAGGTTGAGGGATAATGTTGAAGATTGAGTGTCCAAGGTTAAGTGTATAGGGTATAGGGTTTAAGGGTATCTATGGGTTGAGAGTTTAGGGTTTAAGGCTTGAGGGATTAGGGTTTAAGGTATAGTGTCGAGGGTAGAGGGTTTGAGGTTCAAGGTTTAAGAGTTGAGGGTTGAGGCTTTAGGGATAAGGTTTAAGGTTGAGGGTTAAGGGATTAGGGTTTAAGGGTTGAGGGTTTAAGGATTTAAGGTTAAAGGGTCAAGGTTCAAGGGTTTAGGGTTTAAGGGTTGAGGGCTTAAGGGATTAGGGTTTATGTATTAGGGTTAAGGGTTTAATGTATAGGGTAGAGGGGTTGAGGGTTGAGGGTTGAGGGTTTGAGGGTTGAGATTTTAAGGTTTGAGGGTTTAAGGATTAAGGTTGAGGGTTGAGGGTTGAGGGTTGAGGGTTGAGGTTAAGGTATAGGGTTGAGGGTTGAGGGATTGGGTTTGAGTGTCTAATGTATAGGGTAGAGGGTTTAAGGGTTGAGGTTTTAGGGTTTAAGGGTTGAGGGTTGAGGGATTAGGGTTGAGTGTATAATGTATAATGTATAGGGTAGAGGTTTTACAGTTGAGGGTTTAAGGATTAAGGGTTTAAGGTATAGGGTCAAGGGATTAGGGTTGATAGTTTAATGTACATGGTAGAGGGTAGAGGGTAGAGGGTTTATGGGATTAAGGGTTTAAGGTATAGGGTTGAGGGTTTAATCTGTAGGGTAGAGGGTAGAGGGTTGATATTTTAAGGGTTTAAGGGTTTAAAGGTTGAGGGTATAGGGTATAGGGTTGAGGGATTAGGGTTGAGGGTCCAATATATAGGGTAGAGGTTTGATAATTTAGGATTGAGGGTTTAATGTATAGGTTAGATGGTTGAGGGATTAAGGGGTTGAGGGTTTAAGGGTTAAGGGTTGAGGGTATAAGGTTGAGGGTATAGGATTGAGGGATTATGGTTGAGGATCGAATATATAGGGAAGAGGTTTGAGGTATTAGGGTTGAGGGATCAGGGTTGAGGGCTAAGGTATTAAGGGTTTAAGGGTCGAGGGTTGAGGGTATAGGGTTGAGGGAAAGAAGGGTAAGGAGGAGGGAGAGAGGTGGAGAGTGAGGTAAATAACTAGAGAGCTCTGAGAGATATAGAGGTGATAGAACTACAACCTAGGGAGAGGGGTGAGAGAAATAGGGTGAGAGAGATATAGGGGGGAGAGGGATGGGTAATGAGAAAATGAGTGAGAGACCTATATGGCTAAGGAGGGATGGAGAGGCATACAAGGATTGATTGAGAGACCTAGAGAGGGGAGAGGTAGAGAAATGAGGGGGAGACAAAGGTGCGAGATATGGAGGTGAGGGGAGAGATAAAAGAAAATGAGAGAGATAAGTTCACAACTTGAGGGAAAGATAGGTAAGGAGGATGGAGAGAGGTGGAGAGGAAGGGAAATAACTAGAGAGCCCTGAGAGATATAGAGGTGAGAGACCTACAACCTAGGGAGAGAGGGGTGAGATACGTAGGGGGAAAGATAGGTGTGAGAGAGA